>JARFIX010000082.1:0-600000 GCA_036346125.1 Lycocerus yunnanus | reverse complement strand
CAAACAATAAAAAGCAACATGAGTAAGATGTTTAAAACATTTGAGACTTCTTAACCCTATGCAGTCCAAAATCCATCTTCCTCTTTCGTAATGTGCCTTCATTTGAATCTTGTTATACCTAATTAGAAACTTTTTCTTCAAATCTTCACTAAATTTAACTATGACGTTGGTTTCTACAAAGGCCTACACTAAAAGTCAAATGAAACACTTTTAGAATTTAAATTTGTTACATCTTCTGGGTCTTCAGTACTTGCGCACATCTAAATCTGCTAATAGGAGAAGAAATAATAAGTAAGCAGTCAAAAACGAAAAATTGGTCCAAAAAATCCCAACGTAAATGCGGGAAGAATTGGTAAAAAAAAAAGATTCGATATCAGAAGTGGGGAAGAAATCTAAAAATTTAGCGCCCAAACACATGATATTGGGCTGCAAAGGGTTAACATTATTATGAAAGTAAAATTTGAATCGAAGAATTTCCAGCTTTCTTAAACCAACAATGTTTCAAACACCAACAAAAAAAATTCCGTCATTGTTTGAAAATCAATAAAGGCCATGCATAACGTAAAATTGTCGTAATTACAAATACTTACGAGGAGAGTATGATCTTGAACGTGTCCGTTCGTAACGTCTCGAGGAACGTCTGTAGTAAGGTGAAGGAGATCGACGGTAACGCGATCTGGAGTAGTCACTACAAAATGATTGTAAGCTAAAAGTTGTAAAATTTAAAAATTACTTACTCTCTATCTCGATCGCCCCCACCGCCACCTCCTCGTCTGCGATCCCAACGGTCATTCGACACACTAAAAAAAAATGGATTTTTAGAAACAATCAAAATGAACAAATGAATTAGGGAATGTATGGGATAGCCTTTATACAAAAATTTAAAACTCCAAAATTTCCGATCTAAATTATCCCAGTTATAGTTTTCCACAGCCTCAAAGCAAAATTTGAAAATTACACAAATTTTGTAGTATTATCAGTGGGTATACATAAAGTACAAGCAGATGCTTATACAGTCAATTCCCCTTAATCGGGACATATTAGGGAAGGACAATTTGCTTCCAATGACCCAATTAACTAAAATTGACTACTTCACATTTAAACAAAAAATTTCTTTTGAATTCAACCTCTGCCATTCTTAATGATTGTATTGATGAGAGTGTATTCCTAAATGTGTAAAACTTAATTTCAATCAAAAGTTCTTGCATTTTTGTTCATACTATCAAAAATCTTCAATTTGGCTATGGTTGTTTAATTTTGGAAAGATAAAAAATAAGACAGATACTTACTAAGTAGGTTTGCCCATATAAATTCCAGGTGTGGGTGTGTGAGCTCGTTCCGTAATAGAAAAATCGACCCTTATGTTTTTCCCATTGATTTTTGTTCCATTACATTGGTCCTTAGCCATTTTGGCATCGTCTGAGCTTTCGTAGTACACGAAAGAAAATCCACGGAGCGCCAGTCTAAACAAACACATCGCATAAATAAAATTTACTTAAATAAGAAAAATTAATGCTAACAATGTCATCGAGTTAACGGAGCTGAGCAAGCATTAGCTGTTAAGTGTCAGCACGGGAACCGAAGTAATTAATCTTCCTACTTTTATCAGGAGAAAAGAAACTGCAGGTTCATGACCTCCCCAAATGTGTAGGTTTGAAACGGAATTATAAAAATTATTACCTTAGCGTCGATAACCACTTGAACTCGCTCCACTGGTCCGTACTTGGAGAAAATTTCGTACAAATCCTCTTCGGTAGTATATACGCTCAAGCCAAAGATTCCTAGACAGCGGGATGGCTTAGGATTATCCCTTGTTCCAAGATGGCGCCTGCGACTGGACATAGGGCTGTGTGAGTGCGATCGACGACCATAACCTCTCCCATGTGAATGGGAGCGGGATCTACTGCGAGAATATTTAGAAGACTTGTTACGTCTTTCAGAACGTGAACCACTACGAGACCTGTAAGATCAGATATTAAAATCCAATGTTACAGTCTATTACAACAAAAGTGAACTTAAAGTAATTACAAAAATGGGAGGCTTACGTGTCGACAATTCGCAACTCGCATAAAAATTGCGGATTTGATGTGGATTAAATAATTATATATCGTACAGCAAATATTTAAAAACCGCGATCCCGTATTTGGTGTACGACAAATAGAATAAAAAAAACCTTAAATTTATAAGTACCTGTATCTTCGACTGTCACGATCTCGATCTCTGTCCTCTCTACCACGGCGATCGCGGTCGCGTTCGCTTTCCCTGTAAATCTTCCGCGTACGACTGGGGCTTCTGTAAAACGAGAAAAACGAATGTTCTTGAAAACTTTCCTAAACCTGTGAAATGCTTATACGAGCGAATTTATCTTCAGTTTTCAAATTTAAGAGTTAAATATTTTTCTATTTCCCCCTTAGTCAGCGAGTCTCACCACGCAAATCCATTTATTCGCTTCTAAACCCCTGCCTGGCCCATTTCAACTACTACTACATAAGCTGTGGTTGTGGTCCATTCAGGTGTGTGTGCATGTGAGAATCGCTACTCTGATGCCCACTCTTTTTCATTAATTAAAAATTTTGGAAAATTTAAACTATTTTCTTTACACTTCAAGAGAACATTTTCTTATTGTTCTTCTTTCTTGATCTTTTTGACAATTTAGATTTAGTCTGAAATGTTCATGCAAAGTCAATAGTTGTTTTAAAAGTACAAAAACTTTGGTTCAGTTTTTGCTGTGTGGTGTAATAGAAATCAGGGCTATCAAAAAGAAACCACCCCTAATGGTGGTTACTATTTCATTTTTTGAACACCCTGTATACGGGCGAATCAACAGTAAGAACTTCCTTCGATTATTCAACAATATAATTTGAACATTTTAAAATGCCACCAAAATTTTCAATTGCAAGAACTGCTTCACATGTCAACATGCAATAGTTTCAAATTGCTTTTGCCGAGAAGAACTAGCAACACTTGGGGCCAAAATAATATACAGTTACATTCGTGCAAGGCTTCACTGTATAATCTGATTATTTTAAATAATGGACCTGCACAATTCGTTGATCTAATCACAGGTGTGTTTATTTCTAGTTCATTTACTGGGGAAACCACTGCAAGCCGATGAAACGAGAAAGACTTCCGTTTCACCGACAACTCAATAGTAATTTAAGTAACTAGTGGGAAAAAATCCAATCTATTAAAAAAGTAAACAGTTGTGGGCAAAACAATCTCGTATTTTTGTCAACTCATCAAAGAGTTGCTTTTCCCATGATCCCATCCCATGATTGACAAGCCATCCTCTGCTTTAATATATCTATATAAACCCCCTAGCTCAGAATAGTTAACCAAGTTATACTATGAAAGCTAACTGAGTTACGAAAGAAGTCGCCACTATTGATTCATCCTGTATCTTACATATTCGCACAGCCGACTTGAGTCAAGTGTTTTGAAAATTGCAAATTTATATCTAGACTGCCATTTTGTTTTAGCAGCACGTAAAATGCTAGGTTATGAAATCTCAACAAAATTTATTCAGTGATACAATCATTGAGGAGGTCTATCTAAATTTAGATGTAATTAGATTCACGTAACGCACAAATGACATTTTGTGCTAAAAATATTGTAACCGCTCAAGTCGTCGGCACGTTGAAAAAACATCGAGAGTAAATTAAGTCTAAACAATGTAGACGAAGTGAGTTTGTCTAGTGAACAATCAGGAGTGTACACCAAAAGCAAAACTTCTCACTATGATCTCCCTGTGTGAATCGAAAGAATTACAATTGATGGTGTAATACTTCCAATAACGTCACAGGTTATTTACCCCTCGATATTGCAAAAGGCGAAACTTACCTGGAATAACTTTTTCCTTTATGATTTCGCGGTGAATCATCGCGTCTGGGGTGCTGTGAATGATCGCGATCGTTAATGGATTTGTGCCCCATTGGAGAGCGACTTCCCTGAAATTAATAAAATTATTAAATCGATAAGCAAATGATGAAATTTGTTTAATCGATAAGGAAATTGGCGAAATTAAAATGACGGTTGCGAAAATATGATAAGCAACTAACCGGCATACTACGTACCACGCACAAACGTGGTGAATAAACAAATACGTAAAAACTTACCTCTCGATCACTCATTATTCTTACTTGGCTGAAAAATCGAAATAAAATTACAAAAAATTATAATTACGCGCCGTAAATTCACACTTGAACGTATTAATGTAGAGAAGAACTTTTCTGACAAAATGTGATGGCGGAATACGCGGCGTCTACTCACAAACGGAAATTTCAAACGTACATGCGCACACTTGATCGGTGGGAATTTTGAATTTTATGCAACTATTTTACATGACAATAAATTATGGTTGGAAACAAAGTACAAACCAACATAATAAAAAAAAAGTAGAAGTCCAGGGACGTACTTTGGTGTGGAAAAAGCTTTATAATTCTAGAAAAAAAGATACAACATACACAGTGGCGTAACGTACTACCAAGCGTAGAAGGGACAACATTTTTTGGGACGCTGCTTTTTATAAGGTTGATTTTGTAATTATCGAACAGGAAATGACAGTATAAACTCTTGACATGTCACATGGCAAAATATATAGTTGGACATGAACTACCACAACTTATAATGCTTAAATTATGCCCGATTTCTTCACCTATCTGATATCTCTTATACCCGATTTCTTCACCTAGAGATATCTCTTAGATAAATTAAAGAAGTAACCAATCAGATAGCAGCAAAACACAAGAATCAGAAATATGATTGGCTACTTTGTTAATTTATCTTATAGATAGATTATCTAAGAGATATCTTTAGGTGAAGAAATCGGGCATTAGATAATATATCTATTAGATAAATTAAAGAAGTAACCAATCAGATAGCAGCAAAACACAAGAATCAGAAATATGATTGGCTACTTTGTTAATTTATCTTATTATCTATTTATTTTTTAAAAGATATCACTGGATGAAGAAATCGGGTATTACGCAAATTAAATTCACTTATGCCTTATTTCTTCACTCGTAGTTATCTTCAAGTTAACGAACTTTAACTTATTTGTTATTTCGGCAAATTTGGCATTAAGCATAAAAATTATAAAATATTAAACAATTTTGTATTAATTATTAAATATGATCGATTTTTATATATGTAGGATATTGAGTTTTTCAAATTTTAAGATTTATAAGACAACAAACTGAGTTCTAGATATTGCTTTGACACCTTGGTACCATATTAACCAATACAAATCAAGAATTTTATTTCAGTCCTTCCTTTTAAACAAATTTTGATTGGTTACTTAGTTTAAAAATCCGAAATGCACTTTAATTTTTGCAACTTTAACATACTTTTTTAGGAACACCCTGTAGGTTTCGTCGCTAAAATTATTTCGTTTGAAATTTTTAGAAACGAATTTCAAGTTTGAATCTGAAGCCAACTTCCACAACGACGTGGTTAGTCATAAAATATTTTCTTATACACATACTTTTTTTCGACCTTGACATTTTGTCACTTGGCCAGACTCAATTTGCGCAAATATAGTGTGTGTTCATGTGAATTTTCGCCCTGTAACTCATCAGCAATCACACCAAGCCACTGTGGTGGCATCTAAATGCCGTTTGGCCAATCAGAATCGTGAACATAGCGTTGCATTTCTTGCGTATGTTTAATATTCAATTTGAAATAAGTAGGGTTAAATGATCTGCCCGGTCATGCTTATTCATAAATTTTAAATTTAGATTATGCGTCGTTAAGCAGATAGAAAAACACACAAATTTTTAATAGTAATATTTTAATTTCGTGTTTTTAGAGTAGAAAAAACCGGGCGAATCTGACAACGGAACGTAGTATAAAACACAATATTTTGAATCACACTGTATACCGCTCAGTACCCCCATATTATTTCTCGTTCGTGTTTATTGTTATAAGAAGGCTCTGATCCTCGCATGAAATGTCATTCGTCAAATTATAACTTAAGTCGGTTCTGTTGAGAAAAAAATTGGCTGGATGATATTTTTGAGAAAATCTCTTCCGATATTGGCAGTTTTTATTAAATCGGCAGTAATTAATTAAGTACAAGTATTAAGTAGTTTATGTAAATCTAAACAAAAGTGAAACGAATGTCATTAATAAATTTAAAGTGTAGAAAGACGACAAAACCATAAAAAATTTTTGAATAACGCGCCGAAATCGTGTATGAAAAGAGCTCTCGTGACGTATTGGCTTTTTATTTGACAAGTTTTTAAATCCGTTTATAGAAGGTCCCGAGTGATTATTCACATATTAAAAATAAATTTGGAGTGTAAAAAGGGTTATTGTTTGAATTAACCAATCGTAACGTCACTTTAACGTTGAAACGCACTGTACGTTACCCTCCACTTCTCTTGTTGTACTTCGATGACTGTGCTTTTCTAGATTATTAAGATGGCGGGTGCAATGTTGTTCGAACGTAGTCAAGTTGTTAGTGCTCCCGAAAAAGATTTGCATTTACTTATTGGCGATGAAGAACGCGAAAATGAAGAAGAAAAGATCAAAAATCAAGAGCAGGATATTTTAAATAAAGGCGAACAATACAAAAAAGAAGGTAAGGCTAAGGAACTCGCCGAATTGATTAAGGGCACGAGACCCTTCTTGAGTTTAATCAGTAAAGCCAAGGCTGCTAAATTGGTGCGTTCTTTAGTCGACTTTTTTTTGGACTTGGAAGCAGGTATCGGCATCGAAGTTCAGTTGTGTAAAGAATGTATCGAATGGGCGAAAGAAGAGAGGAGGACGTTTTTGAGGCAATCCTTGGAGGCGCGACTTATTGCATTATATTTCGACACAGGAATGTACACGGAAGCATTAGCGTTAGGTTCGACTTTACTTAAAGAATTGAAAAAATTAGACGACAAAAATTTATTGGTTGAAGTTCAATTGTTAGAAAGTAAGACTTACCATGCCTTGAGTAATTTACCTAAGGCACGTGCCGCCCTAACTTCGGCACGAACCACTGCAAATTCCATTTATTGTCCACCAAAAATGCAGGCATCATTGGATCTACAGTCGGAGATCTTGCACGCTGCCGATGAGAAAGATTTTAAAACTGCCTATTCGTATTTCTACGAGGCGTTCGAGGGTTTTGATAGCGTAGAATCTACTAAAGCCTTGACGGCTCTCAAGTACATGTTGCTGTCAAAAATTATGCTCAAAACGCCCGATGATGTACAACAAATTATTAGCGGTAAGTTGGCCATCAAGTATGCCGGACGTGACATCGATGCAATGAAAAGTGTGGCCCAGGCCTCTCACAAACGTTCGCTCGCTGACTTTCAACAAGCCGTGAAGCAATACAAGCATGAACTCGAAGATGACGTCATTGTTAGGGCTCATTTGGGTACGTTGTATGACAACATGTTGGAACAGAATTTGTGCAGAATCATCGAACCGTATTCGAGGGTACAAGTCGATTATATTGCCAAAACCATCAAATTGCCCATGCCGCAAGTGGAGAAGAAGCTGTCGCAGATGATTTTAGATGCTAAATTTCACGGAATTTTGGATCAAGGAGAAGGTAATTATTTTTTCCATAAAATTGTGCAACTTGGCAAGTTTTTGTTGATGTCATGGTGAATCTTTGATTTTGAATTTTCATAAAAATTACACATGTTGTGTTGAATTTGTGCATGTCATTGCTCAAGAGTGAGAATGCCAAGTGTGTCAAGTACAAGGCAAAGTTTTTGCGCATTAATTTATTTTAGTCTTTCCAAAATTTAAATATCTCGAAACAATGAAAATATTTATCAAGTTCAATGCCCCATAAACTTGACTACTCGGGCAAATGTAGGTGTTTGGGTTAAGAATGCACTGCCTAGGGGCCTGGTCAACGGTAAGGGCTCGAGATCACCTTTAAAGATTTCCCCTCTTTCTCGATCGGGTGATAATTTCCCAAATTCTAGCATTTTAGTTTTTTAAATAAATTTTTATGATTTGTTTAATCTCGGTGGCATTCCAAAGCGGTTTTAAGAAAATTTTTCATGCAGATTTTGTATCGATATCCTTCTATTCTCATATTCCAACCAAGGAGGGCCTCTGTAGCCCACTTTGAACTTTGCTTGATATTTGTTTTTGTTATTATACATAATGGAAATGTACATATTTTATCGCTGCGTATTTATGAATCAAATACATAAATATTTCATGTACTTTTTATTTTGAAAAAGCAAAGCAGGACTTTGAGCTGAAATTTTAAAAATACTAAATATTATTTACGATATAGCCGAATTTTATTGCTCCTCCTGTCTCCAAATTGACTTGACACATTTTAAAAAGTTCTTTTAAAATTAATATCTTAGTAAGTCATCAACCCAGGGGGAGGACTGACGGTTTCAGAAACTTCTCTGAGAAAAGTGGAAAAGCCCGAGAAATTTATAAGCAAGTCGGTGAAATTAACAACGATTTGAAATTTCCAAAAATTACGTTTTTGATTTATTAATATTAATAATTTATTTTTTGTTATTATTTAATTTACCAAATATCAAAAAGTTGGGAAAAATACGAATTTTAATTATGGAAAACCTGGCGAAGTCAAAAAGAATTTGTTTTGAAAAGTTCAGTGGAAACCCTGTTTCATTGTTTTTTGGTTCAAAGTGTAAATGTTGGGTCCAATATGCAACTGATTTGTCATATAATTTAACTGGTCAAATATTTGTTCAATAATTCAGCTGTATTTTTTAAATAAATTCAGTTTTGGCAATAATTCCACTACTTTACTGAACATTTCAATTATTTTTAGTTTAAAACAATTTAATTTTTAGTTGAATAATTCAATCAATTTTACTTCAAAACAATTCAACTGGCGGTTCAGTAATTCAACTGGTTTGTTCAACAATTCAATTGTTTTTAGTTTAGTAATTTAATTATTTTTGGTTTAATATTTTATTTGTTTTTCTGTTCAGCGATTCAATCATCTTCAATTCAACTATTTTAACTAATACCAAAAGTGCAACTGCTTTTTAAATAATGTAGCTGTTTTTATTCAACAATTCCATTAATTTTGCCTTAAAATTTGCGTTAAAAACAATATTCTTATCTTAAACATTTCAACCATTTTAACAATTCTGTTTCTGTGATTCAACAATTCAACTGCAAAAGGTACTGCTTGGTACAAAAATGCGAGTGTTTTGTTAATTAAATCAACCGTTTTGCTCAATAATTCTATTTTGTTCCATAATTTAACTGGTTTGTTTAAAAATTCAATTGTTATGTTTAACAGTTCAACTGTTTTTGGTAAAATAATTGATCCACATTTAATTTTTGTTTTTAAGTACGAAAAGACAGAGAGAATTATCAATTTTATGGAAATTCACTAATTCAGTGGAATTAGTGAAGAACTTGGTTTACTGTTCATAATTTTAAGTTAGTCAAAAAAACTTCACCAACAAGAAAATGGTATTAGAATTCTAATTTTGATGTATTGCAGATATCGCGAAAAAACGTCCTGGAGCGTTGTAAATAGCGGCGTTCATTTTAGTAAGATTATAAAAAAGTTTTATGAACTATTAACATATTTGACGACATCACAAATTATCGTAATTTAAATTTTTATAGAAATTTTATAGATTTTAGATAAAAATTTTTCCATAAAATTTTATTGGGAATAGTGGCGTTTACCTTATAGCCCCCATACACCGGCCAACAAATTGCGCAAACTGGCGTTGCACAACGCGTTGCGCAAACACCGTACACTACCATACACTGTACAACTGTTGCATAACAGCCTCCGTTGCGCAATTTGTTGGCCGGTATATGGGGGCTATTAGAATTCGTAACAGAATCACCAGTTAGAAATTGAGACACCACCAAATTGAATGCAGAATTCTTAAATATTTCAAATAATTTTCAACCTGTTCATCAAATAAACGAATTTAAAAACGTATCTGCAGAGACTATAGTTGCAGAGACCAGGGGGTACGGAATACCTACCAGCTGTAAACAAACAAGAATTGAAATCGTATCATAATTTAGTTTACACAAGTTTTGGTGAATATTAAATCACAACTTGAGCTTAATATAAGTAAGAGTGGATTTCTATTCTCTCCCCAGACCAGAGCAAAGGAAACTAATCTAAAATGTACATTACGTTTTCTTTTTAATGAGAAAATTATATCCCATAAATTTATTTATTGCTACGGGTCACTAATTTTATAAATATAATTATGTAAAAAGATATTTACAATATTACTCCTTTTGCGGAATCCCAAATTTTGATTTACAGTAGGACTCGGGGAGCGTTGAAATTTTCTTTCGGCTCTAGCAGACTTTGAAGTAGCCAAAATTGAATTGAAAAGAAATAAGGCTTTCTTCAAAGATATAAACTTGCAACAAACTATGTATATGCAACAGAAGTTGGAGGATATTATAAACCAAATATTTGTCATGACTCAACATTAATTTGTATTATTAAAAGAAAACATTAAACTTAAATTTTATTTTGTTTTAGGAGTATTAATCGTTTTTGAAGACACACCCGTAGACAAGACATACGAAATGGCACTAGAAACGATACAAAGCATGAGCAAAGTAGTAGATACACTTTATCAAAAAGCTAAGAAGTTGTCGTAGGTGATAGCAAGCTGAACTTATGAAATAAAAACAGACTGTAATTTACTTCTCTCGATAACCCTTTTGGTAGAAAATTTTAACATTAAGTTTCTTTTTTTTCTCCCTGAAATACTGTTGATCTTTTTTTTATTTAACAAATAAGTTGTAAATAATATCGAATGCTATTTAACAAATTAAGTGAGTTGTTTCTGGATTTTGGGTTAAATTAATAAACTTAACATTTTGTCAAAATATATTTAAATAAATAATAAAAAAAAGTTTTGAAAGTGTTACTATTTTTATTCTCTAAGTAAGGAAGTACACACAATTGTCATGTGCTGCTTTATAACAATTTTTTTGTCACAATTTTTAATACGCTGCCAGTTTGATTGTATTTTCTTATAAAATCTTAAATTGTTATAAATAAATAAGATTATAAAAATTGATTCGTTATTTTTTAAACCCAAATGGGGCCCTTGGGGTGTTTAAAACTGCTCTACACCCACATCCTGTACTATAATCCATCGGTCCTATAAATTAAGAAATATCTTGTATAATAAAATTTTATCAAACTTGACCTTTGGATGGTAAAGTTGTAAAAACTTAATTTTAATACTTCAAGCAGTTGATTAAATTTATAATTCTAACCTCAAAAAAGTTACATAAACGAAGATTAACTTTTGGTATGATGAACGTTCGCTCCATTGGAAAGTTAATTAGCAGTGGAATTTATACCTCCAGTGTGCGTTTCTTTTCAAAAAACATGTCTTGGAAAGAGGTTAGAATCCCAAGTCCATATGGCGTAGTAGCAGGTAAATGGTGGGGCCCCCTCGATCAACGTCCGATTGTGGGGCTTCACGGTTGGCAGGTTAGTTTAATCAAACATTTTTGACTTTGTGGAAGTTATCTTCAGATTCGAATTTAAGGTTGGTGTTTGTATAGAAAATACTCTTCCACACCTGATTTCGTGAACATCTATTATAATATTCTAATATATGAGTAATAAAGATTTTGGTAAAATTTTTAGATTGAAATTCAGGAGATAAGGGATCAAAAGCCCCCATCCCCCATATTATAATAGCTATTTGTGTAACTAGTTAAGGGAAGTTATACACCAAATATGTTGAACTGCTTGGCTAGAAACTGTAATAAGCTACGTTTTTGAAAATGATGTGATACTTTAGAAATGCCATTACTTGAAGATGGGATGGGTGGTTTTTGGAGATCTTTTAGTTTTCTTTAAAAAATAATTTGCCACACTTCAACATAATGGAAGTTGTATTTTAATTTTTTGCTTGGATGACTGCAAAAGTTTTCGAAATTGAAGCTAACTTTCATCAAATCTTGTTGAATCTAAAAATCTGAATCTCTACTTTTTTAGGATAATTCAGGAACGTACGACACTTTGGCACCGCTCCTGTCCCCAAATGTAAGTTTATTGGCGATAGATTTACCAGGCCATGGATTGTCGAGCCAAATACCACCTGGAACGTTTTATCATGGAATCGATGCAACCATTTTTTTAAGGAAGCTTTTGGAACACTTCGGTTGGTCCAAGATATCCCTTATGGCCCATTCTTTTGGCGCAATAACGAGTTACTCATACACCATGCTCTTTCCAGAAACTGTCGATTTTTTAATTTGTTTTGATAATTTAAGTTTCGTTATCGAAAACAGGGAAAAGCGAATAGATAAAATGGTTAAAACAATAGATAAATTTTTACGGTATGACGAGTTAAATAACCGCAACAACGAACCACCTGCCTACACCTACCAACAATTGGAAGAGCTTCTTCATAAAGGAACCCGGAAGTCAATCGATTTAGATAAATGCAAGTATATTTTGGACCGAAATATTGCACCCTCGAAAAACGATCCAAATCGGTACTATTTCACTCGCGATTCGAGACTGAAAGTGGGCCCTCTAATGACCTGGAGCCAAGAGTTAATTCATGAGGGAACCCAAAAAATTTCTTGTCCTGTTTTTCTAGGTATTGGGAATAAAAGCATTTTTTATAGTGCCGAAAGCATATTTTTGGAATTATTAGACATTATTAAGGAAAATAATTATGTCGAGTATCACGTGATCGATGGTCTTCATCACTTTCACTTAAATAATCCGGAAAAAGTTGCGCCATTAGTTAACAGTTTTATCGAAAAGTGCGATAAGTTTGATCGAAGGTTTGAGATAGGGACAAAATTAAAAATTGTCGACTTTCCGCCGGTTATTAGTACACAACAGGCCACTCAATCTAGGCTATAAATAAAGGGAATTCAAAAATTATTAATCCTACTTTGGAAAAAGTGAAATACTTTATGTTTGCTTGAGAAGTTCAAGTTGGTGGGGTTCTGGGTGATATTATTAACTAAAGGTATTTAAATAATTATGTAGCTGAGATCCCGCTTGCAAGAATATGCAGGACAAATAATATAAGTTGGCATCTACGTCATTACGTCTAAGCACTGCCATTGGTTATTAACCAAAAGCAGCTACTGTCATTCGTTAGGTTAGTATGACGCAGGTTTTTTTGAGTATTCATTTAAGAAATCGTAACTCTTTAGTTTTTTAGAATTTTTAACAAAATATTAGCAATCTTTCAAGGCTTACGAATGTGTACTCTTTGTTGTACAGGGTGGCAACTGTACGGTCGTGACAAAAATGAGAGACTTGAAAATGCCTTAACTCAATTTTTTTGTAAGAAAGTACTAGAGTAACATTTTTGCAAGCCATCTTCAATTTTTATGTGTGTAACTAGAAAATACTCATCTTGAAAAGAACACAGTAAGCTATTTTATAAAATTCGTAATTTACTTAGATTATTATATGAACACACAGTCAAGCGACAAAATAGTGAACGTAAAGATTTACCTAAGATACACCTCATTTTACTCGCAGCATTAGTATAAAAAGCAATTTCTATATGGAAAGCCTAGAAGACTTGGAAAAGAACTTTTGATTTTTAAGTAAAAATCAGGGAAATTAACACTTTGGGTAAGGGGATGTTTTTTGAAATATATTAAAAATAAAATAAATCTACTTTAAAAAGTATTGTGAAAATTACGATATTAATTTATTAAAATGAATAAATAATATTTTTTAAATTTATGCTGTTTTTCTATATTATAATATTAGGATGTATTTCTTCTAGTCGATCCATATTTAATTTTTAAAATTACCAATTTTAATCGTGGAAAACCTGGAGAGTCGGAGAATTTCCTTTGGTAAGTTTGGTGGGAACCCTTATTTGTTTTTGGTTTAATAGTTTAATCGTTTTGGTTCAATAATGCAACTGTTTTGTCCAAAAATGCAACTGTTTTCAATTTATTTATTCAAATATTTTTCATTTGATAATTTAATTGGTTTAATTTTAGTTAACTATTCAGTTGTTTTTGATTCAACAATATAACTTTTGTTCAATAATTCAACTGCTTTGTTTAATAAATTCAGTTGTTTTATCAATAATTCAACTGTTTGATTTTGTTTTTTTTGGAAATTGTAAAATTGCGCCAAGTAAAATAAACACGATTTAAATTAATAAAATCTTGGATTTGATCATTTTTTTTCACGATGGGAAACAACTTTTTAGCTAGAAGCTGCCCTAGGGCCTCCACTAATTTACTGTAATATATAGGAAGTCAGCTACTAAGCCGTGCGCCCGGTTTGAATCTGGACCGGAGTAAGAAATTGATTCTGATCGTCTTCCATACCAACACGTTCAGGAAGCGAGGCATGTGGAACTGCCAGAAGAAAGAGAATATAGGGAAATGGGCTTCAATATTTACACTATTTACTTGTGTGATAACATATTTAACATAACATATAAAATAACTTTTATTAAATTTATGAAATAATTAATTTAAAAAATATCTGAAGTATCAACAGGTTCTCCGCCTTCTTTAAGCATCTGTCTCATCCTCCTCCTCTGTGATTTCCGTGCATTTTTTTCTGCAATAAAATATGGTTAAAAGAGTAATTTAATTTGAAAAACCAAAAATACCCACTTCGTTTCAGTTCTTCTACAGACACTACTAATGGTGCAAATAATCCTGGCATTCTTTTGTAAGCAAGATGTTGTGGTAAAATGTAATGCACATCGATGGAACACCATGGCACATCTTTTACTGGTACCATACTGCAGTTATTTTTTTTGTATTCGGAATGTAAGTTATAGCTGCTAACGTTTGCACTTTAAAAAATAGGGTTAGTTACGATAAGTTTGAAAAAAAAGAAGTAATTACCTTTCGTCAAACTGTAAATCGGAATTTTCAGATTCCAAAACGTTTACAAAATAGCCTTGCTTTGCTTTATGATGCAACAAATAATTTCCTGCCTTTAAAGTAAGCAATTTAGAAAATACTTTGTGTAGTACTCCCAGCCTTAAAGCTGGTTTGCACTTGTAATAAGACATTGCTTCGTGATTAATCATTGGTAATTGTACATTGTCTATGGCCACAACTTCCCGATTACAACTAGTAAGACGAACTAAAACCAGAGCAAACAAATAAAATTTAAAAAGCATTTTTTATTTTTACCTTTCTTTAATTCAGAGTGTGGTCTAAAAAACAGCGCAAACCATTGCTTGATCACTTCACTTTTTGTCGAAATATTTGCGCCCAATTTGATTTGGTGTTCAATTTTTGGTAAAAGAACCAACGGTTTTAACGGACTTCCAGGTTCGCCAGGACCTATATCAGCTATATGCTTTTTATTAACTTCGTTTTTATTGTAAGGCTAAAAGCAAAATAGTTGTAGATTTAAAAAGAAATTTTGTTTCGCTTACCTCGCAAGCGTCAATTTTACAGCGAACTAAGAATTTTATTTCAGCTTTTGAAACTTGTTCCTTTAAAAGATGATTTTCTGTTGGAGTTAAAGCTATACTCCAAATTTTATAATTGACGTTGTGGATTATTTTAGTGTTGATCAAAGGTTCCGCTGAAAATTACATTTATATATCGGCAAAGTAAGTTTTAACAAAAATTTACCTGGTAAAACAGTTTTCATTTTTTTAGGAGTGGGTTTGTAAGCATAATTTGGTGGAAGACTACCTGCTCGTCGTTTCTCACAACCATCAGTTTTGTCTTCTGCTTTGAGGCATTGCAAATTTTCCACAGAACCAAACTTCTTACTTTCTTCCACCTTCTTATCGGTGCAGACAGTTGTAGGATTCAGTCTGAGATCTTCTTCGACTGGAAAGCTGAAGTTATAATTTTTAATTAATTTTTAGATGTTCAAAATTTTTCAAAAGCTTACCACACGGAAGGAAATCTACAGTAGCTTGTTTTAATTAAATCTTTAAACGATTTGATCATAAAATCATACTGGTTTGGATGTTTCTTTGGCAAAGGCTTATCGATGTAAACCACTTTTACAGTTTTACCAGCCACACTGTGGTTTTTGATGATCACCGGTATATCCCAATTGCCATTGTAATTGGTGTCGTCCATCAACTTGGTTAATGTACTTGCAGTAACAACCACATCAAAATTGTGGTCTTTCATGAACGTTTCTATGTGATCGTCTTGACTAACCGGCAGTTTGGAGTTCATAGTGTACCTTTTACTGGAAGTAGGAAACCCCCAATGTAAACAACGATCCAAGAAAATTTTCGGAGACAAATACTCAGCAATTTTTCCCTAAAAAAGTTAGAAATAAAATTTGTTAAAAAAAAATTATAAAGCTTACGAAATGGCCAACTTGCTGCACTAGATTAACCAAAACCTTTGGGTCACTTTCTTTATAGGACAAGGAAATCATTTCATTACCAAACTTATAATACCGAGGATAAAACCACCGCATATCCAACTTGCTCTTCCATACCTTTTCTGCATGTTTACGCATTACCTCATGAATGTTACCTAAGGGACATTTCTTCGATTGTTCCCATTCACGTTTGGCATGAGCTACAAATTCGGCATTTTCTTGATGAATACTATTCAATAAAGATTTATAAGTTTCGTAATCATATTTTTCAGTTTCTGTCAAATTTGCTTCGGTGCCTCCCGACTTAAAATGTTTTAAAACTTTCAAGCAAACAGCTTGCTCGTATTTGTTCAATCGAGACTCTTGATTCATTGCAAAGTAAACCTTTCCCGGAATGTAAATTCTTTTTCGATCCGAAATAAGTTCATAATCTTCGCAGTCGGATTCTTCTTCAGATTTCAGATTGGAAGATTGGCCCAAAACGTACTGGTTTGTTAGGGTTAGATCGGGTATAAGTTGTGAGGAATACTTGAAGTAGTCTTCGTATTGTTCGCAAGTTGGAGTTTTCCTAAAAGATAACATTGCATAAAATCTGTTAAGAAATAAGGAATTTAGCACTTACCAATCATTAATGACACGAAATTCAGATAAAGACATTTCGTCTAATCACATTTGTAACGTTTAAAAAAAATAAGGTTAGGAACTTTATTTTGATTTAGTTTTTTAGGTTAGCATGATCATTCAACAAGGTATACCGGGTGTTACGCAGAAATAATATAAAATTTAGTTTGCTTTTTGAGATTCCCGTTGACATTGTGAAATACTATCGACTGGATATGAACAAAAATTGAAGCTGGACCCGAGACCCAACAAATTGGTACTCGATTGGCTATTAAATAGTATTTAAAATTCCCGCAAACTTGCTATTGGTTGCCAGCGGTTTCTATGGTGCACGCGTACGTCATACGTCAAATTACATAACCTATCAGAAATTTTAAATTGGCAAATGTGTTCAATTGATTTCTGCAGTTCGACGATATTATAATAATTACTGATGAATCTCGAGGCAACTTAGTGACTCGTAATTTTATTAATATTATAAATTGAAATTGAAACTATTAGTGGGTTCATCGCAAAAATGCTGACCACCAAATTGAATGGAAGGTTTTTTATTAGTGAATTAACTAAATACGTTAGAAGAATGTCGTCATCAAAGGCAACGTACGAAGAAGTCAAAATACCGGTACCTTGGGGTCACATATCCGGTAAATGGTGGGGTTCACAAGATAAACAACCAATTTTGGCATTGCATGGGTGGCAGGTAAAATTTTCAAAATATTTCACCATAAATAATTTATTTCGTGCGTTGCTTATTGTAATATACAGGGTTAGGCAAACATTTGTACAAATTCTTGCCATACTTGCAGTAGCTTTTTCAGATCATTCGATTAGATGTCGCTTAACTACATTTCTTTACAGGACAATGCAGGGACTTTTGACCGCCTCGTGCCTCATCTACCGCCTAACACTGGTGTACTAGCACTCGATTTTCCCGGTCATGGTTTGTCATCACGTTTACCTGCTGGTACATTTTACCACGAAATTGACTCTGTTGTTCTTGTTAAACGAATTGTTAATTATTTTAAGTGGGAGAAAGTGTCCTTAATGGGTCACTCATTAGGAGCCATCATAAATTTCACCTACACAATGCTCTATCCTCACACAGTAAATTTCATAATTTGTATCGAAGGCCTTAAACCATTGGTGTTTGAAGAGAAAAAATTGGAACGAATGGTTAAATCCATTGAAGGATTTATGAAGTACGATGACTTAATTAGCTCTGGAGAGCCACCAAGTTACACCACCGAAGAACTTATAAAATTATTATACGAAGGATCTCGGAAATCGATAGATTTGGAAAATTGTAAATACATTTTGCAACGTAACATTCGTCCTTCTAACAGTTTTCCTAATAAGTACTATTTTGGTCGTGATCCACGGTTGAAAGTCCAAGGTTTGTTAGGTTGGGCACAGAGGGATATAATAGACAACGTTCACAGAGTTACATGTCCCCTCTTATTTTGTAGAGCCTCTCGAGGTCCGTTTGTGGAAAAGAAGGAACATTCAGTAGAATTTGTGGAAAAACTTGTAGATTGCAATAAGGACTTTGAGTTTCATTTTGTGGATGGAAGTCATCATGTTCATCTCAATAATCCTGAAGCAGTGGCTCCGTTAATTACAGATTTTATTGAAAAACATGATAAAGATAACAAGAGCAGTGCTGGATTAAATCCTGCTATAATTACTGATAAACAAGAACTTATTGAAATGTAAATTTTTAATTTATTTTCAAGTCAAAATGCAACAAATAAATTATTTTTAAACTAATAGGTAAGTGAGGGGGGGGGAAGCAACCATGAAGTTTGAGCAGAGGTAAAAGTTTTTATTTAATTTGTTAAAACAATTGCAGTATTATAACGGGAAAATGCCTCTCTACTCATTTGCATACTCGAGAGTTCCAAACTTTCCAGATTATTAAGAGGATTCCCGCATATACTTTAGCTTCCTCGTAAGCCATACAGATTTTATTTTAATTTTAAGTTGAATTAATTTTTTATTTTTTAGTGAAATGTTATAAATTGTTAAACAATTAATTATTAAAATGTGATTTTTCACAAAAAACGTTTTTCTTCAGTACCTACCTCTTCCTTTGATAATTTAAAATTGAACTCGGATCTATTGAATTTAATTTTAACTTTGTAGGAAATTTGGTAAGAATGTTTTGAAGATTTTGTAACCAAATGTGATGTCAAGATGTAAATATTTGTCAAGCTTTTGTGTAAACAAAGAGGTGCTCTTCAGACTGAGCTGGACCCCTGACTTGCGACTTTGTACTTTAATCTAAAAACTTGTAGTTCAATGGCAGTTTAATCCAGAGAGTTCAATCGGGTCATCAACCCTAGCCAGTCCGGTATATGGAGTTTGGTCGAAGCGGAGGTTTTTGACTTTTCTTAAAGCGAAAGTGCGCGCTACGTTTTTTTATTTATTTCCATTAAATTCATTTGATTTTTAATTTGACTAATCATGCGTCATTCCATTGAACAAAAAGAGACCTGATTGCGAATTGTATAAAAGAGTAAGTAAATTTCCAATTTTTAACCTTTGTTCTGAGACTCGTAACCACAAAACTGTTAGTTACGTTTAATTTTGTATTAAGTTTTATTTATAATCTTTTTTTAAACCATAAGGTATTAATAAATAATTATCACATGTTAGATGAATTTTCTTTTTATTTGTTTTGTATCCTCGAGCTTGGTCACGAAAGGTGAAATATAGTAAATGCAAGGAATCATTTGATCCCCACGTCCTCCGGAACCTCGATTTTATTTCTTCTAAGGCCAGTTGTATAACAGAAGTTAATCCTTGGATCACGCTAATCCTTGGATCAAGTTCAGTAATTGGTTGGTTTTTAAATATTCAACCAATCAATGAACTTGATTCATGGATCACCGTGATCCGATGATTAACTTTTGTTATACAACTGGCCCTTCGAGAAAGTGGTGGCAGCATACTTACGCTACTCAACATCAACCCTCTCCCCCCCAAGCTACTATATTTACTTTCTGGTTGCACTGACCTTAGAAGTAGAAATATAATAATTTTTTTATTTTTATATTTTGTGCTTATGCACTCATGCTTTTCCCAAGCGAAATAATGATCATTCGTGATGACCGTACCAAAAATAATCTACATAACTTTGACTTCTAGTGGTATTATAACTGAAAGTTTATTATGCCTGTCCCATAAGATTCACTAACGAAAAGCTCTAACGATGGGAAATTTTAACTTGTGATTCTGGTACGAATTCTTAGGTCAACGCCGCTTTTCCCAGCTCTAAACACATTCGCAAAAAATTTTTATTAATAAATCCATAAATTTCATAGCAATTTTTTTTACCTGAAATCTAAAAAAATTTATTAAAAATTTAAATTGCGATGTCGTCAAATATGTTAATCTTAATATATAAAACACAAACTTTGCAGATTTTTGTCCATCTCGTCAAAATCTCCGGAACGAAGTGAAATTTTAAATGGTGATTCTGCTACGAATTCTACGACGAACGCCGCTATTCCTAATAAATTAAAAAAAAATTATCGATAAAGAGATAAGCTCAATCACATATTCAATTTATTACCGTCTAGGCACTTCCTTTTGACAAAAATCGATGTATGATACAGATTTTCTTTTATTTACCGCGGATACATGCGGTCGTTAGTTCGAACTAAGTCAGCTCGACCTAGCTAGTCCTTACATGTGTACACTTAGATAAAGCGACCTAATCCGTTGGATCAACCTTAGTTAGATCAAGCTATATCATTGCTTTCAGTTTGAATTAAAAAAACATGTATACACCTGTGCAATAAAATTAAAAGCAAACTAGCTTAGATCGAACTAAGGTTAGTTCGAACTAACGACCGCATGTATCCGCGGTAATTGACTAATTTTACGATAACGATGACAAAAAATAACGTTACCATAGGAACGATCAAGCAGATATGCTAAAATCTTCTATTCACTTCTGACGAATAGACTTGGGTATGGAATAACATCTACCGTGTCATTATTCCCAAGAAAACTAAAACAGGGTACTCACTAAATTTTCTAAATTAATTTCTCGACTTTTCCAGGTGTTTAACGTTTTCCAGACGAGTGGGAACCCTGTTAAATGACATCATAAGGATACAGCATAACTTTTCAACATTTAACGTTCTGCCTCCTGGTGTCGAGACACTTGAGAGTATTATCCCAATAGTACACACTAGAAAACATGCCTGTAAAGACCGCGGGGGGGGGGGGGTGGAAAGAGCTACACTCAAATTGGAAAAGGAAATTTGTGAACTTAATTTGTGGTCTTCTTTTGAAACAATATAATAATACAATTTAAATGCAAGGTCGAAACTAGACGTTTGAGTGAGAATTCCCTCCCCCCACCCGGGAAACTAAAGCGCTATCATAAAGATTATTTATAATTTGTAAATATTTAATGTTCGATAGTGAGGCACTGGAGGGTGTTCCACACCCCCCAGACCCCCGGTCTGTTCAGTTTCTTTCTATGCAGAAATTAATTGAAGATTTCAGCATATTACTATGTGCTGATATAGGAACCCAACTGATGTGGAATACCTCCAGATCCCTCTCACCGGTCAGTGTAGTCAATATTCATCATAAGTGACTTGAAAATTACACAAAAGTACATTTTTTCCTATGAAAATGGCTTTACCAAATGAAAGAGCATAAAAATACAAATCATTTAAGGTGAAGATGAATCGGACTTCTAATAAGGCCACAGTGCAATTTTGAAAATTACAATTTTCACAGAAGAAATGCGTGCTGTGCCTGGGTTGACAGTAAGCAGCGGTGGGGAGATACCGGTTACTCCTTGGTATCCGTCGGGTCAACATCCACACTTTGTCGAGTTGGACCGTTCTTGGGGGATGTTTTTAGTAAGTAAAGCGCTCAGCTCCGTTCCGGGCGTTACAAGCGGTTTTGACAAACGCAACTACGTTAAGACTCGGATTCACCTTAAAAGTGAATTTTTTTCGAAATTTGTTGACCAATCACAAATTTTATTTTTGCTTGTTAATTACACTCTTATTTTTATAATTCGCTGTAAAACTGAGATTTTGGTATCTTTACTGTCGCCACAACCTATTTTAATTTCGATGGATGGGGTTACAGTTCAAAAGATTCAATAAGTAAATTGCATTTTCCTAAAATAGCATATCTGCATGGTGGTTTGTACATGCTGAAATCTTCAATTAACTTCTGAGAAAGTTAAACTGCATAAACCGGGAGGTTTGGGGGGTGTGGAACACCCTCCAGTGCACCAGTATCAGTAGACAGAATATTTAATTTTATGTTGTTTTAAGAAGTTTTTTTTAATCACTTAGTACTGAAGACCATAAGTTTGCAAATATATCTATTATACAATTTGAGTGCGCCTGGGGGGTGCCCCACGCACATAAAAATTTAAATTACGATAAAATGCAATGTCGTCAAATATGTTAATAATTTATAAAACGGAAAGTTCGCTTTTTTATAATCTTACTAAGATAAACATATTTACTTTGTACTAAAACGTTCTTTTCGCGAGACCTAGTTTTTTGAATTTTAGATTGCGTTTTAGCCTCCCCCCCTCTATTATCAAATAAATTATTATATTTTTATTGTTTACTAGCTGGATACCCGGCTTCGCCCGGGGTCTCACTAAAAATAAAATACTTTGTCTTTGTTTAAAGTACTTTGATTTTTCCGAGTATCCTGGTTCGGCTGATGTTTTTTCTCGACGGGAACAATGCACGTATTGCTATTTTTGTTAGTTTGATTGAAATCGGTCAAAGGGTCAAATAGGTAAAAATTATCGCGCCACCTGTCGACATATAACCAAGAAGCTAATAGTTGTAGCAATTTTACACATATAATTATCAACTACATGCATTAACCTTAGAAATCTCGTTAATCCATTCATGCGCGTCTGCAATTCCCAGCTCTTTTTTTTAAATTTGCAAATTTCTGCTTTTTGGTCCCGTTTTTAACGTCAAAATATCCGCAGGGCCCTAAGGAGTAACTGTGAAAAATTTGGTTTGGATCGAGTACACAAAAATGATTTATATACAATAATTTGTTAAATTATAATAAATTTATTGTTTTATTATTATTTGTGAAGAGCTGAACTTTTCAATAAATGTCGATATCTCGGTTGTTTTTGAAGTTATCGAAAAAACATTGTTTAGTTATTTAAATATTTTTTAACGATAATAAATTGGGCTGAAAGAATTTTGATATCATCGTTCGTTTTCGAGTGATAACCAATAACCATGAAATTGGTCCACCCTGTACATAAATAAACTTATTAATAGATTTTAAAGTGATCCAAGAAAGTTGAAATTTTTATTTAGAAAATAAATAATAATTAAATAATGCGTTTCCATTTTTTATTTCAATTAAAGAAAGTCTTGCATTAAATGGAAATTACTTTATATTAAGACTTACGATTGAATATTTTTGTATAATTGTAGTGTTTATTGTATGTTGGAAATATTGTTTTGTTCTTGAAAGATTGACGAATAAAAAATGTTCAAAATTATGAAAAATTTGAATTTTTGTTAAAAAATTTATTTCTTTGGGTGCTCATCTAATTAGAAAATTAGGAAAATTTTTAGGGCAGTTTACATAATTGCTCTTATTTTTGTGGCGGCGTTCTGATCACAAGCGTGGTCGTGGTTGAAATTTAATATTATTAAATCATCAAAACGCAAATTATATTTGATGTCTTTATTTTAATACTCATAACAAACAGTATCATCACAATAACCATAAAAACTAAACTAATGATTGAGCACATTCTTAACAAATTACATAATTTAGTAAACAGCGAAAAGTTTTTTCCAATTTTGCCCCCTCCTCCAAAATTTAAGTAGTATCTACTAATATATACATTTTTATATAATTTGCTTGTCAAAAGAGGGGATAAAAGAGGATGAAATATATATTTTTGGAATAAAAACTTTAAAACAATTAAGTCTACTTAAAATTAATTAAATTAATTTAAATATTTTCAAACTGAAGGGTTTTGTCTTTGCTATTATAAATAAATTTCATCAGTATCAAACGAATATTGGTAATTAAAAAAAATAGGTACAAAATGAGTGCGTGAAAAGCACAGACAGATTCGGTTATTAAATAAAAACATTGAAAATTCTATTTCTACAAAACGTGTGCGCTTAAATTCATCCTCTTTTAAACCTCAAAACTAATAAACTTATTGTAAGAAATAGAATTATCCAGACGGTGGTGGATATGAACCCTAAGTAGACGTCCCGCTCGACTATAGACCATCCCCTTGTTAATATGGATCTCAACGACGTCGTCGCTAAGGTCAATGGCAAGAATGTCGATACATATCTTAGCGCAATTGGCATACCCTCGATGGGCCAAATTACACCACTCAACAACAAAGTTGGATAAAAACTACCCAAAGCCAGTTGGATAGCGTTCCTTTCCAATTCGCATACTGCAGAAATCACGAATCCAAAGCACATTCCGCACAAACCTTGGAGGATTGTCAAAGTGACCACCCAGCCGATGTCTCCTTTGCATTGAACTCCAAAGACCAGAATCATGAAAATCAATACCAGAGTTGTTTGGCCACACATTACAACAAATTGAGTCACCACGTGGGAGAACAAAATTTCAGTCGGAGTAACACCTAAAATTTTAAAATAGTAAAGAATTTGAACCGTTTCCTCGTCGTCCGCATATAATTTACCTGCTACCCATGATCGGTCCAATAAACCTTCCATTCGTTCGATAATCAACGCGGATGACGTTAAAGCCACAGCCAAGAAGAACACAATCCTGAAAAATAAAAACGTTTATTTAATTTCGACAAATCCAATTTAACTTACGTTAGAATAACTCCGGGAGCGACAAAATCGGTAAACGATGGTTCCTGCGACCCATAAATTGGCTCCTTAAACGCAATCGGTATTTCTGCAATTTTGGGATTCTGTTTACACGATTTGAGTAAATTTCGTGCAAAATCTTGATATGACAGTTGGAAATCCCTCTGGAGAATTACACCAATTTGTTGATCTTAAAGAAATAAATTAAAAATTAACATAATTCAACAATTTTGGTTTTTTCTGTGCGCGTAAAAATTTAATTTAACGTAAAAACAATAAATAAAATGTGTGATGGTAAAGTAATAAAAAAAATGAATAGCACAAATGACGAAGAGATTTTTAATTTGATTTTTACACGCGAAACTAAGTTTTACACTTACTCGACATGTCCAGCCAAACACGTATCTCGCTCTGATCCAAAGTTTCTTCATCCGAATCTTTCCCCAGCGCCATTCTTGCAACGAGCGCGTCCGTAAAATTCTCCGTGAAATACATTGCTCCCCAGACGTCGCCATCTTTTACCGCTTCAACCGCCGACATAGGATCCGGATAATAAACCTTCTGTATCGTATTGTTACTCAAATTTTCTAGATATCGACAGCTGAGATTACTAAATTTACAACCGGCATTATAAGGACAATATTGGTAGGATGCGTTTGAGAAATTCATTTCGTGATTAACAATAGCGATTTTAAGATCGGTGGGATCGCGTCCAATTGCCATACAAAACAGGATAACTTGCATGACCGGCAGAGCAAAAATGAAAAGCATAACTCCAACGTTTCTCCACATCCTAAGAAAATTTTTTTGCAGTAGCGCTTTAATTTTTCCCTTTGTTGTGAAACTTGAACAATCCGTGCAATCGTCGTACACTTCCGATGCAACGGATTTCGCTTTGCTAGAACTTTTTCGATTAATCTAAAAAGGAATTTTTCAAAATAGATGTTTTGGCAAAAGTTTTGGAAACGACTTACGTCTATGTGCCCATTAGCTGCGGCTTCGTTAATTAAAATTTCTTTGCTTTGATGGAAATTTAATCCTACCACTCCGCTCTCTTCGGTTGCACAGATGGAGTCTTTTTTTCCCCAATTCATTGTGGCTAAACTAATATTATTGCTAACGTTAGAAGTGGCACTGTTGGCCTGTCCTTGTTTTCGAGATAATTTTAGAAAAACTTCCTCCAAAGATTGACAACCATACATGGATAACAAAACGTGAGGGGATTCTTCGGCGAGGAGTTTACCTGAACGCATCAAGCCGATCTGCAAGCGATTTTATAATGAAGATATTGATTCTTTTGGTTGGTATGAAAACTTACTGTATGAGCCGAACGTGCTTCTTCGATGTAATGCGTAGTGATGATGACAGTTTTATTTCCATCTTTCGTGATCTGAACTAAGTGGTTCCATATGCTTTGACGAAGTAAGGGATCTACACCTACGGTTGGTTCATCTAAAATTAATAATTCTGGATCGTGCATAAGAGCAACAGCAAACGAAACACGACGTTGTTGTCCACCACTAACGACAAAAAATCAACGATTAACATAATTTCCCGGAAGAAAGATGAAAGTCGTTTACCAACCTTAAATTTTTAACTAAACGGTTTTGGCTAGGCAAGTCTAAAAAGTTTAAAAGGAATTGCAGTCTTTCGATAATTTCTGGAGTTTCCATTCCAAAGATCCATCCAAAATACATCATGGTTTCTCGAATTGAAAATTCTCCAAATAAAGCTATTTCTTGGGGCATGTACCCCACTCGTTTACCCGGCACTCCGGAACCTTTGGTACCGGGTTTGCCTCCTAATACAAATATTTCGCCAGTATTTAATCGCCTTCTTCCTACTATGCAAGACAATAAGGTGGTTTTACCGCAACCGGATGCTCCTAAAAGTCCATATCTGAAAAATTATTACACTTTTTAGTTGGAATACAATGCACATGCATAATTATTTAAAATATGTTCATATAAACAAATAAGCTTATCTAATACAAGCTATTACATCCTTGTTTAATTTATAGTTATTTATGCACCAAGGTACGTAAGTGCCAGTTTTTTGCGGTCGAAAGCTATTCCAGATCGCAAAATAGCGACCAAAAAATTTAAATTTAAATTTTTATAATGTTAAACAATTAATTAATTTTTCCCGCTACTGTTGACGTAAGTATGCCTTATGTCCATAGTTACAATAGATGTAAGCTGATCATAACATTTGTTTATATAATTTTCGTTGACGACGGAACTTAATAACACTTACACTCCTAGGAACATAATAAAATAATGATAAATTAATATTTTAGGAGTATTTATTTGTGAAAATTAAATGTATAATTTAAAAACGAGGAATTTTTTATAATTACATGCTCGTTTTCCAGAAAATCAGTCCCACACAAATTGTATTACAAAGTAAACTTAGAAAATAAAAGTAACGAAATGAAAATTCGAATTCGAGTTTATGACAATGACAATCGATGTCAAAATTGTTTTTAAAATAATTACATTAAACTGGTACATTGCAGTAGCGGGAAAAATATAATAAGCTACACGGTATGTAAGGACTATTAACACTCTCGGAAGGTAATATAATCCTCGGCTTCCGCCTCGGATTATATTAACCTTCCTTGAATGTTAATAAGGTCCTTACATCCCTAGTAGCTTAAATAACTATTTTTGCACATTACCTTGTTACTATGGCGTTGGCGGTGTAATATTTACTTATTTTCCCTAGGGGAAAAAACTTTTACCCGCTAAAGTAAATATTATATCACCAACACCATAGTAACAAGGCGGAAATACCTATTAATTTGGAAAAATTAATTAATTGATTGACGTTATAATAATATATAAAGATATTATTACATAACTATTTAAATTTTGAGAGTTTTGGCCGCTATTAGGAAAAACGTAATATAAATCACGGTCGATGAGTGCTTTTTTAGCTTCACCTCAGCTTACAAACATTCTCGACCCCAAAAAACTGGCACTTACCCACCTTGGTGCATAAGGAACTATTGTACCATCTTGAATTTCTAATTTTTGTTTTCGATAAACTAGAGTAACATCGTCATCAATTTTACGCTAAACCCAAGATTTTAAATTTTAAAAGAATGCAAAACCTTCGGCCAGTTTACAAATTAAATTTCAAGGTTTAGTAATTTGTTAATTTGTTTATTAGTAAAGTTTTTGAATTTGAAGACAATTGCTAATCAGTTTTTTCTTCTTCTTAATAACTTAAATGTTTTAATTATGTACATAATATAAATATAAACAATTTGTATTGGCCAATACTTCATATTCGCGCTTAATAAAACATTGTAATGGATTATCATTTGCAACGTGCCGGTTGAGAAATCTGTTAAGTTGCGTTACTGCGATTTTACGACTTAAATGCGCCATATTTAATGGGTTATAATTTTTTATCTTTAAAATATGTTGTAGATAATACGGTATGACGTGGTAGTCATACCCTACTTGCCAAGTGCGGTTGGCAGCGACATGCGGTATTCTAAAATCGGTCACCTATCCAAGAGCGAATCCTGTGCTGGGATAAGGATACACTGCACGAGTATGATACTTGTAAAGTTAGTGCTTAGAAGATTTTAGAAGTCTCCGTGGCTTGGTTTTTGTTACAATCTCCATGTTGACTCGGCCTTTAACCTTGGGAGAATTATATACCAAAGACTGATGTTAAAAGCAGATGATGTATTTACTTCAAAGCCAGGATAATTACCTCGGCAAATTACTGAAATTGCTTCGGTGAATTCAGAGTGAAGATGGTTAAAGTGACATTTTAAGTCCGCCCGAGGTTGAACCGAGCATCTCGGCTTAGAATTCCACGCACCCATAACCGGGTTCATTAAGCCTGTAACGCTGAACTTAGTTCTAAAGTGAAGTTAGTTCTGAAGTAAAGTTAGTGCCGTTTTCCTATTGGTTAGAATAAAATTTAAGAGACACTTAAATTTTAAGTGTTGGTGGTGCAAACGGATATGGACACAAGTATTAGCACCCATACAATAGTTGATATAGTAAAATTTTGTTAACTTGGCACCTACGTCATGCTAATCTAACCAATAGCTGCTGAGTAACTGTTTCTGGTTAAAAATCAGTTAATAACTATTTGGCAGTGCTTAGACGCGATTATATAATAAATTAAATTAAATAAAATAAAACAAAGCTAAATTTACTTTACCTGAATTTAAGTTTTAATTTGCGAGATTTTTACGTTCAATAAGACGTCAATCGCCATTAAACGTATTATTAAACACACTATAATGAGTACAAAAAATTAATAACCTAAGTAACCGTAACCAATTTCAAATTAATTATATTATTACTTTTTAAATTTGCAAATAAATAAAAATTTATTGGGTACATTTATTACTTGTTTATTTTTAAGTTAATAATTTAAAAAAAACACTGGCTAAACCGCCGCCTTCGTTTTTTTGTGTTCTCGACTTTTTTTATTTAGGATATGTTCAAAAATTTTTCGAATTATGTAGAAAGGTGGGTTCGATATCCGAAACTACGAAAAAATTTAAAAAGGTTTTAGAACTCCAAAATTTGCTTCTGTTTGCTCATCAATCCGTACGAGTACATAACTTTAACGAACAATTTTTTAGTAGCTTCTCGATTCTTTCTCTCCAATAAAAAGATATTTATTACTATATCCTATTCTGTCTTTTTTATTATTAAAAAAAATTGAAACCATTTTTAAATGTTAATTAATCAAAATAATATTGAAGTATGACTTAAAAGTATGACTTTCCGTTCTGATAACGTAATTTACTAATTTGTTCGATTGTTTATGACAATTACCGACCTATTATTTAATGAGAACTAATGATGTATAGCATTAAATTGTAATGGAAGAATTAGAATCAAACAAATCGATAAAAACCGTCAAATGTAATTAATTGTCCCATTACATTTTTAGAGTGAATTTATAATATAATAATCAAGTTAAGTTAACAATCAAACAAATTATTTTCCTTGTATACATAATATAAGGATTAATTAGAATCATAAAATCAACTCGTGCATTTCATTATTTCTGCAAATCACAGAATATACTAGAATCGGTGGATTTTATCTTAATTCAAAAAATTGTTAGAAATTGATTTGTTTAATTTTCAATTTAACTTGATTACTATTAGAAATACATGCAACAAAACCTATTTTTTAAATTGTTTTTCCTTCAAGCAATTATTAAATTTATTATAGCAATAGCAAAATTCTCAAGAATAACATGCAGCGGACTGAATCGACGAGATTCTAGCTGACTTGAATAATTCACGAAGAGGGAGAGAAAATTACTACTGGCGGCTTTTTATGTGGGGTAGGCGTGAAAATTGCACACCTATTGAAATAGCTGATCACTCATAAAAAAAAACATACGAAGTACATAGCAAAACATAACAACTCTTTCGGAATAGTCGATGTTCTATTCCGCTATGAGAAAACTCAGCACATACAAACGAAAGGTGGCGAATATATACGAAGGTAGTTGTCAAAGTTTCAGAATAGAATATTATTCTAGGTTAGAATCACGTTTTGTGTTGTTAACGAAAGATAATTAATTTATTGATTTGTTATTGAAATTATTAAACTGTTTGTGATTAATTGTGAATAATTTTTAGATTAACTTCACTCAAAACAAAAACAAAATCTAATGTCAACTCTTTTACACACTCATAAAGATTTGAAGGCAAATTTTGAAAAACATACAGTTTTTCAACAAAACGACAATCGTATGTTTTCTCGTATGTTTTGTCTTACGAGAAGTCATCTGTGAAAACATATACATAGTAGATGTAAAGCGGCTTTAATTCTTGCGATACAATCATGGAATAATAGAAAATTTTGATAAATTTGAAAATCTTTACTCGCCAGTTTTTAGCAAACGGCAGCAATGTGACTTCTGATTTCACATTCAAGTGTAGGTATTCCCTGTTCTGTATTGCAAAAACTAGCTCGGTGAAGGATGTATAGATCTATGCTCTTGTAATTCATGATGTCAAAAAAAGATAAGACAATCCCTGTATTGAAATTAAATTTGCTGATTTACAGATCTTTTGCGAAGGTGAAAGCTGTCATGGCCGAAAATGGCAGTAAGAATTTTATGAAGAACTATTTCGAGCAACGTCAGGTAAATTAGCTGGTTAATTCTAGGGCTTGGTGCTACAAGGGCCAATATATAATTATTGTACAATCGCTAAATTGACTTTTAAGTTTTTAAATTTATCTTATTTATAGAGGTATTGGCTGGTAATACCTCTTGGCTTCTTGGCCATTTTATCATGGACAAGGTAACAATAAAAGATACTTTAAAATAGAATCTAAAATATCTAAATAATGACAAGGCTACTTGTGATTAATTGCAACAATCGTCACCCTATTACGATCCTGATCGATATATATATTCGTCGCGTAGACCCTACTTAATTCTGGTATTATTAAATTCTAAGTTAAGTTTAAGCCGTATTTAAAATGTCTTTTTGACATTTTAACTAAGGCTTAGACTTAACTAATGTTTAAATAATTTAAAATAAATAAAATAAACCTTACAGTAAAGCTAAAATTGTCGTATTTCTTTATAAATTTAAATTAATAAATTTTTCTAACTTTAAAAACTTTTCAGTGATTTTGGCAATTGCCTGCAATATTAGTAAATTTTTCCATCCGTCCCTGAAGGCAATGACGGAAGGATAGAAGAAGATTCTTAGCGTATTATGTAAATAATTATAATATTATGTTGCATGTTCACAATAAAAAAATTAATTTAATTCAAATTTCTTAAGGGTTTCATTCCGCGGATTAAACCGCGAATTAAGCTTAGTCAAATCTTAATCAAAACTGCCCTAAAGCCAGCTTTATTAAACTACTGATTAATTCTAATCTTATTAAAAATAAACCTATCGAATCGTATATCTCCGAAAAAACCTCTTCCTCTAACCTATAGACAAAATGGTGGTGTATATGCTATTTTGTGCACTAAAAATATGGCATTTTCGATAAAATTAAAACTTGACCGAATACTAAGAAGAATTTTAGAGCGTTTGAAGATGATGTACCTATGTATTTTATGTGATGATAAATAATAATTCTTACGACATTTTCATGCGGGGAATTACATCCTTGACACACTGTTATGGTATGTCACTAAAAATTCTTGCAAAACAACAACAATCGATTTACTTACATGGTTCCTTTTGCGACTGTCATGTTGAGGTTGCTCAAAACATGATTGGGATTCTTTTTGGAGCCGTAATTTTTGAAAGCGTGCCTCACGCAAACGGCTTGCTGCCTTTTGGCCCATATCGACGATTGCTGTTGTTGCAGTTGCGGTCTCTCCACGGAAACCCCAACCAAATCTGGACTGGGCGATATCACTGGTTCCACCCTCTCTCCCATTGCGTTATTCTCGCTGAAACAAAAGAAAAGTTAATTAATTTCACGACACAATTAACCTGGCCATGTGAAATAGTTATTGTAGGTTGAATTGACCAATTTAGTTATTTTGGTTTACGACTGTAAAAGATGTTTTTGGAAGATGTACTTAAAATTCTAATATTACTTTCGTTTATTTCTGCTTAATTAGCATAAAATTTTGTAATCTCGTTTAGATTGCATTGCTTTTATTGTAACAATAAAACGTACGTCAATAATAAATTGAGAAAACGCGTTAACATTTCGTGATGGTTTTACGAGTCTACAAGTTTCCCAAAGTGCGAAAAACTGTATAGGTACCTAAGGAAAATTGAAATCGATCGAAATAATAATTATGAGTGTGTCATGGTTGAAGAAACCGATCCCCGTAGACCTTGCGCTAAGAGCAAAAGATCAACTACCACAAGTCAAAGTCATTCCATCATGACATTTTCGTTCCAGCATCATCGACACGATAAAATGTATGCCCCAAAAGTTTCGATGGAGCAATTTTTCACGGTCTTCACTTAATATTCCGGTCAAAATGTGCATTGGTTGTTGTAACACTGCCATGTTTACTCTAATCACGTATACACTTTCCGAGGTCTTCACTATTTGCGTGACAAAATTTAACGCACTTTTTAAGCGATACTTACAAATTTGTAAGTCAATTGCGGAGTGGTCGAAATCGAAGTGAATTTGTCGCTCGTCCGACGCTGAAGTATCTGTGCAACGTAGCACTTAGTTACGGATGGGTCGTGGGTTGTTTATTGTGTTTGATCATTGCTATTGTTGAATTTTAATACTCTGTCTCTTCGTCGAGACTTGCAAAATCGAAAAATTATCATTCATACGTAGAAAGATTGTAGGTCAGCACGACAAGTGCATGTAACTAATTGGCTTTGGATGTACACACACAAATCTTTACCTTGACTTATTATACCTTATTTGTTATGTCACTTGTATTATTTTATTGACTAATAAATAAAAAATTTAACTTGTCTTGTAAATTATCCATAGAACAATAACGCCAATTTTCCAGTTAGTTACATAGTCATGCAAAAATGAAGGTGACCGTAAAATTGAGAAATTCAAAATGAGCAAATATGCCAATTAAAAGAAAATGAGTCAATTTTCAAATTATCCAATCACATAGCAAGCTGATTTTCAGTCGTCATAGGTGGTGGTCTCTTGATGTATTCGATTAGCAATCTTCGAATTATGTACAACATCTGTTGATAATTATCGTAATTTGTAGGAAGTGAAATTAAAATTATTGCAAAATTAATGTTACCTAAATCAAAGCTAAAGTCCATTTCCTGTTTGCTTTATTTTTAAAAAACAAAGTAATTTTGTTAAATAAGCCGTAAGAAATTTAATTTTAAACAATCGAGAAAATAATTGGAAACAATCTTTTTGTTTTTCCAAAACAAAGAAAATGCCCGGAAATATTTGGTTACCGTAAAGCAATTTTGCTAAGGTTGTCAACACTGTTGACATGTCACGACCCCCCTAATATTTAGCTTTCAAATTCGCGATTAAAATATATTTTTTGGCCAGTTGGCAATGGTAAGTTAGTCCTGTCATTTTTGGTTTTTGTGGTACCAAAAAAAATAGTACGTAAATAACGTTTTTACCCACTTGACTACAGAATGAAGTGGAGGTGAAAACAATTGCTTTACAATGCACGACCCTGTGTGGGGTAGGCAGTAGGCACAATCAATTTCTTTTGAGTACGATCGACAGTGCGATGCGAAATAAATAAACAGATGCAATTATTATAAAAATGTCTATATAATATTGCAATAATTTTCTTAAAGGTTATACGAATTACGTGTACCGAATTAAAATTTGAACTCCGCTTCCATTATCCGCATGGCGTACTTCAATTTAATTCAATATTTTTGTAAAAGGCTAACCATGTTGTTGCATTATTAAATTGTTTAGACATCTAATTACCATCTATATTGTGTGATGTTTTTTGCAAATTATCTCATATTTAGTTCAAGGAACATAATAATTATTAATCCAGTTTGGTTTTCAATGTTCAAATTATATTGATAATAATTAATTATAAAATATGCACTTTTCTCTAAACCGAGCGCGATTTCAAATTTTCAGGATAATGGAAATAAATATTTTTTACAGTTACATATTATTCCGATCATGAAAATGAAGCACGTGATCTGACCTCTCGCCTTCATCTTAAAAACCAAGGTAGTTAGTTGACTCTTAATCTAACTAATTTCTAAAGTTGTAACCGTGAGTCAAAGAATTTTCTATTTCATCAGCGGCGAAGGGCGAGCTATTGAAAGTTTGATATCTCGATGAAGAGCGGAAGACAAGGGGCGCCGCACTCGAAGGAGCGAAGTCACTACTTCTGATTAATACAATAGAAAAATAATTACTAAAATAATATCCATCCATTCGACATTGTTATCTTTTAATTAAGCACAATTTTATTGTATTTAAACTTGTACGAAAGTTAACAATTACGAATTTGACATTTTTTTTTTTTTGAAAAATATTAGACAATATAGCAATTTTACAAAACCGGACGTGTACAAATATTGTTTCATTGTGATTTCGTTACTCTTTTAATTATTAGAAAACCTCCTTAATTTAAAATTTCATTTATACAAAATAAAAGAATCCACATGCTTTTCTAACCTGCACTCCAATAATTATTCTTTTGCTTATCTGCAACGACTTTTCCGGTTCGGGTCAAGGCAATTTCCGCTCAAACAATATATATTTGTAAATACTGTCAATAAAATATAACAGCTTGCTTATTACCTAATACAAAAACTAAGAGCAAATGTTGCAATGGATTTTCCAATGCCTACTTCGAGAGCCTGCAATCGGCTCATTATGCAATACACTTACTACTACAAAGTAAAAAGTGAAAATAAACCGGATTACACGACCAGCATCGCCGTACTCTTACTTTTTCTTCTGTATGACGCGCACTGCAACATTTCAAGCTTTTTGTCTTCTTTTCGACAATTACTGTGTTATGAAAATAAAAAACTAATGCTGCAGTTCTTCAGTCATAGCATCCTTTGCAAATAGCAGAAATTATTTTTGAGTATGAAATATTATATTATTCTACCTCATTTAAAAATCTAGTTAACCTCTAAGTTGCAAAAATCTAAACAATAATTTAAAAATTACGACGCGAAAGTGACGATTAGTTATTTTTTCAAATAACTTGGTAACTTTTGCATATAAATTCAACCAATTGCATGCTTCTATTTTGGTCCGGCCGTGTAGGTCTGTAAAGCATGTTTATGCCTTAAACTGTGGGTTCTTTATACTAAACCACAGCTATGTGAAAAAAAAAGGTATGTGGCAGGCAAAAACTGAGACTGATAGTATTTATTAAGTACTAAACAACAACAGAGAGAAAGAGAACGAAAGAGTTTTTGTTTAAATAATTGATTATTTAGTTTTTGCAATCGTTGATTGCTATTAGAGTATAAACATTTACGATTTCCTCAAATTAATGTTTTACATAAGATGGAGGTTGTTAATGGCAATAATAGTTATTACTTGCAATTATTCATTAGACTTTGGAATTCAATACTTGAAGCAATTGACGTTGATCGTGGCGGTAGATTCAGTAATAATAATAATAATAATTGTTAGGTACACTTTTTTTGCAAAATAAGGTTCGCACTATTAAGATAGCACTGTTTTTTAACCTGTTCTGAATGACTTGTAGAAAATGATACTGTGAAGTAGTAAACCAAACTATTTAATTTGAACAATACAAAAGTGAAATGAATATTTATGCAATGCGCATACCCGATGATTAAACAATTATGATATTACGACAATGTGACGTCAGAAACCCGAAATTTGGGCCAACTTAAGAGAACCGACAATAAACAATAAGGTAAAAACCACAAAATTATACCACGGAAGGTCAACGATTTTCAAAATCTGTTGGATATTCACCAAGGTGATTCAAAAATAACTTATTCATTCTTTCAAAAATGTGTGGAAATGTAAGATTATTACAATGTAATTTTCCGTAAGTATTGTACAAATAAACTTTGATCGAGAAAAAACCACCTATTTAAAAATTAATTTAAAAACCAATTTGTAATAGCACAATAAATCTTCTTACGTACGTACTTGGGAGTTTAAAATATTACATTTATTGCATTTTACAAGAGTTGAAAATTAATTAATCAAGAGGGGACCGGATATTTTTCGACTTGGTTTTAAACAAGTTAAGAGGAGTAAATTTCGTTTTCTCCTGGCACGTTTCCTATTTTTTTAATTTTCTGATGCATCATTTGTTCAAGTGGTCACTTTCATTTTAGCTTGCATTTTAGTTGTTACGTGAAATAACATCAACAAATTTGCATAATTAGGTGAAATTTGTCTAATTTTTACATTTTTATCACCATTACTGAGTCACTCGTGTTTTCGAATTATTAAACTGTGTTTTAAGAAGTATTACCGAATTTTAAATTAAACAATGATTTTTTGTTGTTTACCGGTAATTTTAAGTTGCATTCGAGGACCTCTCTATTACGGTGGAGAATATTAAAATTAATTAAAAAAACAACGGTCGTATAAATGTCACTGTCATTATTATTTTTATAGCTTATAAAATGTAAGTAATAAAATATTTAATAGGTATTTATTGCGACACTCTGTTATAGAGTAAATTGGTTTATTCTATAAGTTTTCGACTGTTGCCTTTAATTGTTTATTTTTGACAATCCAAAAGACCATAACTTTTAAAGAAAATAAAATCCAAAACTTAAAAACCGGCTTTAAAACTAAAGGAACCTTAAATAAATATTATGAAATTGACTGTAAAAGGAAGAAATAACAAAAATCTTAATTAGAAAATTGTTAGCTATCACCAATTACAAGCTTTGCATTGGGAGTTTTTAAGCGAGATCTCGGAGTTTCAGAAAAATCTACCAATTAAAAAGTTTTACGTTGACAATATGGGAAAATATACATGTAGGCAAATTGGGGACGTTCCCTTTTATTTTATTATAAAAATATTAATAAATTCGAGGAAATTGTGGCGATATTAAAAGGATTCCGCGAGTTCAGGTATCTTGGATTTATTAATTGGAGGTTATTAATTTTTCTAAAATAAGGTAAGCGAGAGACATCCTCAACTTACTTGCACAGATAAGTTAATGCCTTTTAATAGGTAAATAATCTTCGTTCTCTTAGATTACCAGGATTTCGCTTGAGAAGCCTTATTTACGTTTTTTCGCTGTGTATAGGCCGAGAACAGTATGAGGCAGAGAAAAGGCACACGTTCATGAATTTTCAGTTAAAAAGGCTGAAGAGAGCGAGGGGATATCATTATCGGAAGTTCAGGCTGTTTACAAATTATTACCGGGGGCTTTTCATGTGCGCTAGGTGCGACAATTGCATACCTGTTAAAATGTAAAGTTGAAAAAATTACTTAAAAATGCAGATTAATACGATTTGTTATCCTAAATTTCACAAGTCAAATTTTAGTAATAAATTCCAAATGAGAATACTTAGTTATAGAGACCGGAGAGGTCAATTATAAACGAAAAATGTTTAAACTTGTTGCCTTCAATATCAGTAATGGATCGTACTAGGGCACTGGATGTTTTTCCACAACTTTCAACCTCCCCCCCCCCCCACCCCCGGTCTATGCAGTTTTTTTTATGACAAGTTAATGAAAGATTTCAACATATCCGCTTGGTCGTTAAATTTCCTTAAATTAACTGCACTTTTTGGTGGCATTTTATACCTGTGGCGTGGGAATATTTATATGTTGTGGTGGGGAATTCTTAGTCAGAATACATTGTATTATTTAATAATTTTGTTTTTTTTTGTTTACAAGACAAGCTCTAGTATTTTCATTAAATAATAAATTTTTCAGTCTAGACTTTTAAACGGTGATTGACCGCCGAAGTTAAAATTACATGAAATTTCGTTCTTAATTTTTAATAATTTATTTCATCGGCCTTTTTGAATCTTAGAAACCATTGCACAATAATTGATAGTTCATAAAAATATTTAGAGAAAGTTGGTGAATATATAACAAAAAATACCTTACAAATTGAAGTGGACGAAAATTTTCAGAATTATGATGAAAATTGGGTTAATTTAAAAATATTAGGTAATCGAATTATAAACGGATTGAAGCAAAAGAACAGGAAAGTGTTGTAATTATTAGACCTCTGCAATTAACTCGCTTTTTAATTAAATAAAGAACGCAATCGTTCGTATTTATTTAATTATCGACTTATCGAATCCAAAAGTGAATGGGGATGCCCCGGAAAAATTTGAGGATTCGTCAGGCGTTTCAATATCATGTAATAGATACGTATAAAACAGAATGGACTTTTTTCTCAAAACAATACATTTTAAAATGAAATAAATTATTTATTTATAAACATCGAAACATTATGTTATGTACATTCATGTAAAACTAACATTAAAACAAAAACTGATGTTCCTAATCTTGATGAACGGTTCTTAAACATTGTCATTTGTATTAATTTTTGATCAACATTGATCTGGCTTCGTGTTTGATAAAATCTCAAAGTTATTATTAGAAATAAATTTTTTTGAGAAACGTATTTGTCGATTTACAAAATTCAAGATGCAAGAACAATAATGGATGGGTAAATATAGAATAAATCATATCCTACGTCATAATTATGTTATACAGTATGTGAGTAATTAGCCTTTTTTATATCAAATTTTCGGAGTTCCCACAAATAATTGTTAATAACGCGTTTTTCTTTGGGAATTTCCATCAACGAAAAAGGGGGTACTATCCGCGAAAATGGCTCAAAAATGATTTTATTTTATTCAAGGTTCGTTTCTTAATTGGCACATCCATTTAATTTATAATTAAATTAAACAATACAGTCGGATAGTTATGAAATAATTTTTAATAAGGAAATGAACTTTCACAATATTCAAAAACAAATTTATTTATGTTATTATGTCATCTCAACATAACTGAGTTTTTCGTTTGCAAAATTTGCATATACATATTTGTTATCGCAAAAATCTTTTTGTGAGACAATTTTAGTAAAAAATAGTCAAGTACTCATCGTGCCCACTTTAGTCTCTCGGTGTATAATATATTATTATACCATAACGAAGTCTATTATTTAAGTAGGCACAAATTAAACCGTTGGTTTTTTTATTTAATTCCCGGAAAAGAAAAATTTTAAAAATTGTTACATAATGCCAGTGGCACCCAAGTTTCATAATAGGGGTAATGATAGATAAATAACCTACTTGTTAAAGATGTTATTATATAAATAACTTTCTTTGTACAATAAAGTAAATAATAGCGAAAAATTAGAGCACGACATGTTTGGGATTAATTAGCGATTTATTAATTATTTATAAGCTTTTAAATCGAGACTTTGAAAAATAACGTAATTTTTAAAATTAGCTAATTACGAAAACGAGATTTCTATAACACTTTCACTGATGATGGCTCATCATCTCGCTTTCATCTGATCACAAAATTTTTGTCACTGATTTTAATTGTTTCGACAAGGAGAAAGCAACATTTCCACAATTGGGAGATGTAACAAAAGTCTGCGACCTAAGGGCATCGAGCATTTGTGAAAATTGATTTTAAATTTTATTCCTAAACAGTTTCGAGTTAATGCAGGTACGACTGGAAGGGTTAAGAAACCGGTCTTTGGAAGAATTTAAGTTAACCACCGAATTCCTCTATCCGTTAATTACGAAAGTTACTTTACTTTATAAAATATATCTCACCAAAATTTAAGGTCAAAAGACTTGAGAGTTCGTTCGTTACGACATTGAAAGGTTAACGTCTGGCGAGGATTGGTGGATGAATCGAATTGTTGTTATCTTTTACATCCAGAACGAACTTCCAAATTATGCAGTGCTGGGAAAAAATCTCTCGAGCATTACTTCCCATTCATAATAAGCAAATAAGAAGCAAAGGTCGGTGGAATCTTTGCTTACCCTTGGATTTGCTCATCCTAGAGAACGCATGCTTTGCTATTGAGAATTGTTTTTTTTAGTGATTCATAAATAACGAAAGTAATTACGAAAATTAACTTATAGGAAATTGACGTAGGTTAATTTACGTAATAAGTAAAATCAATATTTATAATGGTAATCGTACGAGAAAATTTCTCACGATGCTGTTTCTCTTTCTACTTTTTTTTTCATTATTGTTGCTGATTATTTAATAATTTATTGCAAGTTACGAGAAGAACGAGTTTGATCTGTTTTTCGGTGTAAACACCAGTTTGTTTGGTATTGATCGAAACTTCCCACCAAAGTGCATGAAGATAAATTTATTCACGGTTCAAACGAGCCGCTGCAAGAAGCGCTTCCTGGGGATCCAAATTTTCTACTTCCGAAAGTTACGTCGACATGCTTTCTCTGCTCAACATATCACGATTTTTAAAAAGTGGAAAATTTTTCTATTGCGTTCTTATTGGTATTATAATTAATTTTAAAATTCTTTGAAATTACAAAAACTTAATTAATTATGCAGATATGTTACATATTTATTTTGTTTTTGTTGGAATAATCAAATTTTGGAAAATATCTTGAAAGGTCTAAATTTGAATAAAAATCCACGGCCTGAACTTCCACTAAATCGACAGCCTCCGCATGTGCACTTTATCCTGCTCGAATTTGTAATTTAGACAAAGAAACAAGTTAACGTTACAAAGTCGATTTCAAGAGTTGATGTCCTTGCATCCAAGTTTTATTTACCTGTTTCACCTAGGCCAGTTGTCGATCGACAAGATTATTTAAAAAAATTACAAAAGGTGTAATTAAGAAATTTTAAGACGTAAATGACGTGTTTCGATGACGTCGAAAGGCATTTTTGTCAAAAATTATCTCACAGGGATAAAACGGATTTCCGTCGATTTAATTATTGTATTATTAAAATTAAGGATAACTTACGTTATTAACATATTATTTGCCAAGTGTTAAACGAACGATTAATAAATTAAATGAAATGTAAAAGTTGATTATTACACAACAAAACTTTCACTATAAATTGCACATGATGTTAAAGTTGTTCATCATTTTAGTTAACAGTCAATAAGACGAATTTCGATAAATTAATCTAAGGATGAGAAAAAATCACGATTTTAGTTAATTTTTACGCTTTCGATTCTTTTTTTCCGCGCAATTGGGTGTGCAACACAAATTTTTTTTTAACTACAACTAAAAAACCAGAAAAACTGCAATTGTAAGCAGGTTTCAATTGCTTAAGTTGCAATATTTCGAAAGTAGAGGTAGGTTATGTAAATATTTTAAATAACACACATTAAATTAATTATTTTAAATAATTGTGTAATAAAGCGTAAAAACACTAAAATAAGTGATTATCGAAAACTAAAACACCCTCGCATTTACTTATTTAAGAAAAACTCAAAAACCAACTTCACTTTTTAAAGCACCAAAATTCACTTTCGTATACCGCGAATTTATTCGAAAGATTAACATTGAGCGCGGTTTGTTGATCGACTGATCGTTGAAATCTCCAATTTCAATGCTCAAGTCGTTACGTACCCTCACTACCAACGAACGTACCTTGAAACGAATTAACACTTGCGTTTTCAATTTTTAGGATACGAACTATCGCGAAAACCAATGTAGATATTCGAAATTTTACAAACAAAAATCAATAAGGACGCCCAGTATTATAATTTATTAAATTGGTCAAGGGAAATTAATCAATTTTTCTCGACTGGTGAGTTTTAATTCGATTACGTCAAATAAGGTCGCCAATAACTTGATTAATTAAATAGTTTAAATTTTTTTTTCAAATTTCAGCATGGCGTTCCATCACAAAACACAATACAAACAAACGGCCAAGAATGCTCCTGGAATCAAATACGACTGATAGGCTAAATACAGATTATCGATTAAATACCTTAACGAATGACATATTTAGATCTGTGACACTCATCGCATTAGAGACGTACTGGCAAAAAAATTCGGCGAACTAACTGCTATCAAAAATCCCGAACACTTGGAACATAAATAGAGTGCCAATACGGATACGTGGAGACAATATCGAAACATTTAGGCGTATATGCTGAAATCTTCAATTATTCACTTGTGATGAAAATAAACTGCAAAGAGAGATCTGGGAGCATGGAACAGCCCCCAAGGCAAAACATTAAATGTTTGCAAATTATGCAAAACTTTTATCACACTGCTTTAGTTTTTTTTGGAAACGATAACATTATACTGCTTTTCCCTCCTCAAATCTGTTCATGTTACATATTATAAGCATTTTTTCTATTTTCGATTTTCTAATGATTTTATTAGATTTACACTTCAACAGGTGCGTAATTGTCACGCCTAACACACATAGAAAGCCGGGCAGTTTCTCAACTCCAATACATCGATCTATTAATTATATTTCCTTATGCCCGATTTCTTCACCTAGAGATATCTTTTAGATAATCTATTTATTAGATAAATTATAGAAGTAACCAATCAGACACCAGCAAAACAAAACAATCAGAAATATGATTGGATACTTCGTTAATTTATCTTATAGATAGATTATCCTAGAGATATTGCTAGGTGAAGAAATCTGGCATTAGTAAACCATCTCAGTTTAAGATTCTAGTTAATAATGGCTGATTTATCTGTTGGGGTGAACAGGAAATCACAGGGCAATTGAATTTCAAGAATTTGTTATCTTTTAGTTGTAGATCAAAGACGTGATCGTTCGAAAGAAACCTAAGAAGTCAAATGAATAAACAATGCGAAATGAATATTGAACAAAAATGCAATAAAAATAAGTTCAAATGATGTTTTTGTGATTATTTAAATTATTTTCTGTTACTTGGCTCGTTGGACTTTCTTATCAAGAAAAATTGAATCGTAAAATTAAATTCAATAAAAAGATAGATTTCTATGTGTTCAATTGCATAATACCTACTGAAATGTAAAGCTGAAAAAAGTATTAAAAAATCAAAAATAGGGGGAAATAAATTTAACAAGTAAATTTAAGTTATTTTATGGACCGGGGAGTCTGGATAGTATGGAATACTCCATCCACATTATGTCAATTTGTTTCAATTTAAAGTTAACGATGAGACATTGCTTATAATTATTATAAATAATAATTTAAATACTTATAATGCAAATTTAATAACTGAATAATTATTATTGAATAATAATTAGTTTTAAATCAAAAGAAATAGTTTGATCTTTAAACATTAATTAATTAAACAAAATAACGAAAATCAAGTTATTCGATAAACTTAAAATTTTTGTCACATTTTACAAATTTACGTCTCGTTCATAAAAGAACCTGATTTCGTAACCTGGTGTATTAATAGATATTACTTTTAGTGAGTAAACAAGACCTATTGTCTATTGACCTATAATGCGGTCGTGTGGGTTTATCCCAGATTCAAATAGTTAATTGGTAAATTAAAGTGAATAAGATTATTATATTTAATTAATTGCAAATCATTTTTACCCGCATACTCATTTTCACACTTTATTATTAATAAATTATTGATTTGTTGTGACGATGATAATATAAAACTTGCTGAATTTTTTACTATTTAAACGAATTTTAAGTGTTCTTGCATAACAGAAGAACACATTTTCAAAATTGCGTAAAAATTATAACCTTACTGGTGTATCTATGGCAACTTTTTGAAATTCCAATGTGAATCGCGTATTTTACCGACAACCTTCAATTATTTGTTATCCCATTAAAGATGAATTAGCATCAAAACTTTTTAAAAACCGATAATCGTCACCGGTGCTATAATTATATATTTGGGTAATGTAGAATATGAAAAATTAAATTAAGAGCAACGTCTAGGTAATTTACCTAATATGCAAACAGGAGTGGTAATATTATCTGCAACCAAAATAGCTGGTTTCGAGAATAACACCCCTCCCCCCTCTTGAACACGAAAAGGTAATAACGTCATAAGCATAGCAATGCAAATAAGTTGACATATTTTAATGATACCTCCATATTTAATTGCTTTTTGTAAATTCTAGGAACTGCATGCGTAAATGTCATTTAGTACCTACACATCCAACAATACAATTTTCCATTTAAAATAAAAATAAAAATCCAATTAGCTGCAATCTGTTAATTTTTAATGCAAAAGTTATGTCACCCAACCGATAAAATTCTACGGAGCAAATTATTGCTGGCGGCCAAGGATGTGATAAATAACAAAACGAATATTTTCGTCCAAGTGTAAAAACTGTCTTTCCTCGGGACACCTCACGCAAAACTGCGAAACGCAACATGAAATGTTCGGTAGCTTATTCATTCACATGTTTAAGGCCGTCCGAATTAACTTTTTCTTTTGCAAGGTCGCACAAGAATGCCCGTAATTGTTTATAATTATTATTACCTACTCGAAATATGAATTATAATTTTCGAAAAAAAAGAGTGTAACACAGGAAGTGTAGGTAATAAAAATCAAAAGACAAAAGTTATGTAGTACATCGTTTTCGTTACGAAATAAAAAAAATTAACTTTGTTCGATTAAAATTATGCGTGAATATGATAACATTTTTCACCGTTTCGTATTATATAACCGAATTTTAACACCGAAGAAAGTTTAAATTTTTTACTTCCTAAAATATTTTATAACAACCATAATATGCAATATTGACAAACTACTTGGATTTTATAAATTTATTAATAGGAAATAAAAATGTTACGTAAGATGCGTTCTTGTGTTGAAGTGCTTGAAGATGTACTTGATGCAGAAACTTTCGCGTGTTTACTTGTAAATTAAGAGCACTGGGACGCGTTTTCTGTTTCACTGTAATGTACTTTTGTTGTTGTGGATAACGAAAGTTAAATTTATGTAACAAATTGTTATTCAATATAATTAAGAAAGTGGATGTACTGCTCCATCTTTAAATAAATTTGTTAATATGCATGGTAAAAGAGATCATTAAAAACAGATTAGGCGAAGAAAAAATGTAACTGATGTTTCGTCAAAACTATTAGAGAGTTGTGGGGTGGCACGCTAACTCTGGGGGACATCATCATTATAATCACACCATTATTTGTTGTTGTTAATTTATTGAAAAATAATCTGGCTGTTATTTGTTAAGGACCGTAGATTTTGCGTTAAAATTTAAAATTAGCATATTAGATGCCTATACAACGCCTGACGACAGCGAAGCATAAAAAGTGCCAATAAAAAATAAATTGTTTAAATAATTATTAGAATTACCTTAAGTATACAGCAATAAACACATCACAACTTGAAAATTATGAACAGGTTTTTTAAACGACAATATTTAATCTGGTCATGCAATAAAAATGCAATTGTTTAGAATTTGAAGCTGTTGTTGCAGGAAAGAGTTATTAAGCTTGCAGTTTTACATTTATCGACTTGGAATGTAAATTTCCTCATTTAAGAGTCAACGTCGTAGTTATTAACAAAGGTATCCACTTGACCACCATAAACGAAATCAATTACAGATTATGATAATTTTGTAAACATTGCCATGAGGTCAGAGGAGGACTGTGTTGCAAATTAATGTGCATTTTAAATTTTAAATAACAAAACAGTCTAATAAAATTGTTCATTTTATGTAGACAAATTGTAGCATTCTGCTCTTTAGAATGGACCAAAAAATACACTCACTAGGGATTAAAGTCTCACTTTATGAGTGTCGGAGGGGAAAGAAAAAAATAAATAAGATGTTGTTACGTCAAAGTATTTTTACCATATTTACCTACAAAATTTGCATAATTTGCTCATTACATCCAAGTCATCACTTTGTAATTTACATTCTTTTTTTTATAATAATTAGTAATTACAATTAGGGTCGGTTGCACAGTAATAGCTTAAACTGAGTTTAGGGAAGCTGAAGTTGAACGAATTTCAGTAGTTTTAACAGCTGATCACATTAATTTAATATAGTAAAATTTTTTAGCTTGACATCTACGTCATACTAACCTAACCAATCACTACTTTTAGTTAATAACCAATGGCAGTGCTGACGCGCGATGACGCAGGTGCCATCAATATTGGCACCTAGGCACCCCTGCTAAAACTACCGAAATTCGTAAAATTAAGCTTTATTGTACAACCTGTCTTTGGCATTTTAAAAGTTTTGTTTAATAATTAGAGTAATTAAGACAAAAATAATTTAATATTTGATAAGTACGGGATTTTTGTGTGAAGAATTTTGATTGCTTTTTAAATTGTAAATTTGATATTGAAGATAAAGAAAAAAAGAAATTTTAAGTTTTAATTTTAATAATAAGTGACCACTCTGAAATGAACCAGGGTATTAAAAAACAGGTAAAATAAAAATTTAATCATAAGCGTAAACAAAGTTTTAGGCTTCTATACATAGTATAGAAAGAAGCCTTATGATCTGGCTTCGTGTCCGTCCGTCCGTCTGTCCGTCCGTCTGTCCGTCCGTCCGTCTGTCCGTCCGTCCGTCCGTCCGTCCGCATAATTCAAAGTCACTAAATTAGTGACAAAAAAACCTTTGTCACTAAATTTTACTTTTAGGTTTCTATACATAGTATAGAAAAAGCCTTATGATCTGGCTTCGTGTCCGTCCGTCTGTCCGTCCGCATAATTCAAAGTCACTAAATTAGTAACAAAAAAAACCTTTTGTCACTAAATTTTACTTTCTTTGTGGGTGGATGGACAAACGCGTGAATGGATTAACAAGATTCAAAATAATTAATTGAGATCAAACACACAGAGTTGTGGACGCTTTTTCAATTGTTTATGAGATTATTTTATTCATCTTACACTTTTTTTTGGGTTGGCAATAAATGAACTAACCAATTAAAGGTGCGAAAGAGTGAAAGTAAAAATTACGTAAAACGTAAAAATAACACTTACAAAATGCAAGTCAATTTCTTATATAGAAAATTTTTGTTACCAACTAAAAAAATTAAGATAATCTGATGATCGTGCAGATAAAGAAAAAATTATAAATTTAAATTAAAAATAATTACAAAATATTATATAATTGTAAACCAAAAAGGTAGCTGTATAGAAGCCTAAGAACTGTGGTCATCCGAGTTCCACCTTGTTTAAATTTAAAACAAAGCAGAAAGTTTAATTATTTTGGTTAGCAATGTGAAATTAAATTAGCTTAATTTTGAATACTTCAGCCCCAAATAAGCTATCTCCAATACGTATGGAGGTAATTTAAAACAAAGCAAAAGTTTAATTATTTTGGTTAGCAATGTGAAATTAAATTACCTTAATTTTTAATACTTCGAGTAAATAAGATCCAATACGTAGAGGTAAATTGTTGAATTAATTGCAAAGATTTTGAAAATTTTGTTTGAAGTTGAGTTCTCATAAGTTTGAGAAACCGAGACTGCAATAAACCGAAATTTAAAATAAATTGTGTTGAATTAAAACAATAAATTAAAATAAAGTTTTAAGAAAAGGAGCAAATTAGTTGGGACCAAGCGTAAAAATGTAATTAAACAAAACTTTTTTAATATCAAATTTTAAAAACTTATTAAAACAAAATTTTAGAATAACTCGGTTAATAATTATTAACAACAGCAAAATAAAATCGTAATTATAAAAATAATAGTTGTCACATAAGATTAAAAATTTTTGGTTCCATGATAGAACAGAACATGAAACAATAGAACAGTGAAAAAACAGAACAATGAAAAAACAAAACCACGATAAAACAGAACACTGAAATAACAGAACTTAACAAAAGAGAACACTGAAAAATGAGAACATCGAGATGAAGTTTTGTCAATTGTTTGCATAAGTTTTGATTATTTTGTTTTGAGTTTTTTTTTTTTTTGATTATGTATTTTAACAATTTTTTTGGTTCATCTGACAAGTATATGTGTAAGAGAATGCTGTAATTTTTATAAAATATTGAATAGTGACGTTCTAAGAACTATTATTATAAAATATAATGTAGCGTATTAGGCGCGTATCCAAGATTTCTTGGCTTGTAAAATTTCCCAACTTGAAAATACCTACACCTATTATTTATTTTCAAAATTCAAATTTTTTACTTTCAAAAAGATTTTTTTAACATTTCAGGGGGATACGGATCTGCTGACTTATAATCTGTAAGCATTGAATGGATTTCCTATTAACAGTGAAGCACTGGAGGGTGTTCCACACCCCCAGACCCCCCGGTTTGTGTAGTTTATTTTTTATTAGAAATAAATTGAAGATATCAGCATAACCCATCTAGAAAAAATTTCTGGAATAACTAATTAATTCTAACTTGAACAAGTCACGCTCAAGTAACTAATATTCCAATTAGCCGAAATTATCAACCATGCTTTCAGAGACCGGGGGATCTGGACACTCAAACTGTGATAGATAAATTTGCAAACTTATTATCATCAGTAATAACTAAGCAATTAATAGTGAAAGTTTTTACACAAGAAATATAAAGCAGTGACCAAGAATCTAGAGGGAGAGAGGATTATGAATTCCCCCAGAATAATATGACATTTTTCTCAAGAAAGTTAAAGCGCTATAATAAACTCTACTCGTAATCTGAAACATTGAATGTTTCGCCTTTCGACAGTGAGGCACTGGAGGGTGTTCCACACCCCCAGACCCCCGGTTTGTGCAGTTTATTTTTATCATTAATGAATTGAAGATGTCAGCATAACGTATAAGCATAGCATAAGCTAGAAAAAAGAAGTTATCCTAACTTTAACAAGTCATACTTAAGTAACAAATATCCCAATTAGCCCAAATTATAAACCAAAGTTTTAGCGACCGGGGGGTCTGGGGGGTGTGGAGCACCCCAGGTATACTCAAACTGTGATAGATAAATTTAAATATAATATATAATATATAAAATTTATATTAAATTTATATATAACATTGTTAAAGAGGCATTGTTTGAAAAGAGCCTAGAAAATGAGGGAGGACATTTTGAAAATTTATTAAAATAAATTTTGTGAATTTATTTAGTTTTTAACCTACACCTTGTTCATTATTTTCGTAATTTATGTGAAAACAGATAAATTTTTTATCCGGTTTGGGCCATTAGTTTTTTCTAAAACGTTTCGTTTAAAATATACGGTTGGCAAGAAAAGTAAAAAATAAAACTAATTCATAACTCGAAATCTGTTGATTCTAGGCGATAAGGGGTTATAACATAATTTGTAGATATTCAAATGCTGTATAGAAAAGCACTAATCGATTAAATCCAAAAATCAAAAATATCGGTGCAATGGCCCTTGAAATCATAAATTGAAAAATTGCTTTAAAGTGAGGTACCCCCAAGGGTTTGGACTTGGACAAAATTTTATTTAAAAATATGTCTTAGAAAGTGTTCTCTATCACCACCTAAGAGGTTCTCCACGGTCACGGGGACACCCTATATGTGGAAAAGAAATATTGTGATATTGGGCACCAATTAAACATTCAAAAAGCTGAGAATAACATCATAACTAAATAATAAAAACTCATGTAAATAATTGGCAAAACTTTATTCTGTTATTCTCTTTTTTAGTGTTTTTTGTCAAGGTTCTGTTATTTTAGTGTTCTCTTCTGTCAATGTTCTGTTTTTTCGTTGTTCTGTTTTTTCGTTGTTCTGTTTTTCCCATTGTTCTGTTTTTTCATTGTTCTGTTTTTTCGTTGTTCTGTTTTTCCGTTGTTTTGGTTTTTTCATTGTTTTGATTTTTCATGTTCTGTTCTATCCGGTGACCAAAATTTTTGTAACTGTAAATTTTTGGGGATAGTTTTAGTTTGAATTGTATTAAAAAATACAAAAGTGTTTCATATTACCCCCACAAACAAATATGTAAGTTTAATACCACTTCAGACATTGTTTTGTCTTGTTATCATGACACTATGGACTGCAAGAGTTAGCCTTCGTTGAGCTAGTTTTTGGAATGTTGCCTACTGAAAACCGACGATGTTTGTGGAAGATTTTCTATTATTAAAAAATCACGTCCCCACAGCAACGGCCAAGGAGATATCCATGAAAACAATGACTACATCGATCACTATTTAGCATTTTGTATTGTTTTAAATTAATTGTTTCTCTATCACTTGGTACTACAGGTCCTAAGTATGCAAATTTTGTAATTTGAAGGTGGCTAAGGGTTATGAAACATCTCCTAGACCCCCGGTCTTTAAAATTATGCTTTTAGTTTGAATTTTTAGGATTTCTTACTTAAATGTAATTTTAATTTGCATTTTAAGTATTCACCTTAATTTTGCATTTTTAAGATGTGCAGTTGTCACATCTAGCGCTCATAGACATTGTTTTGTCTTGTTATCATGACACTATGAATTACAAGAGTTAGCCTTCGTCGAGCTAGTTTTTGGAATGTTGCCTACTGAAAACCGACGATGTTTGTAGAAGATTTTCTATTATTAAAAAATCACGTCCCCACAGCAACGGCCAAGGAGATATCCATGAAAACAATGACTACATCGACCACTATCTAGCATAATGTATTGTTTTAAATTAATTGTTTCTCTATCACTTGATACTACAAGTCCTAAGTATGCAAATTTTATAATTTGAGGGTGGCTAAAAGTTATGAAACACCTCCTAGACCCCCGGTCTTTAAAATTATGCTTTTAGTTTGAATTTTAGGATTTCTTACTTAAATTTAATTTTTAATTTGCATTTTAAGTATTCGCCTTAATTTTGCATATTTAAGATGTGCAGTTGTCACACCTAGCGTTCATAGAAAGCCGCCTGTGCTCCTGACAAGTTATCTCGGTGGTTTGCCATTACTTAGTGAGAGAAGACGATCTAAATAAAGTTCTTACATCATCTGGGAATGAACCGGTGAACTTCTGGCTTTTCAGTTCAGCAACTCAAACTCTCGTTAATCCAATTTGTGCGTCAGTATCAGTGATGCTTTTCTTGAATATTTCGAAAACGAAAGAGGGAAACATTGAAGTGAAAAATTCAAAATTAGGAGAAAAATCAAAATACCCATCCTGCTATGGTTGCTATTTTACATTTTGATGCAAATTAATATTTTTTTAAGTATGCGTGCACAACCCCTGGTTGAACACGTCTCGCGGTTTATTTAACTTGAAATACCTACCTTGGGAAAAACATAATAAAATTATTCATCGTGTGAGTTCAAAACTGAATTTATTGCACGAGTGCAGTGCATTGTAATTTAAAATTGAAATAATTAAATAAAATTATTAAACAATGAATTGCCTACCTTATAAATTTGCATAAATTTTAAGAAAACCAATGGAATCACTGAACTGTAGTACTTAAAATCATTAAGTGCAAGCAATAATTTTGAAAAATCGACTGCTGATAGATTAATAAATGCATTCGTTTGCAATTTCAATAAATTACTAAAGATGGAACCTTCACCAGTAAATTAATTATGTTGTACAGCCTTGTTGTAATTATTAACAAGTTAGAAAAAACATGACAATTATTTTCGAAAAAAATTCTTTTGTATACCTAATGGAAAATTATTACATATTTATAAGCCGGATACACTACACACAAAAGTTTTTATTGTATAAAATTTTGTAAAAAATTCTAGAAAAGCACAAAATCGAAAATTACATCTTTGACCAAAACTTGATTCTGTAACTTTCCCAAATAAAAATTATACCCGACAATCTTCTTGTTTTAAATTTCTCTTACAACCAAGAATAAAAATTATGTAACCAAACTCGGAGGACGGTGGAAGTGTGGAGAGAGATCTACGGGGAACCCCATCAATTCTTTGTGTGTTCATTTGTAGAAGAAATACAGTTTCAATACATTCAACAAATTACATAGTTCTACGAAAACATCGTCGATAATTTGTTTCTTGTGGTGATATATTTAAAGTTTTGCGATTTTTTTAATGTATAGAAAATATACTACGGCCGTGAAACTATGGGTACCTGGCAGTTGTTTTTGTGTATTCTGCAACTATTAATTTATCGCCCTAGGGCGTAAAAATTACTTTATCGCCGATAGGATAAAAATTTGATAACATTAGCTATCATTTTATATTTAGAAAATAATATTATACACCAAGGTAGTGAAGCATAGTGTTATAACCTAGCGCCAGATTAAATCCCAAGGTGCGTAGCACCGCGGATTTGCGTTATAACACGCTTCACTACTAATCTTTTCCACTACTAGGATTGTTTACTCTTATAATAATAATTGTTAATGAATAAAGTAAATCGTTTTAATTATTTATTTCAAATTATAAAACAAATGATAGTTTTTGTTTTGATGTTGACACTTGCTTGAAAATGTTTAATTAATTTTGACATAAAGGTTACATTAAATATTTTGATATTTGTAAGTTTTGCGAGTATATAGTTGACGAAAACTATTTTGTCAATAAGTGTACTATTTGTAACGATAATTGATTGTAATAATTATTAATAATCGATTTATAAAGTTTCTAGTCATAATTAGCTGTCATAATTAATTCGTTTTCTCATTTCGCCTAATTGCTAAACGTCACAAAATTCCAATTTAATCAACATTTTAAATATCAAATTAATCTTATTTATAGACCGATTTTAATTATTTAAACACTATTGATAGAATTTCTTGGTTATGCTAATTCGTTTTACACATAAATTTTCTTTCAAAATGGCCCGAAGTTTCCGGACTACGCATTTATGTTCATTATTAACTACTAGTGAATAATAAAATATTATTCACCTCAGGTGACAGAAGGCGTGGTTCACAGTTCGATAACTTACGTTGAAATGATAGTGTTTATGGCTAGTAGTGGAAAAAATAATTTATTGTAAAAATTATAAAAACTTTCTTCGTCCTCGAGTAAAATATTTCTTTCGCGCAGATCTAAATTTACAAATTGCAATTTCACAATTAAGTAACACTAACCCATTTCCAAATTGGTTACGTTAATTACGCAACGTTTTTATTGTTAAATAAATATTACAAACTTTTAAGTCGAGTGGACTGCTACTACTTCAAATAAATTCGAAATTAAAAGTCACTTTAGCAAATCTTACTTTAAAACTAATTTACATTACTGTGTATTATAAAATTGTTAAATTATAAAGCGTAATTAACCTGTCTCATTTGCATTAACAATTTGTTATTTTATCTCTGTGTCCAACGAAAGTAACCAGAAATATTTTTTAATAATAGAAGCAAAATTGTCGGTCTTCCTTAATGTTACTGTTTTAATTGTTTAAAATTAACAATTAAACCGGGGAGGGGGGCAACTACTAAAAACGTGAGATTTGTTAATCTGACGTGGGCTGTTCAAATATCGAACATATGAAATCAATTATTATAATCACGTCATATCCAATACAGGTCAGCTTTTTTTCAATAAATAAATTACCAAATGCTTTACCATAATGGTTTCTTTATTTAACTTTCAGCTTACAATATAAAGATTTGGGATATGTATTTTACAAATTGTAATAATATGGTAATAATGGGTTTGATGTTGCGAATTAGATGTTGTGATAAGCTGGTAATTTAAATTTGGTTCTATTTCACAGAAATTTTATTATCTAAATTGCTCGAACCGGAATAATTATTTATTGTACCCACTAAAGGTTTGTTCTGCCCAAGAAAAACCGCGCGGTTCAACGCGGGATACACTGCTGTGATCCAGTTGAAATTATTGCTTCCTCGTCCTTTTGGTATTAAATAATATTAATTAAAAAAAAATTTCTCTCCGAGCATAAAAGCGCAAAATTTTTAAATTTATGGAAACACTTAAAAAGACAAGAACACACACATGTAACTGAAAATATCGTTAAACATTTGCTTGCTTTCACCAATTATGCAATTTTATAGGAATGTTCACTAAAGGTTGGCTACTTGGTTAAAATCTTACATAACTAAGCTTTTCTAAATTAGCAAGCGACAAGTAAGATCCTCCTCACATCCTAATAACCTTTGTCCGAATGTCCACTCAAGTTAGAGTTAAGCAATATTTAACAGCAGGCTGTTTGGAACGAAGTGCAATTTTTTTAACTGCACCTTAGTAATTATGGGCCAACTTGTACAAACACGACACATTACTAATATTTGATCAAGATCAAAGGTGACTTTTATTGGACCCTTTGAGCCGACCCTTTCCTGCACCGTTGAAATATTATTTTTTTAATATTTCAATTGGCCTTCAACTATTTTTAGTTGTTTCACAATTTTAATTAATATTAATATTGTAAATTAAGCCAAACGAAGCGTAACGAGCGTAGTTTTCTTATTTTTAGCTTCTTCTATTTTTGTGCTAGGTGTTTGGTCCTTTACCATTAACCGGTTATATGTAGATTTCTTTTACAATTAAATTAATTACGGTATCATAGAACTGACTATTAACGTAAATTTTTGTGATTTTTCCCACCATTATTTGTATTTTAATAATTTCTTTAGGTACTAATTATTGAATAATAAATAATATGTGCTGGTTTAAAAACTAAAATCGGTCGTATAGTTTTCGAGTAACTGCTTTTTCAAATTTTTTTTCTGTCTGACGGGACGCGATGGGTGTAAAAATAGAATTTTAAGTAACAGTAACTTATAGCAGGTATATTCAAAATTAATATCTACACAATCAAAGTTTTCTTAATTTCCAGATTTTGTAAGTTTTCAAAATTTGAGAGATAATACATTAAATCTAATATTCAAGAATTTATTTCTAATATTCTTTCAACCATAGAAAATTTGTTGCATGGTTTATTGGGCAATTAAAAATATTTATTGCTGTTGTAATGATAAAAAGGAGTGAAATAAATATTTTGGAAATGCATGAATTTATTCGACCGTTTAATGATGGTAATTATAATTTTCAGTTTATTAAAAGTAAACCAATGTGTAAATACACATTTACATTTTAATTGCACTTGTAATTACAAATTTCTGCATTGGGATCAAAATTTAATTAAATTGTTTTTAAGTATCACACGCACGCAAGAGAAGGCAATTTTTCTATACTGCAAGATGCAATTATTGAATTACTCAATTCGATAGAAATGATTTCCTGCTTGTAAGATTCCGTTCTCCAAAACAAAACACCAATCGACTATACCTTGGTAAGCTGCATTCGCAACCAGAAAATTAAGGAGTAAAATTAACATAATTTACAATTGATGTAAAACGTTAATTTTAATTCTGACATTTGAAGTTGTGAATGCAGCTCTAGTCTAAAAATTAAAAATTCCTGAACTGCTATTCCTTCTGATAACTTCTAACCTTTTTAACTACCGATCACGGTAACTCAAACCTTTTAGTTTATATTTTCCAATAATGTTTAATGGCAAAAGAAAATCTTACCGGTTTGTTTCAATTATTGTATCCACCCAGTTCACTGTTTTACATGATTTTCACCAAAACAAAACTAAAGTTTTCGCTACACACTGATAATTTGGTTAACATGACCGAAGGTTTAGATAACTAATTTCTGTGATTAAAGTTCATTAATTTTAAATATTTATCGGTAGCAAGCGTCAATGAACGAAAGAAATCTCAATCATTGATTTAATTAAACTGTTTCGGTTAGAGAGCAAGGACAATGCATTATCAAAACGAGATAATGGGTTTTGTAAACATGTTGCAGTACTAAAAATGGCTCCTAAATCTTGTAAATCACAGTTGAGTTTACAATTTCCAGTACTGACTCTCATTTTTTATGAATAACTCCGTAAATGTAAATATTTTCAACAAAAGAGAAAAGAGTTCTTTGGTAAGGCTTAAAATGCCAAATACGAATATTTTTTTAAATTTAAAATTCGTTCGAAAATAACCGAGTTACATGAAAAACGTCAAACTCGCTGGAAGCCAGCCGTAAGAATTAAGACGCAACTGCCGAAGTAAATAAAATTATTTCACCACAAAATTTTTATAGCACATCTTATGTGTTTCAACAAAAACTCGAAAAAATACTACGACTGAATTCGAACAATAAGCCTACAACTTTTGTTGTCAAGAAGATTAATTTATAATTATGTAAATTTCAAAATCTCGATCGTCCAGTCCGTCGCATCTTGTTGGCCTCGTCCACGGTCGACCGGTATGGAAATATAAAAAATACTAAAAAACCTACTTGAAATGTTGAAACAATTTTTCTTTAAGGAACAACCTGTATTTTTATTAGTCATATTAGTGGTCAGAGGACAGAACAAACAACGTATTATGCATTGCTTGCGTTTATTGCATGAAGAAAGAAAACTAATAACAAATTAGTAAACATAATAACTTTTTACGTTAGTTATTTATTAGTCACTAGCTTATTCGATAAATATTAAATTAAAGTAGAAAACCATAATAAACATTAATATTTTTTACCGAAAATCAGTAAAAAAACTAATACATTAATAGGAATAATAATAAGCTTTGTCTGTAAGTGTAAATAACCAAATTCAAACATAATCGATGATTATAATCGCTTCTCACAGTGTATAATTTTTTTTACATTGTTATACATTGTGCTGAGAAGTGATTTTATTGATTATATGTGAATTTGATATTCATTTTATTCAGTTACTTTTTAATTAAAAACTTAATAAATTAAATTGAAAGAACTTTTAGTGCACTATTCAACACGAATTAACATTAAAAGCTATTCATACATCAAGTTTATAAATCAAGTACTTTTACGAGACTTATCTAGCAGGTAAATCAGGGATATGTATTATGTATTGTCAAAAGCAATCTCCCAGGTGACGTCATGAGCCTAATCTAACTAGCGGAAAAATACGTTTGAATTGCAAATAAATTGCAACCCTGCCACCGCTTTGAAGGGAAAATAAGCAAAACATGAAAATAAAATTTCAAGAAATTAAAAATAATTAAATTAAGTATTATTTATAATTTAAAGATTGTTAAATTTACAAACCAAGAGTTTCAAACATCAGAAAGTAACAGATTGATCGTTCTCTATAATATATCTTATGCCAAAAATGTAAAAACCATGAAAATCAGTTCCCCCGACTAGTGGCATTCTTTCAATATTATTTCAACGAGTGTTCAACTTGAGATTTCATTAAATGAATTATTTTAAAATTTTTTGTAGTTTTTATATTTTAATATGCGTTGTTAATAAAGCGTTGCGTTGGTTGATTCCAACTATTTTTAACTCCCCAAAATATTATTATTTCCTCTTGCACTATAGAATGTCAACAGTTCAGTCAATTCAGATTGAAAGAAATCCCCTTAGTCGGAGGGGAACATTCTATTTAATTTTTAAACATTTAATGTTGTTCCTTCCGTTGATGGGGTACTGGAGGGTTTTCCAGATCCCTTGATTATATAGTTTATTTATGTTTTATATATTCCCCTAAACTTCCAGGTTGGCACGGGCTTACTTTGATTTATCTCACGATTTTCTCATCTTGATGGGTTTTCGCATTTAGTTCTTCATGAAAAAATTATTTTCAATGTTGTACATTTGATTTTGGAGGTGAAAGCCGCCAATGTACCCATTGGTGGAAAGGTAAATTTTGCATAAATAAGTATTCTTATAAAACACATCAGAATGTGATAAAGCTACGAAGATTTTTTTCGGCACGAATTTGGAAACATCTTCTCATTGAGCTATTTCAAGATTATAAATTAATCCACACGATGTCTAGATTATAATTATGTAGGTACATAACCTTGGACCATCTTTCATTATTGCCTATTTATCTAACACTCATGCGAACAAAATTTTCCTTACTTGGGTCATTGGGTCGATGGAATAAAATTCAAAAAATTTAACTGGCAATACATCTTACTAAATGAACATTTTTGAACAGAAATGATACCAATTAATATTTCGCCGTGGGAAAAATTTCTTAGCAGTGACCTTTAAGACAAATTAAACAATTAAGAATTAGTGTGATTTTCTCTAAAAATATTGTTAAAACTCTAGGTAATTGTTGTTAAGTAAGATACGGGCGATTAAATTACAATTTAACTTGGACCAGTTATTATGATTATTATATGAATAATACGGCATTATATAAGAGATTTTATACGCAAACAAGTAGGAAATGACTTGTGAAATACTTTCTCCATATAAACCCTTGGGCGCTCATTCCAGACATTTCAACAAGACGAATGTTAACATCTTTCGATAAAAGCGGAACTTGAATTTTTAATAGATACTTAATCCAAACGTAGCGGATGCCTTATCGATTTAAGCAGACCATTTCAATCGAAATGTTTAATATTAACTGATACGAAATGAAGTTAGATAAAAACGAAAGCAAAAAATATATTATTTTTGTATAATTATTATAATATCAAGGTAAGTAAGTCGGTATAAGTTTTTTAGACCATCGGCCACACGAGGAGCTATTAGAATGATTACCATTTATAAGAAATATGTATAATAATTTTTTAAAGGGTAAAGACACGTGGATTCATGAATCTTTAAATATAACTACTTGCAACTTATAAATTCTAAACCCTTCACGTTCCCCACTCAGAAAACGAATTGCGTGACCCAAGTAGCACACAGAGTAGGTAATCATCAAAAATGGTTCAAGTTTATAATTTGTTAATTGAAAAATTGTTGTCATTTTAAGCCAAACTTTCTAAGTAGGGTGACGGAATTTTCAATATTTATGTAGGAAAGCACGTTGACCTGTTTATTTAATTTGGCTAAAAATAGCAACGACGGCGACAAGGAAAACTCGCACATAAAAAATGAAAAATTAATAGACAATTAAAATTCATACATTGATTACTTCATTGTACAGGAAACAGAAATTTAAATCGGAATTTTGGTTTGCAAAAATTTATTATTTCAACTTGCCAATCACATTCGGATATTAATAACTTTCGCCATTACTCGTTATAATTTCTTTTATATTTCATGCTTTTTACATAACAAAATCTTAAGTTTACCTTGTATATCTATTATCTGCAAGTTCTAAAACTACTGAAAATTAAAAGACGCAAGGCTAAATTCTTGTTTACAAACATTGATTAATTAATATCTGACGTGTATTAAGGAAAACATGGTTTGGTGTGATCGCTGGTTGAGTTACAGTGCGGAAACTCCAGATTCCTATAGCACACTTTTCCGACGATTAAGCTCGGCCTTTCGGTAAACACTGTAATTTGTACTATATTTACATAAGAAGGCAATTTAACAAAAGAAATGCATATGCCAAATGGTATGATATCTCTGAGTTATGACGTCAGATTCCAGATTTTTTTTAATTTTTAATTTGCCTCTACAAATTAGATTGTAACTACGTACTTGAATGACGTTAGAGATCAATTTTTATCCGAGATGTTGAGGGTCACTATTAATTGACACATTCCATCATCAATCACTCATTCGCATCGAGAAAACAAAAATATACCTGAGGGGACTTAAAAGAGTTGAAATGATGAATCGAGCCGTATTTTGGCAATGTCTGTCTTTTTTTATATTATATTATGGGGCTCAACGACTAAACCTTCAGTATAGGCAGGGTCGTGCAGTATTTGAATCACCTAAGTGTATTTGAAATACAAGTTTTTTGTATTTCAAATCCATAATAATATGAATTATATTTGATGATAATTAAAAACACTTTGAAACACAACAAATGAACACACAAAACCAAAAGGTTTTCCGATTTTTTGAAAATATTTCCTAAAAATTTGTTGCGATTCCTAAATGATATGTACGTGGACTAAGTTTAAGGAAATATTTTATTGCTTGGGACCCAAAAATAAAATCTTGCGCAGGACCCACGAAAAGCAAGTAACGGTACTGCAAATGATCCAATATTCAGAGCGACAGAAAGCGCATTTTTATATAAAAAAAATTAAAGTAAAATTTTAAAAATTAATAAAGCGAAATTATTTGTGAGCTTTCAGGAATGGTTACTGCTGTCATCAGACCTTTAATAGCAATTGAAATCTCAAAAATATTTTTGTTGATTGTTTAATTGCTTTGTTAATTTTTAAAATTTTACTTTAATATTAATTTCACAGGTTAATAATATATATAACTTCAAAAATTATTATATAATGTATTTAATTTGTATTTCAACTACACAATATTGTGTATTTTTTTTATTTTTCCCAACCCTGAATACCTGTAGAATTTTAAAATTTAAAAAAGTCAACGCTAATTTTAATATATATTAGTGTCTCTATTTTTTATGTTATTATTTAAATTATTTATATTGTTTAAACGTGCGATATGTTATTAAGTCGCAATCTTTTATAATTCAAAAATTTGTAATATTTTTTTTGTATTACATTAAAATTTGAAATTTAATGAACATTAACATCTTAATTGAACAATAAAAGTGTAATTATTCTCGTATCATGTTCTCATCTGAATTAATTTATTATATTTACTTTAATTTCACTAGTAAAAAGTTTACATTAATTTTTTTTTAATTATATAATACATTATATCATTTTTTTTACCTTTCGATAAAAATTTCGATCAAACTTCCTTACTTGCAACCATACAAAACATTTTATGATTTTTTATGCATTGGTGTTTTTTCAACCCCCATATAAAAAGGTAAATTTAAACGAGTGTTTTTCGCGATTTACTCAAAAAGTAAAGGTCCTACAAAAAAATATTAAACATAAAGTTGAAAGACATTTTAATTCTCTGTAATTTCGTGTTTTTTTATCTTCTATAAAAAAAAATTAACCAAGTTATGGTTATTTGTTGTTAAAAAAGTGTATTTTTATTGAAATCAAAATTATTAAATTTAAGTAGTAATCACTGTTTTCAATTAAGAAGCATCTTAAAGAAGACATTCGAGCAAATATCTTCTGAATTTTTTGGTTGGTTGGACTGGAACATATAAATATTTACGGTAAAAAATAAATTTTTTTTGAGTAAGATTTCGAACACCTTCAACTTCTTCAAGAAACATTATATAATATTTCTGCCTTCAAACGGCCATATCACCGTAACTATTAACTTTATGGTATTAATAGATTAATTATTTTTTAAAGACAATTTACTTATCTACAAATTAGTTTATAACCTCCTGTTGTCTAGAATGAACAGATTTTGAGTTATGGATTAAATTAAGAGAAGATATGTCAAAAAAGTTTCAAATTTTAATTTTTTTGTTTTTGTTGCAAATCCTGAATTTTTTAAACTAAACTACTAACGGCCCAATTCAAATAAAAAAATTTAACGGGCTATAACTTTAGTTTACTAAATTTTTTTGTAAAACCAATCCATTTCACAGAAAATCCCAAAATAATGAATAAGGTCGGTACAAAAAATATAATAGTCATACAGGGTGTCTCCGTGTACATGACAAACCTTTAAGTTGTGATAAAAGACACTTTTCTAAGATATATTTTTAAATAAAATTTTTGTCCTAGTTCAAACCCTTGGGAGGTACCTCTCTTTATAGCAATATTTTGACTTTGTTCATCATTTTGGGATTTTTTGTAAAATGGGTTGATTTTCCAAAAGCTGTTATTAAACTAAAATTATATCTCGTTAAATTTGCTATCGAAATTGGGTCATCAGTTTTTCGTAAATAGCTTCGTTTAATAGATACAGGATTTGCAAGAAAAACGAAACAATAAAACTTGCAATTTTTTAACATTTCATCTCCTAATTTAATTCTTAACTCAAAATCCGTTAATTTTAGAGGATAAAAATTCGAAACCAGTTTGTAAATAAGTAAATCATCTTTCAAAAATTACTAATCTATTATTACCATAAAATCAATGGTTACAGTGGTATGGCCGTTTGAAGGCAGAAACTTAAAAAATTGCTTTAAAGAGGGGTACCTCCCAAGGGTTTCAACTTAAAAATTTATCCTAGAAAAGTTTTCGTTATCACAACCTCAAAGATTTACCATGGACACGGAAACACCCTGTATGGCTATTAATTTTTTTTGTGCCGACCTTGTTGATTATTTTGGGATTTTCTGTGAAATGAGTTGGTTTTCGAAAATTTTTTAGTAAATTAAAGTTATAGCCCGTTAAATTTTTTCCCGAATTGTGCCGTTGTTTTTTTGTAAGTAGTTTCGTTTAAAAGATACAGGGTACGCAAGAAAAATGAAAAAATAAAACTTGGAATTTTGTTAACATTTCTTCTCTTAAATTAATTCATAACACAAAATCTGTTTGTCCTAGGCAATAGGAGGTTACAAAATAATTTGTAGATAAGCAAGTGATCTTTAAAATGCTTTAATCTATTAAATTTAAACAATCAATAATATCGGAGCTATGACCGTTTGAAATCAGAAATTTAAAAACTTGCTTAAACTTGATAACAGAAATCGTCGTAGAGAGTAAAATAAAACAGAAAATTAAAAGGTCTTTCAACTTTGTATATAATATTTTTTGTCGGGCTTTGTCCTTCCGAGCAATTTACGAGAAACACGTCTTGAAATTTGACTTTTACACGGGGGTTGAAAAAACACTCTTACATAATCATACGTCGGTAAATTTGTATCGTACAAATGAATTAAATTAAAAGATAATTTATTTATCTGCAAAAAAGATTTCTTATAAATTTTTCGATAAAATTAATTGTTTTGCAATTATACACAGAAAAGTAATTTTTAACAACCCCTAAATCGGTAAGTGCCCTTAAATCCGGGATAAACTCGTCGGTTTCTAAAAGAATAAGTATCCAACCACACCTATGGCGAGTTTCGTTGAGTACCTAATGTTTTCTCCTAAATGGCCAATTGAAACAGCCGTTTAAAATTTTTTTAAATTTAAATTAAACAGCTTTCAAAATTCAAGTCAATTGACTTGAATACGTGTGGCGTAGACCAGCCACACGAGACACGTCGCGTCGCGTCGCTCCAAAAACGATAATAAATGTACGGATGGGCTCAAACCATGAGAGGAAAAATCTTAACACGTAATAACCTTTTTTTACTCGATTAAAATATAACTTTCCTTTACTACGTTAATGGGAAAGTAAATAAAGCAGCTCGAATCGCCGAATCGTGACGATTTTTAAATCTGTCTTGAGGGAATGTGCTTTACTTTGAATATTTCAAAAAACCGCCTACGGCGCTTTGTGTTTATAAATAAATTATAACGTTCATTTTAACCAGTAAGCAAGTCAGATCAGGATTTTTGTTTAAGTTAGCTTGATGTCCGAATATTGTGGTACCACTTCGTCTCTGTTGCTCGATGCATTTTTATGAATAAATTGTTTTATTAATTTTCTACTTGTAAATTTTATTAATTAATTCTGCGTTATTTTCATTAAATTACTAATACAAGCTGTTACAAATATTTGGAGCATAGCTAAGAATGTAAGCAATTTTTAGTTAATTTTTCGAATAAAAGGAAAAGTTTTCCTTTCTTTAAATTCTTTCTTAAATCATAAGTTACGACATCTCGTATGGAATAATGGTAGTAAGTAGTACCTACCCCCCTCCGCAATAAAAAATTTAAAAACGAAAGAACATCCTGCATTTGTTTACAACTACAAACGATTGTTTGAAATATTTGAATTTTGTAAATTTTAATTTTAAAATAGCCGCACGGAAATGACGAGCGAAAATAGAATTTATTTTCGAGAGGTTTGTGCAAATTTTGTGTTCAAATTTTTTAAAATGAGTAATTACCGCGAATACATGGGTTAAGGAGGGGGGCACGGACGGAGTTATTTGAAATAATATATTATTTGCATTTAATTTAAAAAAAATGTGGCAAAATTAACTTACCCTCTCGCGTTGTTACTCCAACTGAACATTTTCCGAAGACGATCGTTTTCCAGCCCAGCGACATAATTATTATCACTCGGGGTCCGCACGTTAGATTCTTCCATCACAAAGCACCGCTCGAGTATGAATGAAATCGGAGGGAAAACTGAAAAATTAATTTTCCAAACTCGTATCGTGTATAAATGTCAAAATTTAATGACTATGTGTTAGTTTTATGTATCTAGGATTAAAGTGTCAATAATCATTGAACATTTTCCGTGTGTGTTTACAAATAGGAAGTACCCTCATTTATAATTCAGTCGAAACTAATGATAACGTAACTTATGGATAAATCGATTGATCCCAATCTAGATTGATTCATTAAAAAATTATAAAAATTGAAAAACGTCCAAAGAAGTTAATGGGAAAAACTAAAACATGCCTGTTAATTGTTACGTAAGACAGACAAATTGTTATTAAGACAGGTGGAGGAAGCAGGCAGATATTGGTCAAGAATTACGTAAAGCGATTGAGCGTATCCGAATGAAAAATGGCGTCACTTTAAAAATTCCAATATACGCACACGAAAAAATGAAAAAACTAAAATTTGTTGAGTAACAACAGCACCGACCATAAAACTTAAATGAAAGCAAAAGACTTCCGAATTTTCGTGGTACGGAGTTTGTCAACACGAGACTGTTTGCTTTCAATTACTTGGTTAGAAAGTGTTGGAATTCCTTTCTACATTTCTATTGGTTACTTTAATAACAATATCAGCAATATGTGCATGCGATCTTTTTTAAAAACCAACAATTTCAGTCGTATTTAGCCCGAGGATTTGTTCGAACGCTTTCGTAATAATGCCTAATGTAATTCTACTTTCGGTCTCTCAAAATGCGGTCGATACAATTAACTCATTCTTAATTCATTTACTCAACAAGTACGATACCTTATAAATAATTGATATTTTAAGAAAACGACAATTGGGCTCACAAAAATTTAAATGGAGCAAAATGCGCATCTCGGCCGTCCGTCGCATCCATCAGCTGCTACTTAAAAATTAACCTAAATTAAGAAAATTACAAAATTTGTTGTGTTATAAGATTTAGTTTAAAATTAATTCATCTCTTTCGGTACGTCGATTTTTATCGAAATCCATTCATAAATAGAAAAGTTAGAAATACATCCCTTACGGGACTACCCCTAAAAAATAATCCAAATAAGTTTAATTTTCCCTTGCCTTTCTTCACAGGATCTTGGTGAGATGTAAATAAGCAGTAACTCCCAGATGCATCAAGATTTCAACTCGATCATACGTTTCTACTATGTCTGTTTAACTCTCAATATACAGGGTGTCCCCGTGACCGTAAAGAACCTTTGAGGTGGTGATAAAGGACACTTTTCTAAAACAAATTTTTAAATAAAATTTTGTCCAATTCCAAACCTTGAGAGGTACCCCTCTTTAAAGCAATTTTTTAACCTTGCTAATTATTTTGGTATTTTTTGTAAAATGGGTTAATTTTCCAAAAAATTTTACTGAACTAAAATTTTAGCCCGTTAATTTTCTATCCAAATTGGGCATTACATTTTTGTAAGTAGTTTCGTTAAAAAGATACAGCATTCGTAAGAAAAACAAAAAAATAAAAATTGATTCGAAAAACATTGGGTTATCATGGACCTCTTGGTACAAACCGAATCCTACCTGGCTTCGAAAACAATCGAATTTTTCAAAATTTCGCGAAAAGTATTAGTTTATAGTACAGGGTGTTCCCGTGAGCATAGAGAACCTTTGAGGTGGTGATAAAAAACACTTTTTAACACAAATCTTCAAATAAAAATTTTGTCCAAGTCGAAACTCTTGGGGGTTCCCTCTTTAAAGCAATTTTTTAAATTTCTGCCTTCAAACGGCCATATCACCGTAACTATTGATTTTATGATATTAATAGGTTAGTCATTTTTTAAAGACAATTTATTTATCTACAAATTATTTTATAACCTCCTATTGTCTATGACAAACAAATTTTGTGTTATGAATTAAATTAAGAGAAGAAATGTCAAAAAAATTCCAAGTTTTATTTTTTCGTTTTTGTTGCATACCCTGTATCTTTTAAACTAAACTACTTACAAAAAATTAACGGCATAATTCGGATAAAAAGTCTAACAGGCTATAACTTTAGTCTACTAACATTTTTTGGACAACCAATCCATTTCACAGAAAATCCCAAAATCATGAATAAGGTCGGTACAAAAAATATAATAGTCATACAGGGTGTCTCCGTGTCCATCTCAAACCTTTGAGGTTGTGATAGAAAACACTTTTCTAAGATATATTTTTAAATAAAATTTTTGTCCTAGTTCAAACCATTGGGAGGTACCTCTCTTTAAAGCAATTTTTTGACCTTGTTCATTATTTTGGAATTTTTGTAAATGGGCCGATTTTCCAAAACTGTTATTAGATTAAAATTATATAGCTCGTTAAATTTGCTATCAAATTGGGTTATTAGTTTTCGTAAATAGCTTCGTTTAAAAGATACAGAATTCGCAAAAAAACGAAACAATAAAACTTGCAATTTTTAACATTTCATCTCCTAATTTAATTCTTAACTCGAAATCCGTTGATTTTAGAGGATAAGAATTATAAACCAGTTTGTAGATAAATAAATGATCTTTAAAAATTATGAATTCATTAATACCATAAAATCAATGGTTACGGTGCTATAGCCGTTTGAAGGCAGAAATTTAAAAATTGCTTTAAAGGGAGGTACTCCCAGGGTTTGGACTTAGACAAAAATTTTATTTAAAATATGTCTTAGAAAAGTATCCTTTATCGCCACCTTAAAGGTTTTCTACGGGAACACTCTGTATAATTGGCAAAACAAACAAGTCTCAACTTATTTTGAGATACCAAAGCTCAAAAATTGTCACCCATGACAATTACACATCTATTGAAATGTAAATCTGAGTGACTAAAGTGTTACTATTAAGCGAAATTGACTGTGTAAATAATTTTAAAATAAAGTAATTTTTTTAATTTTTTATATATTTATAATTTAATTACAAATTGTGGCAGTTCCTTCGGCACCGCAACGCTCACTAAAAACATTTTCCAATCAAAACTAAACGCGAAGAAGTGGATTTTCAAGCCTGGGAGGTAAGTGCTACTGGCATAATGGCGACACCCATTATTTTTGATTACCTTGAAAAGAAAGCTGCTATAGGAGCAACCATAAACTTAAAATATTAGGTCTTATAAACTTTCTAAGTTCATGGTAGCAGATTATTAGATTTTCCACCATAATCCACATTATTTGACAGATAGGTAATAATTCAGCCATCCGATGATAGAGGGCAATTTATTATATGGAAAATTGTTTTGGCGTCACTGTTTGAGAACAACAATCGTACGCACTTAGGAAAAACAGAAGCAAGAACACTTTAATTTATCTTTTCCTTACCTATGTATTTGATTACCGTAAATATAATTATCAAATATTATTCCAGTATTTTTATTAGATCTCTGCCTGACCTGAATATCTCAGTATGAGTACATTATATTTTAATTGCTTATTGCTTTATTTATTTACGCCTACGTTTTATTGTCCACTTGCTATGCCCAATAATTTTATTATGCCTTTTGTTTTTTCACTTTCAGGTTCACCATTCTTCTAGCTGTAGCAAAAAACCATGCACGTCGACCTTAGTTTTGATATTTTGAAGTTGTATTAGATAAACAGATTCATTTAACTGACTATGAAAAAATAATGCGCGCCAGGTGACTTTAATAAAACACTAATATTTTGCCTTGACTTCAATAAATAAATATAGTTGCTTTAAAATAGCAAATTAAGGTGGAAATAATAAAAAATTCCAAATAATGGAACATCCTCGATGGAGCTTAAACCGTAAGTTCAAAAAATTTTATCTCACAAAAAGACTTATTTCTCTCCCTTCGAACTTCCTTGTAAATGTCTAGACAACTTCAAAATTCATTATTATGCGTAATTAAATAAATTATTATGCACTTCTTATCTACAACTACTACAGTAAACAGTTAAAGATAACAGCTACTTATATCACATTGGAAATATTTGGAATCCGAATCTTGTGTACTTATATAATCTTTTCGATGTAGTTACTCTAGGGATCTTCTGCTTAACATAATGGCAAAAGAATCTTTTGCAAATTACCTCGATGGTTTGCCATTGCCATATGCTTTTTTCTTTATTATGCTTTATCCTCGATTGGACAGTTGGACAGTTCCACGGTGTAAAGCTGCACGGAAATCTTAAATTGTTTGGTGTTCACTGAATTATATGCTTATAAATTTAGATAACATAATCACTAATTGTGTTTTTTTTATTCGACATGGAGAATTTTAAAAATTATATATTGTTTCCAGTTCATCATTCTATAGTTGTATCGTTTAATTGTATCAAAACTAGAATAAAATGGAAAAAGAATTTATAAAATTTAATGATTTGGTATCCGACTCGGTAAGCCTCAATTTATTGTATTTATTTAATAAACGCGACTTTCCAATTTTATGGAAAATTTTGATAGTCTTCTTTGTTTTGAAATAAGTCGATAGCCAAAATTATTAAACAAATATGGAAAATTTTTTTGTTTATTTCAATTTTAAATTTTATGTACAAATAATTTATATTTCCCCCCTTTTTTAAAACAAATTTTTGTAGATTGGCGGCAAAATTTTATTTGCGACAGACGATTTTTTTGCACAAGCCGAAAATTTGTTATCGCACGTAGAACCTATTTTCAAAGACGGCGTTTTCACCGAATTTGGAAAATGGATGGACGGCTGGGAAACTAGACGTAAAAGGTGTGCAGGTCACGATTGGTGCATTATAAAACTGGGCCTCCCCGGTAAAATCCGCTTTATCCATGTCGATACGGCTTTCTTCACCGGAAACTATACCCCGAAATTTTCCATAGAAGCGGCCAAACTCGGTCCAGCAGGTACCATAATATAATTTTTGGATTAACTTTAAAAAGTAATGTTTGTCTTTAAGATGAGGCGCTGATACCGAAAACGTGGGAAAAATATGATGGGAAGTGCGGCAGATAAAGAAGTAATAAGGAAGGTAAATCAAATTCCAATTAAATGGGTCGAATTGTTTCAATGTCGGCTTTGAGATCTGGGGTGGAAGAGAGCAGACACAATTATTTTAAAATCGATTCGAATGTTGCTTGGACTCATTTACGCTTGAATATGTTTCCCGATGGTGGAATTGCAAGACTTCGCGTTTTTGGTGAAATTATCTTGGAGAGTGATTCTCGGCCCGGTAGGGTAATTGATCTCATGGCTCGGGATAATGGAACAAGTTGTGTGGAATTTTCTAATGCCTACTATGGAAACCCGAATAACTTGATTAAGCCAGAATTGGGGGTAAATATGGCTGACGGTTGGGAAACTGCAAGGCGTTTGGATAGACCAGCGGTTTTAGAACAAGATTCTAATGGAATTTTACAAGTTCCTGGAAAAGAGTGGGCCATTTTTAAACTGGGAAGTAAGGGAACTGTTATGATTGTTCACGTAGATACAAAACATTTTAAAGGAACTATCCGGATTCCGTTAAGGTTGAAGGGCTCCTGCAGGAATCTGAAAATGAAGCCTTGCAAAGCTGCAATTGGAAAACTATCGTTCCTGTTTCTAAGGTTGCTACTAATTTTATTTTGTGGTTTTTCTAAGTGTTAACTTGATTGTATTTGCAGTTATCCGCAGACTCTGTACACGTGTACGGTGATAACATTGTTGAAAGGGGACCATTTTCACATTTAAAGGTTACCATGGCACCGGATGGCGGCATCAGTCGTATCAGAGTTTATGGAAAAGTTTAATAATAATTATTGTCACATTGTAATTATTGTAAACAACTATTCGAATAAAATTTGTTGTTTTTGTTTTAATTGATATTGATAATAACTTACCGCCTAGTGTTGTTTTTCTTACGCATCCTGTATACTCTAAGATAACATAAAATTAATATTGTTTATTGGTGGTGCGCTCTGTGGAGAATTGAAGTAAAGCTAAGATGTCACAATTCAGGGCTCAGTACCGTAATCCTATTGTTTTTTTTGTGTGGTGTCGTGAATTTGGAAATGGTGTCTGGGATAGTTTTAAGTAAAAGAAGTACAATAAAAGTGTTGAAGTGACGAAAATAGACTTTAAATTAATAAATAAAGGCTGTGCACAAATGGAAGACAGTGCAGAACCTAATTTTAACCCCATTTCTCAGGGGTGTGGCCCACATTCACAAATTTCCATCCACATAAGCCCTACCACAGGTGGAGATTTTAATTTAACCGTATCACAAGACATACCAGTCGACGACCTTAAAAAAATCATTTCCAAAAGACTTAAAGTACCAAGAGATCGGATATGTTTACTATTTCGTGATAAGTAAGTTTTTTTTATTTTCACTTGAAATAATTAAAACTTTGCGATTTATTATTGCAGACAATTACAAGAAGGAAATATTTTACAACATGGGGTTGGAGATGGATCCAAAGTTACGTTATTACCCAATGTTGAAACAGGGCTTGTTGTAAGTTGTAGTTTTCTTTGTTTTATCAATCCACCTTTTTTGCATACTGGCTCAACTTAATTTGTAAACTTCCTCCATTATCACCAGCAAAAAATGTGCAGGACAAAGAGACATATGATAGCCAAGAATTTACTTATCAAAATTATTCATAATGGTTTATAAATAATGCACAATTGAATTATAAACAAAAATATTGTTGATATATCTTTGTTGATTAGTTCAAGCTTTTGGCTTACTCATGAGTTTGATGAACTTGTAAATAAATTAGCCTATTTAATATATTATATTCGTAGTCATATATATTTTAGCTAAATCTTTCCGTTACTTTGAACATTTTTAACCTCATTTGGGTCCCGACACTAAAAGCTCCTGCATGAGATCTGACGATTGGGAAAATGTGAATTTGATTCTTTTAACTAAAAACACAATTAAGTAAGCTTAACGTAGCCCAGTTACTAGATGTTTTCGCATAAAAATAACTCGGAAAGACAGGTCTTAACTTGTATTCGTATGCAAATATTTAGTACTTACTAATGCCTAAACGCCGAATTTTGAATTTATAGACATTATTTTAGTATGTAAGAGGCATGAATACTGGACGAAAGTGTTACCTTTGACCGACATTGTATTTTGCAAAGTTTTTCCGTTCTGTAAACATCGAATATGTACTACGAAATTTACATTCAGAGCTTAAGCATTAGTAAGTACTAAATACTTGTCTATGAATAAAGCCGTTTAATCCTTTAGTTTGGAATCCTCTAAAATTTCTACATCAGGCTTAGATCAGAAATTATCCCAATTTGTGGAAAATCTTCTAGAAATAGATTGGCTGTTTCCTATGCACCTCATACCCAAAATAGGAAGGAATAAAATTAAACTAGACGAAATTCTGTTCAAAACTAAAAAGAAATATTGTCCCAATCCCTTTAGTAAAACCTCGGTTTTATCGAATTTTTCAACCTGTGAGACAAAGCATTAAGTTAATATAAATATAAATTTTAAGGTTACTTTCCAAGTAACTAATTATAATCACATCGTACAAACAAAAGTTGTCGAGGACTATATTTTATGCTATTTGTACGATTTTCACCAACTATAATTTTTTTTCTGTACAGGGTCTTTAAAACTGCTCGGGCTAGTAAAACGTCACACAGAATTTATTTCAACCTGTATGTATTAATTTGTCACCAATGAACCAAAAATCGGTAAATTTCAAAAGATTTAAATAATCAACTTTGAAGTGCCCTATTAGGCCTAGAAGGTTGTTCTATATGAGGAATTACATAAAATTCAGTCTAGTTTCATTTATCTGTGAACCTAAAGAAAATTTATGTCAAAAACAGAAAAACTAATTTTCTTTGAGATCCAAAATCGGGGTTCGTTGAATACCTTAGTGGGGGTTGCAAGGTTATTCTGAATTTTATCTTGTTTCATTTTTGCTGATGATTTTTGAACTGATTTTGACAAATGTGCTCTTGTGGCGGTCTGATTCAGACTTGCAGAATTTAAGTGCTTTATTTCGATTCTAAACTAGTGAGTATTAATCAAAATAAATCGCATTTTCAAAAGTGGGCTCTTTTCTACTACATAATGATCTAACAAGCATTGCAAAAAGGCTGATTTTACCCCAGTGGCTTGAATTTTTTCGAAAATTTGTTTCTACCTGAATGGTGAAAAATGAATATAGTGTCTCAACATAATAATTTAAAACGTATTGGCATGAAAGATCTCATGAGCAGTGAGTGGTCCAGATCTGGTTAGTAGGGAACAATTTTAAATCCTTCACCATAAGCGGGTGCTGATTCCAATACTGTATCGATTATAACCTCGTTCCATCGTCATCTTCAAAATTATGAATAATTTTCTATTATTTATTGATTCTACTGCGATGTCTAAAGGCTAAGCAGATGTACTGAAATCTTTAATTCGCTTCTGATAAATATAAACTGTAATGATTGGGTGATCTGTGGGGTACAAAAAACTCGAGGACTTTTCAACGCAAAATCTAAAATTAAAATTTTTATAATTGGCGATAACAAGTTTTTACCTAACAACCTTAGGCATAAAAACCGAACTCGGGAAGTTATCTTACTCAAATTTATAATCAAAATCAAAAATAATTTTCTACGATAATGTTATTTTATTATTATTCAATGCTAAGAGAGTTGAGGACGTATCCCATAAACTCCACAAATAACATATTCCACTGGATCACAGCTGTGTTTGACACAATCAGGAATACAACCGCAGTTACCTGCTCTCAAGCGTGCCGGTATGTGCTTTTTGTCACATTGCTACTTTTTTTTGCTTGCTTTTACGAAATATTTATTTATTGCAAATTATGAATCTAGAGACGGTCATTGGCCTGGGTGTTAACGCAAGGACTGCTAATGCAAGGCGGTTCAAATCCGGGTAGAGCTCACTTTGTAATGACGTCTCTGTGCTTTGGAAGGCACGTAAAGACGGTGGTCCTCCTATGTTAATGAATTGCCAGCATTAACAATAAAAAATAGGGTAACAGGCACATCTGAGGCAAGCCTAGCAAGCTACTTCAGATGTAAAGCAAGTAGTGCTCAAGGTACTGACAGTGGCTTCGGAATATCTCCGATGCTACTGTTAAGTAAAACAGATCTGGGCATACAGGGTTATCCCTAGCCAAAAGTAGAAGAAGAATATAAATCTTGCAAGCACTTAATTTGTCAAACAGGAACAAGCAACAATTGTACTTAAATTTATGATGCCCTTTTATCAACTAAATTTCTTACGATACCTTTGAAACGTCCCAATAAGGGAAACCTTCCAGTGCCCTAGCACCGAGAAACAATTATAAATATTTAAAAATTATGTAGAAGCTTTATGTTACCGTTTTAGTTTTTTGGGGAATAAAACATATCATAAATTACCCAGATCCTCGGTCTCTAGCTTTTGTTTTATGTTGTTATCGAATACCTAACTTATTTGAACTAGATCGTACAGTGCATGCATTTATCAAGATCTCTCTCAAAAAAGGTAAAACAAAAATTGGAATTGATGAATGCATGCATGCAGTGTTGTTTTTGATCGTGTGTCTTCTTTATCTGCTTGTTTTCCTTTGGTAGTTCGAAGAACCCTGGTGCACGACTATTCTTTTTGACCTCTCGGTACATGAAATCTGAACGAGAAAGTTGATTGGTGCTTTTTTTGTTGTGTACATTTATTTATAAGACTGCTAGATAAATTGTGATTGGGGAAGGGCATTCTTTCCGATCTTGCACTCCCTGGTGCAGTGCAAGATGTTAGGCTTACAACAAACAGTATTGTTTGGGATCACATATTTTGATTATGTACCTTCTTAGGACAAGATTTACTTAGAGCAAGGAGTATTCGTTGTTGGGCTGAGGGCTGGTTCTTTTCATTATTATGCAGCAACACAACTTATAAATAATGTCACTGAATTTCCTAAATAATAAATTCACATTATTTATGAGTGTTAATTCCATGAGCGAGGAACCAAAGAACTGTCGGGTTACGGTCAAAACCAGGTGTGCCAGTCAGATAGCCTTCTGTTTATATAAAGCTGTAGTTCCTGACTTACACATTCAAATTTTGAACTAAAACTATAAAGCTGTATTTTTACATGAACGGCTACGGTGCCGAAAAAAGTTTTATTTCTTGTATCCAATACTCGTATTTTTAACTATTTAGCAGCAATATTGATAATCCGAATCACTTTCGGTCCCGATTACTATTAGAAATGCACAATAATATTGTTTGGAATATTTATAACAACATTCGGGTAGAAACCAATTTCTTAATAGTCCTGCCCGTGAATATCTTCTGATAACCAATATTGCCCATTAAAATGAATTTTATTACTTTACCATCCAGGAGCTGTTACGGTGAAAATGTAAATAATAATATACATATATATTATGAGTTCTCAATTCTTGATAACATGTTTCAAATGATCAATGTCTGTTCTTGTTGAGTTGGAAGTCGACCTAAAAACAATTTACGTATAATTTTTTTAATTATTATTTTTTCTTACAATTACAGCAACAGCGTTCAGAAATAGGAATAATGCAAGCTTTAGAATCCTTAAACGATAGTCAAATTAATGAATTTTTATGTGGAAAAGCGCCGTTAAATTTAAGTATGCGTTTAGGAGACCACATGATGTTAATACAATTGCAATTGAGTACGGTCTCAGGAACAAAATCACCACCTACCTCAATTCAATCGCCTCCAGCTCAACATCCGCCTAGTCTCACACAAGCGTCCCGTAATCTTCAACACACCCTACGACGTCTTTCCGCAGATGTATTTTCTGGGAAGGGCGAAGGTAGACAAAGTATTTACTTTTTTTTTTATATTATTATTAGTATTACCACTCGGATGTCAAAATTTATTAAAAAAAGATGCTTCATAAAGTGAATTTTTAATGCCTGTACTAATAGTTCGAGTTCAAATCTTGAGATTCGTCAATTAGATCAGGTATCAAGCTTAGACTATTAGTATGGGCATAAGTGTCTCCTTTAGTAATTTTTGATTTCTTTCTCCAAATAAGTTATAATTTAAAATCTGATTTGGTCTTTGCACTGGTTAACAAAGAGACTGATTTATCAGCTACACAGTTTTTTTTACCTTTTTACTGATGGTCCAATCAAGTTAATATTTCTCATACACATAGTACTGATCAAAAAGATCGTGAAGTTTTCAAATTTGGTAATTAAATTGAAAGTGTCAATGTAAAGAAAATTTTAATTTTGTGGAAAAAAATTAACAAAAATTTATCCAACGTTTCTGTAGGAAAGGCTATTAAATAGAGAGCAAAATCACGAATAGACAATTTGGTAGAGCATAAAATTTCCTTCAAAATAATGGGATATTTTTATATTTAATACATGGTGCAGTGAGGGTCGTTCAAAAATGAGAGAAAAACTAATCAACTAATTGTCGATCTCGATTTCTTCACTTTTCACTGTAAAGTTAATCGTTCTGCAGAAAAAGAAAAACATTTTATTAATTTATTTTTTTAAGGCTTTCGATGTTTTCAAGGGTGACTTTTAGTTCATATATTTGGACCCAAAGATGAAATTTGTTCGGTTATTAGCAGGCGGTGCTTTATGAGTTTTTACAGGAAAACGGTTACCTCGAGGAAAAGTGAATAAATCAAATGTTTAGAGCATAGAATGATAAAAAAGCACAAGAAGGTTAAATATTTTCCGTCGTGTAATTTATGACTTATGTTAATAATGTATGATACAACGTTAAAGCAATGAACTCCCCTCATGGCTCATGTATTAAATAAATAAATTTGTCACAGGTAACTTTTTAATAGAAAATTTTATGCTCTACAAAATTGTTGATTAGAAAGTTTATTCTATCTAGAATAATGTTCTCCAGAGAGCTGTTGAAAGAGCAAAACGGCATAAATTTTAGCCAAATTTTTTGCTTTTTAATTGTTTATTCAAAAAATGGAAGAATATTTTTCCCCATTTTCTTTGCATTATTTTTGTCGTTGGAAATGTTTTATTTGACTGGATTATGAGTTTTTACTTGAAGTCAGGATTACAAAAGATTTTTTGAAATTCCACCAAGGAAAAATAAATTATACTTTTTTACAGGGTGCTATATTTTAATTGGCTCTACTTGAAATACTACAACTTATTTACATATTAGTATTATTAACTGTTTTACTAATTTGTTATTGTTAACTGACGCAAAAAAAAATTTGTGCAAGAAAAAAAATGTATGATTTATTTACACATTATGTATATGTAGATAATTTAATTAAATGGATAAATAACATGTAGACCTTGAAAAATTTAATTTTTTAAACAAAATAAATTAAAATATAGGAAATACAGATAAATTTAATGATACTATTAAATTTTTATGTATTTCAGGGATGTGGCTTTATTTTTTGCCCGAATTTGTTGATTTTAGTATAAAAATTTTAAATTTACATATTTTTCAGTAAATTGATACAATTTATACGTCAAATTAGGTTTTCAAATCATGCACTGGAGAAATCATTAGAAGTAGGTATATTTTACACATGAAATTTAGTTTTGGAGGCTATAAGGGAAAATTAACTCTTTAATAATTTTACAAAAGCAATTTTAATTGTACAACAAAAGGTAGAAAATCCTTAGTTGCCTAAAAAGATCTTGCAAAAATTTTTATTTTCACTTATAAATTCATCAGTAGACTCTTTATTTTATTGCAGAAAAGATCCTTCTATTTAATCTTATCTGTATCTCTTATTATTATAAGAGCTTGTAACAATCACATATTATTATAAGTTAGAGATTAAGCCAATTGAAATGGTGAACCTTGTATTTTATAATACACTACTATGTACAGGGAAGACAGATTTTATCGTTTTCGATAAAAATCTGGAACAATCGCAAAATTTGCGGACTCTTTATTTGAAAGCAAAGGGACTATGCGGGTTCCAACTCAGTATTGTCAAAGTTCGAATTTGGTTCATCAAAATTTTGATTTACGAATTATTTTAATCAATGTTTAATTACCATCTTGTAATAATTTAATTGTTTTGTATCAACTTATTGATTCGTAAGAATAATTAACATATTATCTAAAATACGCAGAAAATCCCCATCAAATTGATTATAGGGTTAGCTAATCGTACATGTTGTCCTGTAATTACCCTCGCTGATCAACAAGTTGATACAAGAGCATATTGAAACCATGAAAGATTTAAGTCAACGTTTGATTAAAATAATTGCAGATAAAAAATCGCGAATCAATAATTAAAAAGTTTACCATCTAACAATTTAAATTCTACTAAATTAAAATTCAACATTTTGGAAAAAAGGAAAGCCATGAAATTTGTTTCAATAAATCAAAGAATTATATTTAACCTTCCTCCTCGTTAGTAGGGTTTGCGGGATGTTTGATATTATGAATTTAACATTTTTATTCTGCTAGGTCGAAGAGGCAGTGTGTATTCGGGTACATTCAGTGGTGCATTGAATCCAGCACTTCAAGACACAAAAGGGCGACCTCGTAAAGACGTGGCCACAATTGTTCACATATTAAACGATCTATTGTGCTCGGCGCCTGAATTTAAACGCGTGACAAGGCAAGGAGAAGAACAAATGGAGACTGCACCTCAAAAACTGGACGAACCAACACCGCCGGCATTAAGCGAAGATCAGAATTCACGTACACGCGGCAAATTGGAACACCTACGTTTAGTTATGGGTGAAAGACGCGAAAGAAGGCGTCAGCGTAAACAAAAACCTTATTCGTTGCCTCCGAGTGATTCAGATACTGTCATCGCTTAAATCGGTATAATTTTTTTTGTGTATATACAGTGTTTTAAAATTTATCATAAAATTTGTTTTTTATTTTAGTATAAGTACACTTAATATTACATGTTAAGGGATTTTATTGCAAATGTAAATTTTAAGTTTTTAAAGTGAGTCTTTAAAAATAATTGGAAAATGTAAAGTTTATAATTACGACAAGTGGTAATCAATTGTAAGCTTGGCACGTTCGTTTAATATTGCATTCATCCATTTATGTTCTCGACAATTAGCGAATGAAGATTAATTTATAGAAGGGGGGAAATTGTAGAAAATCATGAGAAATAAATTTTATACAAAACTTTTATTATTTGATTTTTCTTTTCAATTCGATTTTCATCCTCCATTTTGGAGCCTATTCTAATTGCGTAATTCTTTAATCGATTTCATGTAATGCATATAGATCCTTGTAGTTTTCAAGTTCATATTATTACCCTTCCATTTAATTCAATAAGAAATATTTTCGTGCATAGGATGCTTGAATGAAAAATGCTGAACGCTAATTACTTTATTAAAAAATATAAAATATTTACATAAATTAACAACCATATTGGAGACTTAATAAAGAAATGGTTTTCGTTAAACTTGTGCTTGCATGCAAGTTGGAATTTACGGCCAATTCAAATGCACGAGTTAGAATTAACTTGGCATGTTCTTGCATGCAAATAACAAGTTCGGGCATTCTCTCTAAAATACTTGCAACAACTTCTGGATTTTTACTGCTCAAGCACATCAAAATCGGTGATAATGCTTTCGAACTCTCTTTCGGGTTATGCCTCAACAATCGGATGATTAAAATTAAAGACGTAGCACGAACGTTATTGCTTGAAGAATTCAAGCAGTTGTAAAGATGTTGAGAAACATGCTGTAAGAGGTGTGGTTTTTTGGGTGTCAGATGTTCCAAATCTGCCAGTGCTGGTAAAATGTCTTGCGATTGCAGGGTCGCTAATATAGAAGGCCACTGTTGCGGCAGGGGCTCGGTACTGGCGGGGTAGCCGTTCCCACCAACAATTCTCCAGGAGCGTTTTGATCCTGTACTGGAAGGGATACGCTCGATAATAAAGGACGGACGCTAGGCTGCGATAATTGCAGTTCACTGAAACAAAAAAAAGACAGTTAGATCAAGACTTTTCGTTCTGGCGATTTACACTTACTTCAGAAGTGGACCATACTTTTGCAAATATTTCAAGGCGGAATTGACATCTGCAATCATCCAGTTTTGTAAAATGACGACAATTCGATTTAAAATCAGGGTCAATTCTTTAGCTTGACCTTGAAATTGTAATAAATCGAAAAAGGAGTCCAAGACGGAACAAAACAAATCATTTTGTTGGAACACGATTGGTTGCAGGAGCTCCAATAAACCCAAAATTTGTCCAAACAATAACAGGTGCCCTTTGGCTTTTAAAACTTGAAGTTCGTACAAAGCGCGACCTTTCAAACAACCCGCAAGCATTCCCAACTGTCGTAAAACCAACTCCGGATGAGTCGACGTAAGCTTACGAACGCACAAATCCAAATCTAAACTTTTGCGAGCCCAGTCCTTGCTCCGAGCGGTCGGTGTTAAAGCGTTGATTAAATTATGAGACAAAACGTCGACAACATTGAAGGTGGTTTTGGAATAAATTTCTTTGGTTAGATTTTCTTTGTCAAAGTTGGCGAGGTTTTTGACCATTGCTGGGATGGAGAGGTACAACATGAGGAGTAATTCTTGATATTTTGGATCGATTTGCGCGTTATCCACCAGGTGCAGAGCTATTTTATCGTCACACTTTCCGTCCATAAATTCTAGTAGCAACGAAAGACGAGATTCCATTTTTATTTTCCAATTTTCGTCGTTTCCTTTAGCTTCTTCAATTATACAACTTATTACCACAATTATCTAAACAAAAAGAAAAGACTACTAATAAACATTTTCTACTTTTCTGTTAAATTTAACACCGTGCGATTAACAGTGGTAACTCACCTGTTGAGGATTTAAATGTAAAACGTTCTCCACGTGATGATGTTTCGGTACGCTTTTGTCACGTCCCTGCCATAATCTAGGACTTTGAGTTAGGGCATTCAAGAAATCCAAAGTTGAAGTTGGGCAATAGCAAGTGTTGATCTCCTTCAGCAAATATTCGACAATCATGTAAAGAGTCGACCAATTGCCTCTTTGGAGTAACAAGGAAATTAAAGACGGCCTAAACGGCAATCCCTGCTTCGAAAACAGTAGATCCATCTGAACGTTTTTTTCGTTCAAATTGGTCACTTCCAACTGGATCGAATACAGCCAGTCGACTATTAAACCAACCTTTTCATCATTTAAATCGTTCTCCACAAGCAATTTTCCCAATTTTTTCGTTATACTTTCAGGTGTTTCGCTCACACGTCCAATCATTTGATTTGTAACCACCGGTTTACTTAATATCGTTTCAATTGTGTCTGGTTCTTGTTTCGTATGATTACTTTTGTTTTGTTTCAAAAATTGTTTAACAGTAAGTGTCAGTGGATTGTTCGTAGCCGGTAACTTGGTTAACAAAATTTTAGCGCTTGAAAGTGCCGCTTCATTATAAATTTTGTTAAACAAAAATTTAAATAAAGTAATGGAAAATTGAAGATTGTTTACCAAAACTTGTAGGTTGCTGGGGGAAGCATTTGATAAATACTGGTAAATGAAATTCTTTAAATTCACATCAGCCGAAATTATCTGAAAACCAAAATGAAATCAATGAAAAAAATTGAGCAATGTAAAAAATTTCTTTACTTACATTCATTAAACGACGAAAGTCTTTCTTCTTGTTACCGTTGTCGTCAATATTCAAAAATAAACTATTAAATATTTGAATTACTTCGTTAAAGTCGGCCTTTTTGTGTCCCTCAGTTTTATTAAAATCGTGCAATTTGGGTTTGGAGTACATCATATTGCCGCAGTCATCGTCATCCAAATTTGGAGCTTGTAATTCCAAAGATTTTACGAAGATTTCACCCCCCTGAGCGCCTCGTCGATTTTGTACCTCTACCAACTGTATCATGTAGTTTTTGTCTAAAACCGAGTCGACCACCAATTTGGTGTCGACCATTGTCACTTTATCTAAAGCGTTCAACAGCTTGCTAATCGACACGACTGGAATACCAAACGACTGTATGAAGAGCACAAGCTGAGGAGCTTCTAACTTATTAATTGCGGAATCCACCAAGCGAGGTACCATCGATCGAATCATGCGTAGTTTTAACCAATCCGGTACCAGAAGAGCTTCTTCTGATGTGTCAACAAGATACGCTTTCGGATGGTCTTCGTTTATAGGAAACCAAGCGTCCATTAAAATGTCAAAATTGACGAAGTTTTCAATTGGGCCGAAAGTTAACAAAATGATGGAAGCATGGACGATCAAAATTTGTAGAGTGCTTTGGTCACCGTTGGCCCAGGTCACGACCACTTGGTCTTGACTTTCACACCAATGGAAGGTTTCGTCAGTTGGTTGTCGTGCTTTTTGCAAATAGAAACAAAATAAGGTTATCAATGCTTTCAAAGTGTCCATGTTATTTCCGGGCAGGACGTGACTGGTGATGCAGCTGCGCTCGACTATAATGGATGCCAAGTCCAGTACTAACTCAAGTAAGTCGGGTACAGTTTCTTCCAAGTCTTGGGATGATAAAAACAGAACGTAATCGGAAATATGTACGGGGTTAGTTTCGACAAAAAGCGCTTGCCGTAAAAATTGAACAAGCAGCGATCGTACTGTGTTTGCGTGAACAAACGCCGGCATAAAACGGGTCAACCATTGCGTGTCGTTGCCGATTTCGCCTATTTCGTTGTCTTCATTTGGATTCAAAATCAGGGTGAGCCCCTTAATCGCTTGATTTCTACTAGCGGCGTGTATGGAAGTTAAACGTCTCAAGAGATATTCCAAAACTTCGCTGGCGCTTTGGGGATCGGGACCATTAACCACCGTCCTTAAGTGGGACAGAAGCTGCCCGTGCTTAGTCAGTTTTTCAGTCGGCATTGTCGACAACAAGTACTCGCACAAGCATTGAACCGGTAAATGCGCAAAAGCGCCTTCGGAATTGTGAATTAATTCTGCTAACCATGGCATGTGAGCGGTACCTCCCTGTCGCGACATAATATCGAGCAAAAAGTCCGGGTTACGCGATCGACACAACAAATGCCCCAAACGGTGTGACGTATTCAGTACACTTAGCTGTTCCTGAACTGTAGGCGGTGGTTTACGTGCAGCTTCCAACGGTTTCAGCTCCATCAAATTTGGCAACAAGAAACTTTTCTGTTCGGTCGGTTCTTCGGTTTTGCTGGCAGCGGCCAAGAACGACTCATACTCAAATATGGTTTGTCGTTCGATCGTGTTTGTTTGCATTTCTTTGGAGATGTAATCTTCCACGGTTTCCGTTGCCGCAAGCATAGTTGGCGGTGGAAATGAAAAATGATTGGTGATGCACATTTCCATGAGGGTTCTCAAAGTTGGATATTTGTTCCAAGCTAAGCTACCAAAGGTTGTGGGATTGTGCGCCGCCAAAATTAATAAAATGAGCCACGCTTTCCACAACAAATTCGAAATTGCGACGGTGGGTGGAACAAAACCGACAGGTAAAATTATATTTTCAGGTTGATTGAAGCTGCTCAAATTGAAAAAGAAATCTACGATTTCTGTCTTATCCATAACAAGCGGCGGCATGCAATCAGGTGCCAAATTTGCAACCCTCTTGACTAACTGATCCAAGGTTTCCATGACATCAGCTTGACCCATCGGATGTTCTTTGGATAAACCGATTAGTAAAATTCTCAAAAGTGTCGCTTGAAGTAGCGGTACTTCACTCGATAAGCGTAAAAATAAATTCCGTTCGTTTTCGCCGGGCCACGAATCGACTTTGGTGTACTCATCGCTGGCGACGAGAAACAAAACCTTGTGTAAGATGTGAACAAAATCGGTTTGATTGGGTCGGAATAGTCGTATAGCGGAATCGTGTAACCACGTCACCGCCTCGCGCTGAATGTTGCTTACTTGTAATTGAAAAGCGCGTAAAATCGATATGTCGCGTTTACTTTGTGTCGCCGCATCTCGTACTTGTGGATTTACACATAACAGCATGCACATACACACTAAATCTGCCAATGAATAAAACATACGATCACGAAATTCAAATTCTCTTATAACAGATGAAACTTCAGGTCGTTCTCGTAAAAGCGCGTGCACAACGCTCAGCAAGTTGAAATCATGGCGCAACACTCGATTAATCTCTTTAAGTAGCGCCCGTAAAGATCTCAAATAATCGTCTTTATTCAAAAGCAATTCCAAGCAAATATCGGCGAATGCATCTGCACTAGCGTCCGGCGCAACCTGAAACATGGCTCCAACCACGACCAAATTATTTGTATTTCTCGCATTTGACAGTTCATTATAGATTGTATATTTTAGTAATGGATACAAATTTTCGGGAAAAGAAATCACCATTTCTTTCAGACAGTTGTTGAACATGTTGACCAATGGTTTACTTTTCAAACGCAACTTGCTGAGTTGGGCAACCACTTCGACGTCTTTTTGAGTCCTCGCGGCACAATTATAGCACACGTAAGCTAACAATTCTTGTGCAGCCTTCATAAGCTTATGATTGTGTAGCCAACTTTCGATACGTGAAATCGAAAATATGCGAATTTCGACCAACCCGCAAGCGTTACTTAAAAATCTAACAAAGTTTTTAGTAATCGTTTCGGGTTGTTGACGACGGGAAATTTGTTCCTGTATCGCTTCCACAGCAATTTTTTCCACTACTTCCAGACTTTGTGCGTAACGAGGCAGAACTTTTAGTTTCCAATTTTCGACTATCGATTTGTGTTCATTAAAAACTAAAAAAAAACAGTTAAAACCCAAAATGTAAAGGAAAAACCTAATATACTTACCGTCATCATCTTCCAAACTTGTGTTAACGGTTAAAGGGCTCGAGGTGTCTCTACCTGTTGCTAACCAAGTTTCCGAAGTTAACAAAATCTTCGGTGGTTGTTTCGTATTAAAAGCTGTCACAATATTGTCGACAAATGGTTTACAAAACGGATTATCGATCCAAACACGATCTCCTAAAGCATCTTCGACGTATAACTAAAAGTTTAAATTATTAAAAGAATATAGGTGAGACGTAATCATATAAGTAATGGTGGTGACTATTTGCAGAGTCGAAAAATTTTTAACGGTAGAGCCGTTATCGTCGTTGGGTGAAGTTGTAACAATCAATTTTAGGATGACTGGCTTGATTAAGGGCAGAAGAGAGAGTAAAAAGTCAATTCTTTTTTTTCGATGGTAAAAGAGTAAGACAGTCATCATTGATTGTAAGTCATGAGAGTGACGCTATTGCAAGTGAACGGACTTATAAATAATTATTACATTTTAGACAAGCTTTAAAAAAATTCATCTTACCTTGACAAAAACTTCCGGCCAATGAAATACATCATCAAACGCCCGCATTAACAAATTCACAAATAATATGTGAGTGTAAATGTTTCCTTTATTTGGTGTTTTAAAACCAATGGAAATGTCTCTCCTGATTACAGTAACGATGGCATTAAACACATTTTCGTTTACAAATAAGGAAGGTTTGCACTGACAAATTAAAAGGAGACTGTTGTAAATCATTTTATCGGGCTTAAAACGTTGCCCTCGAAACAATTTAATTGCCCCCAGGACGTACCCAACTGCCTTGTCCATGTTTCCGTTATTAACACAGGTGATAACATTTTCAAATAATTCGCTCGAGTCGCAATCAATTGTTAAAGACTCCCACGGTTCTACCCCTGTACTAGATGCCCCTCCGGGTCTATCGCCTACGATATGAGATGGAGGATTAACAACCCCAATTGTAGGAGATCGATTTGAAATTCCCGTTTTTATTTTTTTGGACGGTGGTAGACCTGGTATAGTAGAAGATGCTTCTCTCTTTCGTTCGGGCACAACTAAAATACATAGAAATTAGCTCAATACAAGAAAAGCATTTAAATGCCAGTACCTTTAGATGTGCTCGGTGCAAGGTGAGGTGTCGGTTTGCTAAGCGAACCGCTGCGTTTAGGATCAACATCTCTTGAAGATGATGGTTTAGTACCTAAAGCTATAAAGGTATCTGGTGGTTGTTGAGTTACTTTACTTTTAGGACCCCTAATCCCCGTACTCGGTTTGTTACGATCCATTTCTGTTGTCACAATTTTAAGGTTATGTCAAGTAACAAATTTACAATACTTTTAAAACACTAATAATCACTGAATTAATTATCGGCATAGTTGATAATTTGTATTGATTCTTGCTAATTCAATTAGTTTTAACATTTTTAATTTGTTCGGTTTTGATAAGCGCTTACCACCATAATCACTTGCATTCGATATACAGGGTCCTTAGTAATGTACCACAGTACGAATTAAATTTACTCTCTCGGGAGCTCGGAATTTTTTTTAAAGTAATAACTTTCTCCGAGTTTCTGTAACTTGTATAAAAAAAAGATTTTCCCAACGACTAACCTTTCCGTTATGTACTACATATTTTAAATAAATCCTTCTTTATGGAAAAGTTGAACCCTGCGCTGCGCCTGGTTCAGAAATTTTTTCTGATTGGAAGAAATAAGATTAGGTCCAACGAGAACCATCAAAAATTTGTAGGTTATAAAAAGCTGTAGGTGGTATTTTGGTCATTTTGTAATGTTAATGACTAATTTCAGTAGGGAAATGTTTAAATTGTTAACAAATTAATTAAATTTAAGCGGCCCCATGTTAAATGCTGAACTTGGACACTTAAATTGTCCGTAGGTGTTTCTAACTGTACAATTCTGTTTGTGTTGTGTAATTTTGAACTATTTCTAGATGATGGTTGTTAAGTTAACTTATAAACGCAATGTCCGTATACTTTTGTTGGGAGATCGAGGCGTGGGTAAAACTTCCTTGATACTTTCATTGGTTAGTGAAGAATTTCCTGAACAAGTTCCACCCAAATCGGAAGAAATTACTATACCTGCCGATGTGACTCCCGAACAAGTACCAACTAATATTGTAGATTATTCGGCCGTCGAACAAAGTGACGAGCAGTTGATAGATCAGATTAAAAGGGCCAGTGTGATTTGTCTTGTTTATGCCGTCGACGATGACGATACACTGGAACGAGTTTCTTCTTATTGGCTGCCTCTTATTAGAGAAACCAATCAGGACTGTGCCGTTCCTATTGTTTTGGTCGGGAATAAAATTGACGCCGTTGATTATTCAACCATTGAAGTAGGTTGGAATGATGGTAATACAAACAGAAATTACTTTGACGTTTTTTGGGGTCTACGATTTGATGGATACCTATTCGGAAATTGAGACTTGCATCGAGTGCTCAGCAAAAACTCTCAAAAACATATCGGAAATGTTTTATTATGCCCAGAAAGCTGTCTTACATCCGACAGGACCACTTTACAGTGTGGAAAAAACGGATGTAAGTGTTTCCTGATTTTGATATATTATCTAGTCCCGGTCATTACCTTACAAAGACGGGGCATTGGTTTAGCTTTAGCATCAGAAAATAAGTTCTCTTTATCTGGCTCAGATTGGAAGAGCAGAAAATGCTCAAAATCCATATTAGTAAAATTAAACTTAAGAAAATGTTATTTTAGCCCTTATATTTTCCAAGATATAAGCAATGAAAAAACTCTAATCTACAATCAGCTAGATAACCCTGTTATTGGTTTGGAGACATCTAGTGCAGTTCAAACAATTGTCAATTGGCTCCATATTAATAGCACCAATAAATTGGAAAGCTTTATAAATTTCTTTAGCATGAATAAAAACCAAGAATTTCAAAAATAAAGCAATTGATTACGTCTTCTTACTGTGACTTTACAACAATAGCCTCTATGACGCGCCTCTTGTTAAGGTATAATGCCCATTATTCGTCTCGTATTGAAGCAAATTCCACCAAGAAATAAATGATACATTGCTTTAATTAAAAGCAATTTGGTACACAAATACGTTAATTTGTGGCATTTGAGCAGGAAAGGCTTGAAATTGCGCTTCACCAAATCATTAAAACCCCATTTATTGATTGTGATTTTTTTTTCAGTTAACCGAAAATTGTCAGAAAGCTTTGATTCGTATATTTAAAATATGCGATATTGATAATGATGGTTTATTGAATGACGTGGAATTGAACAATTTTCAAAGTCGGTGCTTCAATGCCCCACTACAACCTCAAGTATTAGATGACGTCAAAAGTGTTATACATAAAAATATTGACGGTGGTGTCTTGAATAATTCGGTTACGATGAAAGGATTTTTGTATCTTCACAGTTTATTTATTCAGAGAGGAAGGAACGAAACTACTTGGACGGTTCTCAGAAAGTTTGGATATAACGACAACTTAAACATGACCAAAGAATATTTATGTCCTACGTGAGTATTGTCTAACCATTGAGATTCTCGAGAATAAGTTAGAATTTTTAGTTTGAAGGTTAACTCGGGTTGTACCACCGAATTATCACACAAAGGTCACCAGTTTTTGACCCACATGTTTGAAAGGTTTGATAAAGATAAAGATAGTGCTCTGTCGCCTGCGGAATTTGAGGATTATTTTTCAACTTGTCCAAATCCTGCTTGGGGGGTTGACGTGAGTGCTATGGTGCCTACCAATGAAAACGGTTGGATTACATATCAAGGTTACATATGTCAGTGGGCATTAATGACACTTTGCGACTTACCGAGAGCTTTTCAGTACTTGGCTTTCTTAGGATATAACATTTACGAGAACGAATCTCAAATAACTGCAGTACAAAGTGAGTTTTTAAATTTACTTGAAGGTTTTCGCTAACCAATGTTTTGTTTAGTGACGAGGGATAAGAAACTTGATTTAGCTAAAAAACAATCAAGTCGTAACGTTTACCAATGCCATGTTATTGGACCAAGTTCTTCGGGAAAGTCGATGTTTTGTAAAAATTTTATTCGATCAGAGACTGAAGTAAGTTGCAGTTCATTGTATACTTATTATAAACTTAGGTCATTATTTTTTAATTTTTAAATACTCTCCAACATTGTTATTTATTACTAAAAAATAGCAACAAACATGAATACAAATTTCAATTTGTGTTTTTTTAATTTTACTTTTTTATGGTTTTTCTTAGGATTGTTTGATTGATTGAATTTGTTTATAAATCACTGTTGAGCATCATATGTGTGGATTACTTTAATGGAATTTTATGATTTGTGCAACCAAAGAGGCTTCCATATGGGGTTGCAGTCTTGCAATAAGAACAACAGCATCAAAGGTGTCTTGAAAGAACCCTCGGTTTCCCGAGGTCTTACTCAATCATGAAGCACACCTTGCTGTCATTGAGTAGATCTGAGTAATGTGGTTTGCATTTTACGTTGGTCTAAAATATTTCTTGTACTTTCTTGTTTCTTCTAATAACAATTTATTTCTGAATTTAATGAATTGAACAATTCTAAGAAGAACCACATGAAAACCTTAGGCAAGTTAAAATTTTGGACTTGATTTATATTTTACAAATTTTTTAAGATTGGTCAAGCATTTAAATACTTGCCAACTCTGATTATACATTTTTATGTAATTTTATTTTTAAAAGAAAAATCCACGTCTGGATAATACCGGCACCCCCAATTGTACAGTAAATATGGTGCAAGTTTATGGACAGGAGAAAATCATGGTGATGCGTGAAATCAGTGTTCGAAATGTGTCTGATCCTCTATTACCACACGAAGTCACATGTGATGTGGCATGTTTGGTTTATGACAACAGCAATCCGAAATCGTTTGAGTACATTGCACGTATTTTTATTGTGAGTTTCACTTTTGTTTTTAAATTTTGATTAAAATGTGGTGTTTTAGAAATATTTTGCCGACAGCAAAATACCCGTTTTAGTGGTGGCATGCAAGAGCGATATGGAAGAAGTGAAACAACATTACTTATTGCAACCTTTTGCATTCTGTCAAAAATATAAAATATTACCTCCCCAATCTTTTAGTTCAAAAAAACATCTTCGGAAGGATATTTACATTAAATTGGCAACTATGGCAGCTTTTCCGTAAGTTTCTTTAGAATGTAATTAATTCGTTTTCAGTTAAAAATACAAAATTTATTGCAGTTTTTCAAAATTTTTGGATTTTCTGTTTATTTTATAAAATTAATGTGGGAAGTGGGCAAACGATTCAATTTTTTTTTATTCTTGCATGGGGAAGTATTGGTAATGGATACCCAGTCAATCGGGTTTAAAATATTTTTTGAGAAAATTCAATTTGTGCCTTAGACCATTTAACCATATTAAAGTAGGGCTTCTGCCGTACTTCACTGGAAGAAAATACTCTTCTTTAAAACGGCTTGATGCATTAACTTAATACTTTTATAGAATATAATTATAAAATGGAGTAAATTATTTTATATTTTTTCACTTTATGACCATGTAGAAACTGTTGTCTAAAAACTGCATATTTCAATATAAAATGCACAATTATTTTTAAATTAAAAAAATGTAGAGCAGCTTATACACTTTTATGTATTCTCTCAATACTTTAAGTTAATCCGTCAAACCGTTTTTAGAATAAGTATTTTCCAGTAAAACAAAGTGAAAGCCCACTTTTAATGCTTCAATTATTTTACCGCAACCTTATTTCACAAAACTTGACATTTCTAGTGAACATCGCAGAGTGTTTTATTTAAATTAATATTGTTTTTCCTACAGTAACTTTTTTTATTTGAACGCATTAGCTAAAGGAATATTTTCATTAAGTTTCAGAGGGCAGCTAAAGGGTGAAATAATACATTTATTTTACTTTTCAAGTTTTGTGAAATAGAACCGAGGGAATTTTTCATAAACTTAACGTTCATTAAGCACTTTTAGAAATTCTTTATTTCTAATAGGTATCTCATATATGGTTAATATACCTAATTAATACAGGGTGTACAAATGTTATCATTGAACTTAAAAAATTAATAAGCACGTTACGAGATAGTCAAGTTAAACATTCGAGATGAAATCTCAAGTCAATCGATTGAGCCGTTTTTAAGTGAGCAGGAAAAAACCTTCTGCACACTTGAACTGTTGAATTTGTATTATTACTTATTGAGTAAATTGAAGCTTATTACTTTTTATCCAAGTGCAATGGAGACCAAATTTGTGCACCTCATGGCAACTGGGGATTCAATAATCACTAATAACAATTTTTCACGAGATAAAATTTTTGCCCTTCCAATATTTTGACCTTTATTAATAAAAAACATTTGTTTAGACGTTTTCAAGCCGCTTGGATCTTGTTTTACAAGCACAGGTTGGTTTACTAATGATACTTTTTCATATGGTGCGAGTTGTATTTATTTTATGTTGGGCACTCATGATTTCTTATTATTTTAAGCTTCTTAATTAAATGTATCATCTTCTGTGCTACTTATTTAGTCCAGGCACTTATGGGTAAAATCCGGAAATAATATTAAGCAAGTTCCTGGCAACTTAAAATACCTACCTCTTGGAACAGTCAAACAAATTAAATTTTTCTTATGACTTCCAACTTTTGTCTAAAAATAAATTCTCAAAGGTTTAGCAACATTTTTTAAAGGTTTACAAGAGCGAAACCACCAAAAAATTCTTCTTTGGAGTGAAAGTGAGGAATGATTCATTGGATCAATTTAATTCTCGACAATTTTGTATTCTACACGTTTTTTATAGGAGCAACCTGTTAGAAGTTACATGTGAGAAATTAACGTTTGCCCGATATTTTTTAAAATGGCATGATTTGGATGTCGACTGTCTTCCTATTATTTTATTTTAAATTTTTTTTCAACTTTCTCTAGACATCGGCTCAATTGTACAATAACTGTGAGTTATCTCACGGATTGTACAACTAGGCTATAATGCAACAAATCCTTTTTATTCTTCCATGTTCTTATGTTACTTGTGTTGTACCTCTATTATATTAGCTTTTTTATGTGTTATTGGTGCCCCATCTGTTATTTTACGAAAAGAATAGTTAATATTGAAAGGAAACACGAGATGACAGATAGTGCAAAAATACAACTGTGGTTTATTATTCTGTAAATAAGTGTTGATCCCAATTCTGAAATTTTATTTTCAGTCCGTTACGCCGTATGGTTCATATGCTTTTGTTACGTCCACCACCTACAGAGTGGTTTAATCAAGTTTGCAGGTTAAAATTTGATGTTTTTTTCGGAATGTTAATTTTTTTAAGGCTATATAACACTAAAACATTTGTATTTACTTAGTTTACCAAGTGCGACATTTTAACAACTTAATTTTGCTTATTTTAAAAATCTGCAGATTTTGTGGCATGTGGCTTCTTTGCTTTTTAATTTACTTGCACTCTGCATTTTTTCAGTTCAAGTTTTGATTTTAATTGTGTAAACTGTTTTAGACATCTTCGTAACTTTGGGTTGATAGCTGCGGATACGACTGCATGGTGGAAAGCAGGTATAGGTTTAGCTCTTGCGACAGCGTTTGGATTTCTGGTTGTTAAAGTTATTAGATAGTCTGTTTAAGTACAATTTGCCAAATTTAAATTTTAATGATAATTTATTATGTATTTTGTGTTTGTTTTTCATTTATAGGTGCTAACTTAGAAATCTCATAATAAGGTTTTGGGTTTTTTTTCGGTAGTGCAGATATGTCACACCACCTTGTAAAATTGTATCCAAATCCCTTGACGGTGCCTAAAAATGTTTTGTACTGCCATTTCTTTATTTTCTAAATAAAAGCAAATGTGCAAGGCTACCAGAACATCAATAAATTTTTCCCATATGTATAGTTAGAAAATGTATCAACTAGATTATAAGCAGCTTCATTGTGTTTTTAATTAAATCTGTATTATCATAAAAAATAAATTATATTTTACCATCGAGCGTACACGACTTTTATTGATTTCAATTTAAAATTCCCGCTATAAGTGTTCTAAGTGGGGGTTTTCGGAAACAGTTGGTCACCCTGAACGAAAAGTAACCAACTTCTTTTCATACGTTTTCTGTATATTTGGTGTTTATGTGAGTGAAGGAAAATAAATCGCAGGTAATTGTTATATTTTTAAATCATCCAAACTAAAAACCTTTTAATTTGCAATTTTTACATTGTAACGCGCTATTATTGACGTTCCTTTTTGTATCTTTTATTAAAATTCTTTCAGTAAATTAGGTTAGTATTGTTACATTCAGCGTGGTGAAAGGTTCTATCATAAAATCTTGTTTTTTCAATTTTAACTTATTTACTATCGACGAACTATCGGTAGTTGGTATATTTTTGATTTTTCATAACGAGTAAACATTAATTTGGTTGTTTTCAAAGTGTTGTTGTGACATAACCTTAATTAATTTCTTCTTGTAGCCATGGTGCGAATGAATGTGCTCAGTGACGCCCTTAAGTCTATAAACAATGCAGAAAAACGTGGCAAGAGACAGGTTCTCATCCGCCCAAGTTCGAAGGTGGTCATCAAATTCTTGACGGTGATGATGAAGCATGGATATATTGGCGAATTTGAAATCGTAGATAATCATCGATCGGGTAAAATTGTGGTAAATTTAACTGGTCGGTTGAACAAATGTGGAGTTATTTCGCCACGATTTGACGTGCCCATTACTGATATTGAAAAATGGACGAATAATTTGTTACCTTCTCGGCAGTTTGGGTAAATTACTTTGACCACTTTGTGATTCTCTTAAACTAAGAAAGGTTTTATTTATAGATACGTTGTCTTGACTACAAGTGGAGGTATTATGGATCACGAAGAAGCCAGAAGGAAACATCTTGGAGGCAAAATTTTAGGATTCTTTTTCTAATGTTAATAAATAAACGTTTAAATTCCTAATTTGCAGTTTGGTTTTTATATGCATGTTTACATATGCAACAACATTTAGTGTTGCGTAGTTATTCACGCTACAACAAACCAGAAGTTGTTGGTGTAATTTGGAGGTGGATTTCAATAATTAGGTTTTTAATGATCTTAAAGTCTAAATTTTTACATGTATGACTGCATAGATCTTGCTGTGTTGCTAAAATCCTAGAGATCTTTTGATATTATTTGAAATGGGTATTATTTTTAACAGTACAATCTGTATGTAAATTTGGTATTTAATGTGACTATTACAATTTTACAATCTCTTTGATAATACAATCTAATCAAAGGAGGGTAAGTTGTTTTCAGAAGAGTAGAATATGAAAAAGTATATTATACATTAAGGAATTGTCCCACACTTTATCTTGATCGAGATTTTTACAAATATTAAATGAGGGATTTGCAAGTCTCGTGATGCACTTTTTGAATTGAAAATTTAAGCTTCTGCAATATTTCACTAGAATAACTCAAAAATTAATTTTTTCAATTAACACTGAAATTTTCCTCAATTCAATATCGTAATTTTTGAGTTGTGATACTTTACAGGTGTGATATATACGATACATTAGGGAATACTGTAAACTATTTCATGTTTTTGTATTTTTAAAAAATTTGTAAATACAGTACAACCTTAATAATCTGGACATACTTGAAACCAGTGCCTTCTGCCTTTTGGAAATTTTATCTCTGCCATCCGGATACACTCCCATTTGCCATTTCTTGTATGCTTAGATTTTGAAACAGCACTGTAATAATGAATGTGCCAATTTCATCTCAAATTTTACGTACGAAAGCTAAATATATTGACAAACAAATATCTGAAAAAGGCGATTTTTCAGAAAATTCTGATTAGCTAAAAAGGTTTACGATATGGCGTTTGTTACCTAAAAATCTGGAAAGAAAATTTCCAGCAATGTTGATACTGCAAAACAGTTGCTGTAGGAAATATCAGAATGGATGAGGACGTTATTACGATAGAAGACCAAAATCTTCTTTAAATAAAGTAGGATGATGCAATGCAAGTTCTTTCAGTATGCATCCAATAGGGCGAGGAAATTGATTTCTTGTTGTAGGACAAACTTTTAATGAGACTATTGAAAAGCATTGAATTGGGCGAAACCTTTGGGAGAGGGCTTCTCCAGATGGTGCTATCCCAACCAGTGCAATAATGGCTGACCATTTTAGAATGTCTGCATTGGCAGCCTTAGTATATTTTAGCCACTTAGAAATTCACCTGGATTTTAACGATGTCTTGGTTTTCGTCATCTGATGATGCCGTCTTTGAATCTGAAACATCTAAAAAATTGAGGTTGTGGAGACCGCAGGATTGGTTTGAATCTCTTATATATCTTATGCCCGATTTCTTCACTTAGAGATATCTTTGAGATATTCTATCTATAAGATAAATTAACGAAGTAGCCAATCACATTTCTGATCGCTTTGTTTTACTGCTGTCTGATTGGTTACTGCTTTAATTTATCTAATAGATAGATTATCTGAGAGGTATCTCTAGGTGAAGAAATCGGGCATTAGATACACTCTTTTATCTATGCTTAGATAATCGTTGAGTTGGTACTTGACTAACTCTAGGACTTTCTGTGTCTAGGACCATCGGGTGTTCGTGGCGTATTTGTTGATTGGTCGATTGTTATCAACAACATAGGCGCTATCAACCTTACAAATTTTTAAAGGTAATGTATTATGTTGTTTAAATCGTTTGCCGAATTCTTTCTTCATTTACCAAGTCCACAATTTATTAATTTAGTTTTTACAAAATGTGAACCGACCTTTTTTCTACTAAAAATTATTTAAATTGGCAGCCTTGTGTGTGGTGACTTAACCTCTATAACGGCATTAACTTTTTTCTTTATCGATACATTATTATTCATTATATTTACCGGCATAAGCTTAAATATAAATAAAAAAAGGTAATTATTCTATAGTAGAGAATTTTATTCCACCACTTTCAGTTTTCTATCACCATAATTATTTTGTGAGGTTAAGTTAACATTAAATTTCTCTTTTCAGACATGGTTCGTATAAATGTATTAAGCGACGCTCTTAAATCCATAAATAATGCCGAAAAGCGTGGAAAGCGACAGGTTCTCATTCGGCCAAGTTCGAAGGTGGTGATTAAATTCTTAACCGTGATGATGAAGCACGGTTACATTGGAGAATTTGAAATCGTAGACAACCACCGGTCAGGCAAAATTGTTGTCAATTTAACAGGTCGCTTGAACAAGTGTGGAGTTATTTCACCTAGATTCGACGTCCCCATTACCGATATTGAAAAGTGGACAAACAATTTGTTGCCTTCCCGACAGTTTGGGTAATTTTTCTAAATTGTGATCTTGTCGATGTACTTACCAATTTATTTTACAGATATGTTGTCATAACTAGCAGTGGAGGTATTATGGACCACGAAGAAGCTAGAAGGAAACATCTCGGCGGAAAAATTCTAGGATATTTCTTTTGATTTGAAGTTTTAATATAATTTATTTGTTATTTTTATATTAAATACCTATGACAATTTATTTAAACGAATTTATTTTTAACTCCCAAAACCCGTTCGGTATCGAGAAGTAGGCGTTGCGTTGTTCAGATTTTTCGAGTAAGTAATTACTTTTGTTACGCCCCTGGTATCGCAAAAGTACGTGTTTGTTGCGCGCATTGAAATCTTTCGCTAAAAATTCCTGCATTTAATACCTAATAAAACTAATTGTTAATAATTACGTATAATTTTTTATTTTTAAAATTATCGCTTCCGGGTTCTGCGAGAATTACCTAAGTGGAAGCATTAAAATTGGAATATTAAATTTTAACTTCCTGAGTTACGAGATCTCAATCATAAGTTGGTAATTTTAATTGTTGGTAGTGTTTATTATTAATTATTACAAGCGCAAACAAATAATAACGAAAAGGTTTTTATTTTGAAAGTGAGTTAAATTAATTCGCGACAGCAGAGACCTCCCGCGCAAAGTTTCAAACCATTTCGTCGTCGCACAGCATTTGTTTGGTGTACGTTCGAAATGATGGTTCGCGTCGTGCCTGTTTAAATTTACGAACGTTCGAAACGAAATATTTTCAATTAAATCACGCGAAAATTAAATTAATTTACGGCGTGCTTACGTTTTCACTTTGTTTAATTGAAGGTTGTGCGGAAAATTGAGTTGAAAAGTTATTAGAAATGTAAAATAACTAACGGTGTTTGTTACCTGTGCCACAGGTGTTTAGTGTTTGAAAACTTCGTCTGGAGTCGTTATGGTCACCAGTTGAGGTAAAATGGAGTTAACGATGAGAGCGAAAATTTGTAATATTTTGTATATAAAATAAGGGGGGCGGTGGTGTGCGTAATTATTATGGTGCGAGTGTTTTCAAAGTGCAAAAACTCGAAACAAAGAAAGTTGGCGGTAATTAATATGGAAGAAAAGGAGAGAAGTTGCAGCAACGGTGACGTTCCTAGAATTAAGAAAAAAATTGCATCTTTATCGAATATTGCGTTATTATTAATCGTTTTCGTCACTTCTTCGTCTTCATGTTTAGCCGGTAAGTTTTTTAATTTCATTTTTGCAAGATTTTCTCGCGCCAGCTGTTAATTTATCTGAACTCGATAAGTAATTATTTCTAACAGGTCAAATTACTAAAATATTACCGAAACACATTAAATAATTAAACTAACTATGGCAGACGAATTTTTAAATTGTCAAAAGTTGAATAAACTCGCTTTAAAAACACGAAACCTAAAAACTTCAAATTGGACTTGTTTACTTCCTTCTTTTGTTTTTATAATGCTTCTTCTTTTATGACGGGGGGAATCTTAACAATTGAACGTAACTTTTGACAGTTACTGTAAAAAACACCGCACCTTGCGAAAAATCCGTAATGTTTGAATTACGTAATTTCTGAAAAATGCATTTTTGTCTTTAATAGTGACATCAGATTGCAGACCTTGAATTTCCTGCCATTTTTTGTAGAGGTAGGCGAAATGCTTGCATAATATCGAGAATCCCACCAACTGGCAAATCCGTTTTATATTAAAAGAAAAATAGGAAAAGAAAGTTACAAATACCACTCGCTTGGCCAATAATTATTATTGCCATTTAAGCCTCATCGTTTCAACAATTGAAATTTGATGTTGTATTTTTAAACAATTATTTTAATAACAATGATATTGTTAATTACGGTTCGTTGAATTTTAACGCAGCGGTGTGTGACGACTCACATTCTCGCATATCAATTTAAATTTTCTTTATTTATATTATTTGAAAGCGAAGTCATCTTTGATGTAACCGTTTTCGGTGCCAAACCCCAAGGTTTTTAGATAATCGAGGATTTTTGTTGTAAATTTTAATAAAAATCGCATTTTTACTTTGCAACGCCTCCCCTTCTTATTTTGATTGATCAAATTTGAATTTGTGAGTTAAGTTCGCCATAGCCGCTCTACTGACTTCAGTGGAAAAGGTTTCAGAGAAAAGTTTTTCACATAAAACAGAATTTTTGACTTTGAAAGTTTTGAATAGCATAAAGCCAAGTAAACTATTGTTTTATTTTACTGACAGCGATGGGCAGTACTAAAGTACTTTAGTTGCACACACTTTCCCTGTCGCCGGTAGTTAAAATTTTAATAATTATTTTTTACGTTTGAAGGACTTGCATCTTTTTCTTTGCAGCAAAAGTAGTTTTTGCAATTTGTCTGTAATTGTCGGATTCGCTCCACTCCATTGCCAAACCTATAAACTCGCCTCAAAAAGTTGTACTGTTACTTCTTGTAAAACAATACACTATTTTTTTTAATTAAAAAAAAGACAATTTTGAACTTCTCTTGTTGTAAGTCCTGCAAATTTTATTATAGAGCAGACAAAAGAAGCATAGAAGTTACGTGATAATATAACATTTAATTAATTCGTCTACTGTATTTTAATTTATGACGTCTTATAATTTTGTTAAAGCAACATGACTTTGATCTATGATCCCATTGGGAACTGTGGCCCATTGTAACCCCATGCTAACATTTATACCGGCATAAACAAGACGACCATAATAATTCACAAAATCGGGGTCGTCTTATTCGCAAAATCAGGGAACTGGATATTTAGTTAGTTTTAGTTAACATTATTCGTGAAGGCCAAGTTGGTAGCAACTGAATATGAATGAATGGAAAGCGTTAGACTATTTTATCTCTCTTCAACAGATTTAAATGTTAAACAAAGTTTCGAATTAAATTAACTCCGAGGTTAACTCTTAACCGCTATATAAAAAGTAACCAAGGTAACCAAGTTACATTGTACATAGCGATGGTGACCGGACGCCGGTGGTTAAGGGTTAAACCAAAATATTGTTGCTACAATATAATTAAAACTTGTTAATTGCTTTTGTCTGTCACAAATGTTGTACATTTAAATTCTTGGATTTTGAAAATACAGTATAACCTCTCTAGAGCGGACACCGACGGGACCACCGATTTTGTCCGTTATACAGAGGTGTCCGCCTAATAGGGGGAGTTACTTTTTTCTGTCAAATATTTGCAAAAAACACCTAAATGAATAAATGAATACATTTATGTTTTAAAATTTTAATTAATGCTTTAGGTACATACTTAAACAATATAAGAACAATTTGAAAATTTATTTTGTTATACCTGCATGTTATTTAAAAAAATCAGTTATAGTTAATTGCCGTGTAAATTTACGCTTGTTTTCTACTATTTTTAATTCAAAGTAAACTTTTAATTTTGAAATTTTTTGATACGCCTCACCATCACCCCGTGTTAAAAGAAAATGTTCGAATCGCTTCAGTTCATCGTTTGCTTCTACATATGACTTTAATTCTTTTTCTGGTGCCACTGCTATAATATCCTCAACTTCTTCATCGTCGCTATCTTCTATATCTACCAGTTCATTTATTGCATTTGTTATGTTTATGTCCGAATCTTCTGTTGAAAGTTGTTCGTCAATTGATGCGTAGTGTTGTAAGTCAATAATTTCTCCACCAATTTTGTTTATTAGAAATGCTAATGGTATATCGTCTTCTGGACCAAATTCTAAATTATTTTCCGTTGACGTAGTAGTTGTTGTTGTAAAACCAGCTTTTGTAAAACAATTTCTAATTGTGGTTTCGGTTACATTTTTCCATGCACAGTCGATCCACGTGATAGCATCCAGCACGTTTATCGATTTTTCCAAAATTGCAAGTGAGGACAACGTATCGATTGCAGATAAAATTCGAGTTAACACAATTTTTCTGAAGAAAACTTTAAAGTTTTGTATTACGCCTTGATCTAAGGGTTGACAAACGGAGGTAGTATTGGCAGGCAAAAAAATAATTTTAATGTTCTTTAATTTAAGCTGGGGATGAGAAGCAGCATTATCTAAAAATAAAATCACTTTTCTGTTTTCTTTTTGCATTTTCTATCAAAATTCTGGAGCCAGTTAGACATAATTTCCATCGTCATCCAAGCTTTTTTATTAGAAAACCAATCTACTGGATACTGATCTGTCCGTAAGCCCTTGAAACACCGCGGTTTTTTTGATTTTCCTATTACCAACGGTTTTCTTTTCTCCTGCCATATTAGCACATAATAAAATTGTTAACCTATCTTTCGACCAATTTCATGTTTTAAGTTAAATGTTTTATTCGGCAGAGCTCTGAAATAGAGACCCGTTTCATCAGCATTATACACATTTCGAGGATCATATTCTTGAAGGATTGATGGTAGTTTACTGACCCAGCTGTCAACTTGCTTAGTATCAACGCTAGCAGCTTCTCCACTAATGGATTTAAATGTAATATTATGTCGAATAAGAAATTTTTGAAGCCATCCGTTGGAGCCTTTAAAATCATGACCTAATCCTTTAGCTACTTCAATTGATTTTTGCTTAAGTATTGGACCAGAAATTGGAATGTGTTTACTACGAGCTTTACAAAACCATTGAAATACCAATTCATCAATAACTAAATGTTGAGACCTGGGAAATTTCCTCTTAGAGTTTTCATTTCCATTCTCGTGCCATAATCTCATAAGTTCATCTTTACGTTTTAAAATTTCACTTATTTGTGTCTTTCCCACTAGAAACTTTTTACTTAATACTCTAACACTACTTTTTTCTTTTGCGGCACATTCTAACACTTCAATTTTTTGTTTTAAAGTAAGTGATTTACGTTTAGCCGACATATTGCGTATTATAATAATTTATCAATGGGTATTAAATTTTTAATAATGATGTGCACAGATTGCTAGCTGAATAATAACTATGCTTAAAAGCTCGCCTCACACGATGCTTGTTTTGCTGATGGATTGCTTGCTGGGCGCTGTGATGGCCGGCCGTGCTGGAAAGTGACGTCACGTGCTGGGTTTTCGTGCTTGTTTTGGTGATAGAAACGGTGCTATTTTTCTTGTTGGTTTTCTGCTGGTTATAAGCGCTAACCAATGACAAATTCATTGCTGTCAAGTGACGAGAGTGTTCCTTTGTAGCCATTTTTATGTCTCATAATATGTCGACTTCTGCGAAAAACGTGCTGTGCAAACCCGATAAGTGGACAATCGAACAAATAGAAGTCTTAATTGACACGTACAAAGGGGAAGCTTGCTTATATGCAACAACTTTATCAAGCTACCATAATAAGTATCTTCGAAGTAAAGCCCTAGCACGTGTTCACGAAGCAGTTGTTAAATTAAGGTCATCGGTTACCATAAAGGAATGCGTAGCAAAATTTCATAATTTGAGGAGTCAATTTAATATTGAACACTCAAAAATTAGGGCTTCACATAAAAGTGGAACGGGCACCGATAATGTAAGTAATACCATTAAGCAATATTATTAGCAATAATTAAAAATATGTGCATTATATGGACACATTTTCAGATACATAAACCGAGCTTATGGTATTACGACAAAATGTTGTTTTTGGCGTCATACGTACAACCCCACAAAAGCAAGAGTTCGTGGAAACCTGATGAAATGGCTGACAGAGAAGTTACGTCTGAGCCGAATCCGGTACGTATTTTATTTTTTTTTTTTAAGTTTATAATTAATCTTAGTAACATTCTAGGATACTGCTGTAAATTCCCAAAATTCAGAGTTACTGCTGAAAGATAACAGTGGTACTGTGGATGATGAACTTTTAGCCTTGGCTTTGCAGGAAGAACTCGAAGTGGACACGGAACAGGGTGACTTTTCTTTTTCGCAACTGGATCCATTGCCTTCAACATCTGCGACACCTGGCTATAATACCTCGTCCACTTCAGAGACATCAACGACAAGAACAGCAAGAAAACTTCAACTGCACTAAAAAGAAAACGTCGGGATTCATGTGACGAAAGTTATATTGCAGCTATTCGTGAAGTTGCGAATTCTATTAAGCATCCCATAACGTTGGTTGATAAAAGGAATACTGCAACTTCATCATGTGATCCTGTTGATCCCTTTGTAAATTTTATAGGGTCACTTCTTCGAACTTTCGAGAACAACGGATTGAAGCTGGAAATTATGAACAATATTACCAACATGGTAATAAAGGCAAGACAAGAGACTCAAAAAGATTAACTTTTAGTTTCAAAGTGAATAGTGTTGTTTTACTTTTTATGTGTCTTTTTGAATCGTTATGTTGTTTTTTCTTAATTATTATGTGACTTAAATAAAAATTTTAAATAATAAAGGCTATTATAATAATTAATTTTGTTCGTAAAAAATTATTTAACATTTTTTCTGAATACTGTTTTTAGTAGTATCTGGAAAGTATTGTTTTATTACATTTAATCATAACACAAAGATAAAATTAGAATAATTCATAAAACTACCGATTGCCTGTTTCGATAGCAGTATATTGAAAGGGAACAATACCTACACTGTTAAAGTATTCACAAAATGTATCACGAATCTGTAAAGCAGCATTATTGCTACGATTACTACATCGCTGCTCCACAGGATGTTGACTGTCGGAGAACTGGACTTCTTGACAGTTGTTAGACTCATTCAAAATTCTGTAATTCTGAGGAACATACCATTGATGAGAGTTTTTCTTCATAACTAGGTAATTGTGTAGAAGTGCACACGAATAAGTAATTTTTTCAACTTTCTCGACAGAGAGAGGTATGGTAAGAAGTAAAATTCGCCATCTATTTGCGAGAATACCAAAGGCATTTTCGACGGTCCTACGAGCACGGCTTAGTCTGTAGTTGAAAATTTTCTTCTCAAGTGTCAAGCCTCGATCTGGATAAGGTTTTAGTAAATTCGGCTTCAACGCAAAGGCGTCATCGCCAATAAAATTAAAATAAAATTGCCATTTGTGATTAAATCCAAGTATTTCGCATGGAGGAGGTAAATCTAAAGTTCCGGTATTCACTTTGGTACCCAATGGACTCTCACGAAAGACAGCCGAATCATGCATGCGACCATTTCTACCAATATCGATAAACAAGAATTTGTATTCAGCATCGACAAGAGCTAGAAAGATGATACTGTCTTTTCCTTTATAATTTCGATATTTCGATCCGTCTTTCCGAGCAGGACGAAAATTTATGTGCTTACCATCCAACGAGCCGACGCAGTGAGGAAAATTCCATAATGTTTCAAATTTTTGGGCAACAAGTAACCACTCTTCTACCGTTGATGGAAAAATCATTACTTTAGCTTCAAGTACATTTATTATTGCATCCAAAGTTGATTCAACAATGTTGGAAATTGTGTTAGCAGCAATGCGAGTAGAATAGCTGAGGTCTTGAAATGTATTGCCTGTGGCTAGGAATCGAAGAGTCACTAAAAGCCTATCCCTCGGTGATATTGCTTCTCGCATAACGGTATTTTTTTTGTTAATATATGGCGTTACTAATGCCAGTAATTCATTCCAAACATCTTCCTTCATTCGGGTATAATTTGTAAAAGATGCAGGATCTTCTGGGCTAAAACAAACCAAAAATTCAATAAAAACGAAGATTCTCGAAGATAATGATGATGCACATTTGCAGGCAAAAAATTTGAATGAAATTTTCAAATGAATACTTTTTTGTAAAAAATATTTTAGCATACCCCAATTCTTGAAACAGCATACTTAGTGCACTATGCTGTTTTTCACGTCGTAATAACCACTGACGACTCCACACCCTAGGTTTTAATTTCTGACATCTATTTTTTCGTCTTATTTGATTAGTTAATAAAAACATGCTAGCAGCTGATCGTCTACGATGAATTTCCAATATAACCTCGTCCATTTTTACAAACTGACATCTGTCAATGATATGTCAATGATCGCGTGCGCGTTAAAACTACCATGCATTAAAACTAGCGTGTGAAGCCAACGCACTGAAAAACCATCCCGAATATCCAGCCGCTTGAAAGCCAGCAGCAAATCCAGCAAGCAAATCAAGCATCGTGTGAGGCGAGCTTTACGCAATTTTATAGTTGTCAATGCATGTAGTATGTATGTACCTATATTAAATTTCTAATCAGTAGAACCAGCAACTGCAAAATTAGCAGATCTCATCGGCATATCTTTGTGTAATAAAATACAATGTAGCTGACGCTATCAGTTGTGGTTAAATTTACATAACTTCAAATATTTATGTCCGTAAACGAGGTTTGTTACAATTTTTGTACAAAATACGTTGTCCGCGTCCGTTATGGAGAGTGTCCGTTAAGCAGAGGTGAATTTACATAAGAATAATGTAAAACCATTTGTAAATGAAAAATGTCCGCAATGTAGAGGTGTCCGCATTAGGGAGGCGTCCGTAAACAGAGGTTTCACTGTATTTAACATTGAAATCGAATCTCAACTCATTTCATAAATTTAATCGTTCAATTATATAATCCCTTCTGAAATACCCCTCCCTCTTATAACACGATTTATTGCTATTTAAATTTACCGTCGAACATTCAACTAATGAATTCCAGGATGAATGCCATTGAAGTATGCCAACTAGGCAATTCAATAAGTTATTCTGGCGAATATTTGTGTTTCGGTCAGGATCAGAAAAGGAAACATACTGCCTACTGTAATACCAGATTCTAAACTTCAATTACATTTTTATTTCATCCAAATATGATCCACATTTAAGTAGTATAAGTAAAATTTGGATTTAGCAGCTCCCCGACTAGTAGGTTTAAAATACGTAAACCTAGAGTTAGCTATGGGAATTTATTTTTGGTTTAAAGGACTATTCCTATTAAGTAGTTTGCATTTTTTAAATTCTGTGGCCGTAGGCTGTCAGTGGAAGATGATGGGACATTTCACCGTCACCATTTTGCCGTAACCATATTATGCAATTATTCAATACTAATACCAGCAGTCATATAATTTTTGTTTAGAAGGGAAGGTAAATTCAATTATTTAATGAAAAAGTATGCAATTTCTCATTTATAATAAAATTACAATTGAGCTTTTTTTGTAGTTCTCATAGTAAACCAAAAATTCAATATTAATAATAATTATAACTTGACCGAGCACATCAAAACTTTACAATTTTTTCAAACTAAAACAAATTAAGGCCAATTTACATATAGCAATATTGTAATGTGTATTGAAAAAACTGTTAATATAAAAATTGGACAATATATTATTTAATGACCACGGTGAGATGTCCTAGAGTGCCAATCTCCTGGGATTTTCGTATCTAAGGCACTTACAATAATTAAAAAGTACGATAAGCTGATGAGCTTCTTTATAGCGAAACATGTGGAAATGTTGTGAAATATGTCCAAGGTATTTCAAACTTTGGTAAATTAAAAATAATTTTCATTTAAATTTATTTCTAACTGAATTATTCATATTAAAATAGCATATTTTCACATTTTTGTTCGAATTAACAACTAAAATCAATTTTACATATTTTTTAGTGTATACTTTTTTTACATGTATTTCACTACCAATGCTGTTAGTTGAATTTTCTTAAAAGAAGTGATCGAATTTGTTATTTTTCCGTTAGTTGAAAAGTCAGGGATCTGTATTTTTCAGCCAATGGAAAGTCAGGAATATGCACTGCCATTGATCAGTTCTATATCAAGGGTGGCCAACTTTTGTGTACATATTAAGATCTACGTTTTATCTTAAAATTGTGTCGCGATCGACTTTTTGACATAGGCGTAGTCTAAGTAGGGGGAGGTGTAAAATACATACTATGTTTATATGCATATCATCCTTTTTTTTATATATTTTTTTATTACCTTAACATTAATGGCAAAACTGTGTTTGGATGTCTCTAACCAAGGAATCATAATTATTAATTACCAAAATAAATCCTGACAAATATAATAATAAAGAATCCTCAGTATGGGAATCAGTTAGGACAAAACGTTGTTTATTCTTCGTTAACTTTAAATACATATGAAAATACCGATTCACACAGGTATGTAGATCCGAAACAAGAATAAATACATTCACTACATTTGGTGATATAGGGATATTTTTCTTGGTTGACATATTTCCAAAAACCTTCTTCAAATTGTCTAGCTTGTAAGATTAAAAATCTTATTAAATCTTCTCAATTTGTCACATCACAGCGTTTCGAGACAGCTCAGATCTTGAACTGCTGCAATAATTACACTCTTGTTTTTAAAATCGTTAAAAGGTATGAATCTGACATTTCCAAAAAAGTTTCCTTTACAAATTTACCTTCAGAAATTTTTACATTTTTTGCCAAGAGCTAGCTTACTTTGAATGATGCAATAGTTATTGCTTGCGACTCCAACATTGAGTTCTAAGATCCCTCACTTTACGTTTTCTCAATTTAGTATTTTGAAATAATATGATCTGTTTTATTGAAATATTTGGATCGCCATGAACTACCAGAAGATTCGTGGTTCTTTCAGAAAAATGCCAATTATTTATTTGGTCAACAATTACATGATCGAGCGACATATAGTTATATAGTCCGTCAATAAACTAAGACTAACAACTAACTACTTACAACTCAATGCAATTGCCAAGTACGTCAGTTTATTGATATCAATCAAAAACAACGTGATCGGCGTTTTTAGGGTTGTTACCTTTTAAGCATTCGTTTTAATAATATGTATGGGTATGGCGTATACTACAATTTTGTAGATAATCTGTTTGGTTTTTTTTGTGTATGAGCTAAAAAAATGTCTCTCCCGATTTCCCTTTTTAGCAATGGCCACCACTGTACAAAAGTAATCGAGTTCCCATTCTTCCTTGAAATGATAAGTTTGTCACGACATTAAGTCCCCGACGACTTTTGCCAGATTAGTCTCGCAATCTACTTGTTGGCCACCCCTGATATATGTATAGTACCTATTACCTGTAGAGTATATACAGTGAGTAAAAAAACAAGTTGGACATCTAAGAAAATTTCAGTAAATCGTTTGTATTTCAATTATTTCTGCAGAAAACGAATTAATTTCAATGTTAGTTGATAAAGTATATGACCGATACATTAATTTTTTTCATTAAAATTGCATACAAAACGGCATTTTTTCCAGGAATTGATTTCACAAAGTGTTTACTAGCAAAAAAACAAGTTGGACACCAAGCAATTTTTCTTTTGTAGGCGCGTTTGTGACGCCGTGTTTGCATTTCATACTGTTTTTTGAAACATTAATTTTATAAAACTGCTGTTTGATCGTAACAATTAGTAAAAATGGATCGAAAACGAGCACATACTAGTTTTGATGTAAGGCAACTCATGATTTATCACCTGGAAAAAGGTAAATCCTATCGCGACATTGCTGAGTTACTAAATGTGACGAAAAGTACCGTTTGTAGTATAATACACCGCTTTAAATTTGAAGATTGGATTGATTTTAAACCTAATAATGGCCGTCATAGGAAATAATCAGAGAGAACGAGCAGCAATTGTTCGTAAAATTAAGAAAACCCCTCGATTGGCGGACGATGTTTTTCATGATTTTGGACGGACAGTGACTGCTCAAACAATTCGAAATATACTCAAAAAACAAGGCTATTATGGCAGAATTTCCAGAAGAAAACCATTTCTTAATCTCAAGAATAGAAGCAAACATTAAATTTGCTATAAAACTATAAATGAAAAGTGGTGGAAAGATGTTATATTTGCCGATGAAAGTAAATATAACATTTATAATTCTGATGGTTCAGTTATAATTTGGAAAAAACCTAATTGCAAATTAAATCCCCTCAATTTACAAGGGACAGTTAAACATGGATTTGGAAGCTTACTTGTTTGGAGGTGTATTTCGGCTGTAGGGGTGGGGAAATTGGTTTTTATTGAGGGTATTATGAACCAATATAAATATATCGACATTTAAAATAACAATTTATTACACAGTGCTGTGCAAATGGGCATTAAAGACACTTTTGAATTTTATCAAGACAATGACCCGAAACATTGCGCCCGTTTTGTACAAGAATATTTGTTGTGTAAGTGCACCTCCTCCTCAATCCCCAAATTTGAACCCTATCAAAAATTTGTGGGATGAATTGGACCGTAAAATTCGGAAAACCCCATAAACAACAAGTAACACTTAAAACAACGTTTACAAGAAGAATGTGAACTTATAAGGGCTGATTATTTGCGCAAAATTATTTTTAATATGCCAAAACGCTTACAGTGTGTGTTAAAACAAAAAGGTTACCCAAAAAGTACTAGATTATATCCTTTAAAAGGATATAATTCAAAATATTGCTTAGTGTCCAAGCAATCTCATTTTGTATGGAATTTTAGCGAAAAAAATTTATGTGCGGCTCAAGTATATGAAATATTTTATCAATTAACATTGAAATTAATTCTTTTTTTGCAGAAATAATAAAAATACAACCGATTTACCGAAGTTTTCTTAGGTGTCCAACTTGTTTTTTTACTTACTGCAACTGCAAAGAATAATGATCATGTCATCAAGGGCTGAACTTCGCTTTCCAATTAAAATTCATTAGTCGAACTTTTAATTTCAGTTCGATTCAATTTTCTTTAATATTTTTTTATTTTTATTAAAATATGCCGTTTAAAAATATTTTTTTGTAAAATTCCGAAGTAGACCTTTCCGAAGTTTTTCTATTTGCTTTCGTATTATTCAACTATCAAGAGCATTAATATTTACTCATTTGATAAGTTTAAATTTATATCAAAATTACAGGTGAAATTTATGCAGGTTAGAGATAAGCAGATAACATTTACAAGGTTAAATGTGAAATTGTAAAATTTTGCTCTGGAAATGTATTTTTATCAGCGAGACTCCCAGTCGGGGCGCTACTTGCTCGGACGAACCGATAAAATATTACGACAATTTTTGTGACTATCACAAAGTTAATTTAGATATCATTTATTCAATTACTTTCACGAGAATTATGTATATCGATTTGAATAGGTAATGGATATTTTTTGTGTGTGTAATAATTATTATTATTCAATGAAATCGGTGTAGGTTAAACAATTAGTATAAGGCGCAGATTGACCGTTCCTGATGGTGTATTTATTATCTTTTGTGTTGTAAGCAGACGTACAAAAAATAGTTTTTCAGGTTTTTATTAGTTTTGTTGAATTATTTAATTTAGCCAATCGCTAGTCGTTATTAGTTTTAGTTCGTAATTCTATACGGCATTCTTAAATAAAACGTACTTTATAGTTTGTTGCGTCAAAGTAGGACTTAATGTATAAGATTCTTATAGAAATTAAAATATTCACGATAGTGTATACTACGTTGATGGGTGGGAAAGGGGATATCATAAAAGTAAATTTTAATGAGGACAAGGTAATAATAATGCATATTATAATCAATAAGTAAGCACAGCTTTTATAATAGTTGTTGTTACATTTTTATTCGTTATCAAATACGAGTAATTTTTAATTGGGGTGTATATTTTTTGGGAAATGTCAGAATCATTTTAAATTAATCTTACAAACAGTAAATCTGTCGACAATTAACGTTTGAATAAACACTAACATCGACGGTGTGGTAGAGGTAGCTATAGGGAAGTTTTAGTGACGATTGCAGATAACAACAGCATCTAATTAGACTATCGAGCTATTAGTATTGACAAGATTGGCGATTAGACCTACCAACGTTGAGGTAACGCTGCAATTGACCTTACAATTTAGGCACTCAAATCTAATTTAAAATAAATTACGTATTGTGTAAATTCATCTCGATAGTTTCTGATGGCGAAACTACCATACATGCATTGTAACTTAATAACAGCGTATCGGTACGAAGTTATCTATATGCAATGCCGGATCTATCCGGTTTTTGCATTTATTCACCCTGCCTCTGCAGCCACTAGACAAAAACTGGAAACATCAGTAACTTCACATATCGTAGAGCGTGCAATTTTGATCACTTTTTGGCGACATCTACTAGGAAATTGGTTTAAACGAATATTAGCTCCTAAACATAAAGTTAGTTTTTTCCACTTTTATTTGTTTTTTCCTTTAAAATAAATAAAAATTCAGAGAAAGTTGTATTCACTCTCCAAATAAGTTAGATCTTTGCCTTAGTGCAATCAGTTGTCTAATTTTTCGATTAATTGTAGTAGTATCGCAGTATAGGCCAGCGTTAATCTCCCTGGGATCAATGGGTCGTAACATTTTACACTTTATTTGATCTGTTTAATTTTCTCTTATTGCTATTTTTAAATATTTTTGATCGAGGCAATGATTGAACCGATTCAAGTTATTTTTAAATTCTGTATAACTTGAATATTTTTTATCGGATTTTAAAAGAAAAGAAATGGATTTGTTTTCATCTGTTTAGGGTACAAAATTACTCTCTTGGCATTTCTTGATTAAGAGAATAATAACGAAGTTATTTTTTTAAAAACCAAAATTCGAGACTTTGGTTTCTCGTGAGAATATAAGAAAAATTGTTTTTTTTTGTCTCGAAAGTTTATAAATCCCTCATTTTCTTTTATCTTCAATTTATTTTGTTGTCGCTAATTGGTCAACCGCTTAGCGAAGTACAACGAACAAAAGGCTTGGTAAATATGGATCGAACTAAACGTAATAATGCCATGAAAATTTCAGTGAACTGTTCTACTTTGTCAACCTGCAGGTATGTAGTTTTGTAAGGAATACATATTTTAACAACAACATGACGTTTTCAGTAAGAGTGGTGGGCGAATCGACACAGACTTGGGATTACCTAGCAATGCAATCAATAATTAAAGTGTAATCATCGGTGTTCACTTATGCTCTAGAATTACAATGTAATTAAATTTTCGAGTTTACGGAATCGCCTTTGTTGTAGGTATACATATAACATATTTTTATTATTGCAGTATTCATATGTCAATGTCTATACTAAGGTTTCCAGAACAGTTGCTTACTCACACCGAAAGTAAACTAACACGTTTGGCGTAAAATAATTTTCAATTTTGCCAAACAATAATTTGTATTAGGATTTCATTTAGACGATGATTAAATTTTCGATTTGATTCTCCAATTTGTATGTATATTCTGTGCACCTAATTCATGCACACACGCATAATCAAATTAATTTGCATCTAAGCATGTTTATTCGGTAAATCTGTAGTTTACATGCAGCACACAAAATAAACAAACAATAATTGTCACCAAATTTTTCCGTGAAAATCGTACTTACCTACTGATTGAATTATTATTGCTGATCTATAAAACGATATCTCTATAATAAATTGAATAATGAAAATTTGATGTGTGACTTGTTAGATGTTTTCCAACCAACAGAACTCATTTACCGTATTATTTCGTAAATTATGCAACGAAATTACGAATGACGTGCCGGTATTCATTTTGTATCGATTTCATTTCAATTTTTCAGTTTGTTCCAATTTTTAAATTGCATTATTCTACTTTTTTACGCTCTGATTGGCGGGAAACGGTGCTAACGTGTCGCCCTCTTCGTGTCGATAAACTTAATATTGGCGAAATATATTTTCTATAATTCTATAAATCACCGTGCACAAGGTTTTCGCAAACAGTAAAATATTGTTGAAAGCCTCATCTGTTTATTGTTTTTAACCTTTCAAGATGCACCAATATTTACTCCCCCCCCCCCATCTCTGTCATATTCTAAAGTTTTTATTTTTAAATAATCCGGTTAGTTGAACGAACTTTTAAAACGTTTTAAAGGATGTTTGATTATATTATAATTTTTATATTTAGATTAGAATTGAACGATTTTTTTTTTTAAATTATTTGTTTGTTTAGTTTAATATGACGGTCGTTAGGAATAAATTATGCAATTGAAATGGTATATTAGGCATTTTATCGATTCGTTGTAGTATTATATCTTAAAAAATATAAAATACACATCAATTTAAATTTGATATCCATTTATTTATTTTATCGGATGTTTTCGTTTCTTTTAATATTTATTTTAAGACTTTCTTGTTTGTTTACGCGTTTATTCGTGTTTTGGAATAAAATTAAATGTCATCTTCAATTGAAAGTGATTAGGAAGACGAAAGAGTGTAAAAAGTGAGCATTTGATTAATTTGGTGAAATAATAATTGTTACAATTGACAAATTTAGGTCAACGATGTTAAATTAGCAATTACAAAGTTAATTGTGGTTAATTGCAAAATTGTTCACCAAACTTGCGGGGAGTAATAAATTAACAATGCGGTTATTATTTTACTCTTTCGAATATCGAACCAAAACCTGATGACTGTCTCTATAAGATTTCTTTCGCAAAATTGATTTTGGCTTTCTAATAGAACATTTTTGCAATTTTGTTATAATTCTCCAAGCATAGGGAGTCGATAAGTATTGTATAATATAATAAGGGATGAACTTCCAATCCAACCAAGTTCAATCAACTTATTCATTGCGAGATTTATGTTGCATTTGTGGATTTTGTGTTGGGATTTTTATTGTCGACTTGTTTTTTTCTCTTTTATTAATTTTCAATTATTTTTACATTTGTTAACGATCATTTTTTGAATTAATTCCAACAGTTTTATTTACTTTTCATCTAAAAGTTATTAAATTTTATTGATATTGTTTGGGCTTTCAAAATAACGGTAATCACATTTTTGCCATTAGTGCGTTCGATGAAATAATCTCTTTTAATGAAAATATGAAACTTAATTATCGGTAATCGATAGTTTTATCGTTAATTGAGCCTCCATCGAGCTTTTGCATTTGAAAAAGTTTAACGTACCTTTTGGTGGTTGTGGGGTTGGGCGTGTTTAATTATTTCTATGTCTGTGCATCTGTTTCAAAATAACTCATCCCTTTTCGGCATGTGTGTTTTAAAATAGCGCAAGGGGAAAACCTGAGGTCGACAAGGGTGCCAAATTTTTATTAACATTTTTTTTTTGGTAGATAAATGTATAACGCAGCCACATTTTCCATCACAATTGCTATTTGCGTTTAGCACCGATAAGGAATTAATTGTTAACGTTTCACGATAACAGGTTGATCAGTCAATATTTTGTTTGGTTCTTATCTTGGCAAAAGTAAACCTCATTAATTACAACATTCTTATAATTTGAATCATACTTTTTTTTGTTATTCCGTAATTGATATTCATTTATTTTTCGTATCCGGAAATAACTGGAGGGTGGTGGAACAATCGGAACATAAGTAGCGAGTTCCGTTTTATCATCTTGATCCACGACACGTCCTAAGGGGTAAAATACACTTGAAACCATACGAGTAGGTGCACATAGAACTAAATGGTACTCGATATACTATGTATACCTTATTTAGGTTCCCGGTGGCCGAATAAAGAAAAAAATTGCTAGGTAGGTGTTTTTCAATAAACAGAACTACGAATAAGTTCGATGCTACGATCACATTTCAAACGGTTTTCATCAAGGAAATTAAATTTTGTTGATAGAATCAATTTCTTGGCAAAAAACATTTTCGTGCGAATATACTTGCGTGGTTATTTAAAATTAAAATATTGCATCGAGTGCCGAAGAAGTGCATAAAATGAATTTTGCATGTTAATTTACGATTATCTATGCATACGTCCTCTGTGCAGGGGTGCGAAAATAAACTAATTTGGTTTCGCGCCATAAAGGGCACAACCGTCGTACGAGGTGCCGACTTGATAGACTATTCATTGGGTTTAAATAAATTAATGAAGCCAAAATGAAGGATTGTTAACCAACCCTTACGAGTTCATCACATTTTTTTCGAATATGTACCTAGCCGAATGCCAGAAAATGTTCAACACAAATTAATTACCCTTACTTTTTGCGTTTTAGATAAATTAAATTGTTGGACTAGACACGAGCATAACACGAAAGTAATTAAATTAATCCTTAAAGTAAAAACGCAAACTGAACTTTAAATTGCACACTAATGACTTGTTTTATTTAACAATTTACGCGATTAATTGATCCGTTGCACGTTTGTATTGTCGTGTTAATAGGGCGAGGGGTGAAGCGGAAACGGTCTAACGTGTAATAAGAAAAATGTAAAAAGCTGCGATTTAAAAGGTCGACGGTCTTTTTTCTGCTTTTGCGCTATAGGGGGTGCAGCCGAAAACCAAAATTTTTAATAGGCGATCGTGATAGAAATTATCAACATCAACGGATTGGTCGTTTCGTTATAGTTAGGGGTTGTTTATACATCGAATTGAATTTTGTTTGTTTCTTCATTCGCTGTTTCCTGTTAGAAACCAGTCATACCTAGAATTGCATCCGGTGGACGCAAGATATCACGTGCATAATAGAAATGCATTCACTTGGTTGACCGGTAACGACTAAACGATTTCTAGTGTCTTTTCTCTTTCCTTGTCCGATCACCAGGATTATCGCGCATTCACTTGTTTTCAAATTATCTCTAATCTTGATTGAAGTAAATTTGCTTAGCATTTCGATAGGTAGTTCTTCAGAGCTGCCTACATCACCCAATTTGTTCTGATACGCGCTGTAATCCCTCAGTACAATTTATTACAATCATTTAATAATTGAACCAATCTTCAATCGCTGTTAGTTTTAGTATGTTTTTTATTTGAAACTTTCATATGTTAAAATGTTCTCTCTGGGCTAATAATTAACCAACAATAATAACAATTATTGTAAGTAAAATATATATCAGAATTCCTATTTCTCAATTTAAATTTATTTTCCCGCCAAATATGTGTTGTCTGACGTTGTTACGGTCCTGTTTTGCCAACGAATATGTATATTTTTATTACTTTGAAGATTCCTTCATAGTAATTCTATAAAACTCTCATATGCGGCAACACAATTTGAATTTTATATTTAATTTTCTAAATATTGGCGATATTGGTTATCGTCAAGTTGTAGATTAGAAATTTCAGCTGTTGATTTTCGAATTCTAAAAGTTTTACGTATTGCAATTTTTGCACAAAAATCTAGTGTTTTGGACGTTGCAATGATCCAATTGTTGATTGAACTTCGAATTTTTGTCAATCTAAGTTGTTTGGGATTTGTATTGGTCATTGTCTTGGATATATTTTCTGTACCGGCTTTTGTAAGCAATTTTGAGAAAATTCTTTTTTCCTTGTACTCGTCTAGGTGTTCCTGTTTGATGCTTCTTCTTCTTGCTTCTCTTTTCATTTTATTTATTTGTTTGCATTCTTCATCGAGCCATACTTTTCATATACCTTCTCTTCATAACCTATTACTTTTTGCGCTTTCTTTAAGGCTCTCCGCGATATTGTTCCATGTCGTGTTTATGCTATTGTTATCTATTCTACCTTGTAATTCTTTAGTTACCATGTTTTCTTCGTTGTTAAGTTTTCAGTTTCTAGTGTTTTTTGTTTCGTGTTTTCTATTTTCTATCATCGTTTTTGTTTGATTTCTGCGACTACATAGTCGATTTGGTTTCCTCCTCGTTGCTACATCCAGGCCACCTCCATGTAACTTGATACAGTTTTCTATGTTTAAATTTAATACTACTGATAATGAAATCAAGTGCTGCTGCTAAATTACATAACCTATTTCCGTTATCATTTGTTATCATGTGAATTGTGTGTTTTCGGCTACATCTTTTACGTGGTCCTCCTTTTCGATCTGTGCGTTAAAATCGTCAATTATAATAAATTGTAGTATCATATCTTGGTATCACGTTATGCAACATTTCCAAATCGTGGTAGAACTGTTTCTTCTCATCTTCTCCACTTTCTTCCGTAGGCGCATAAACGTTTATTGTCGATCAATTGTTTGGTTTCATTCTGATTCTTAGATATGACATTCCTCCTCCCATTGATTTTAATTATCGGATATCTTTCTTTCTTTTCTCCTAGTTGCTTTTCTCCAAAAATACTAGAATATAAAACCCTCTCCTCTTATTTCACCTTCGTTTTTCATCTTGTCCACTTCAATATTATATCTTATGATTTCCTTTGCAACCTCTTTCATCTTTCCAGGTTTTAGTATAGTATTTTGACATTCCATGTTGCTATTCTATTTATTTCTTTTTCTTTACCTTATCTTTTCTTTCTTTTTTCCCTCGTTCCATCTCTATAGTTCCTGTTCCATGCTTTATCTGTGATTCTTCTCCAGCCGCACTAACTGGAGCAACTGTCTGGAGAGATCCAGTCTCTCCACTTTCTTCCTGTATCAATTTTCTGTGTGTTGGTCTCGATCAGTGTTCATCTTCAGGGTATTGTTTTTTAATCCCATTGATACACTTTCTTCTGTTTAATTATCTTCTGGTACCCCACCTTAACTCTCTCCATTATTTCTCATTTCAGTCTTAGCCAAAGCCCATTTATTTATGTACCCTTTTTTACTTGTTGGTCAAGTCGCTCTCGATGTAAATGTTTGTATCCTTGAGCTTGTTTTTCTTTTCTATTATTCTTTTCTGCCCAAAGTTCTTCATTTTTACAACGATCACCTGTTTTCCCGTAACTTTTCCCACCCTAAAAGCCTTAACAACTTCAATAATTAGTTACTCGATATAATGCAGTTGAGAATTCAAAAAAGGCAGAGAGAATTTGTGGCATTTTTCTATAGGTACACTATTTCCTACAGAATCGAAAGTCGAGGCAGACTTTGTGAAATAGAATTGTGGATTAATTCATAGAACCTGCGTTTAGTGAGTTTAAGCAGGTTGATGCGGATTTAGATGACGGGTTTAAATGCGTTGTGGACCCGTGATCCGATTGGACACCAGGAGCAGATAGATTTCATTGAAGTATGTAATGATGAAAATAGCGGGGGACAGAGAAAATGGCATGAAATGAGGGAGGCTTATATTATCCGACGATGGATGAATTAGCTGTTACGATGATAATGATGATGTAAGAAGTGTTCTTGGCGCATATTAAATTCAATTAGTTCAAATATGAAAAATAAAAAGGCAAAAGGCAAACAGGTCATAGCAGTATTATTATAATATTCATATAGCTGAACCACCCCAACTATGGAAAATTCCCGATTTATAAAAGTTTAGTATATTATGCACTTTTTTGATTTTTAACTCGCGCCAAGTCAAAAACTAGCGAAAAAATCTATCTTTTTCTCAAATGGCCGCCATTTTGTAAATTATTATCCCTGTAACCCATACTCTGACGGTGCAAGTACCAGATAATCTTATTTAGGGGACGGGACTAATATCTCTATGTTTCCACCACACATTACCCATATTACTTTATCATAATGTAATATGAAAAAGTATTGTTTTCGTGCAGAAAAAAAAATTGAGATTTTGATGGATTTACACTTTTTGAGGTCCCCTCTGGAAACAATTTTTTTATTTTCTATTAGTTTTTATTAAATATTTCTAAAACTAACGAGAATTTCAAAATTAAAGTTGGTATTTTGTATATTAATTTATATTGAGACTTGGAGCTGATTAGATTTTGGGTCAAATTGGTTAATGGAAAATATTTTTTTCTTTTAATTATTAGAAATTATTTTTTTAATATATTTAATAAAAGTATGATAAAGTCGTGGGCATGGCAACATCCAATTATTTTTTATTAAAAAAAGGGAAATTGTAGAGGAAAAATGAATTAAACAATGTACAAAAACACAGTGGTTGATATCTTTATACCAATACGAGAAAAAATAGAAAAACATGCTTTTTTGGACTTTGAAAGATAAACCTCTTAAAGCAAAATAAGAATTATGTACCTACCTAATATGCATAAAGTTAGTTTTACATGTACGTACATATTTTGATAGCCAGAGGTTGTTAATAAATAATATTTGGTGAAAAACTTATTAACGCACCGATAAGCCAAGGTGTGCTAGTTCAGAAATGATCCCTAGGGGTATAGAATATCGTCCAGGTTCACGAAGTGTAAAAACAAATATAATCAAAGCAAAAAATTATAAATTACGAGACAAAAGTTTTTTTTTAAATCCAAATCATCGTTCTCTCGCTGGAAAACTAAATTAAATGTAAAATATTAGAAAACATTGGGGATATATTTCATATTTGTCACGTGGCTGGTCCTTTGATAATTATGTTTTTCTCAATTTATTTCATTTTTTTTGTCAAATAATAATTATTGTAAAGCATTTCCAATCACTTTTGATCTCAATATCTGTGGCAGCCCTGCAATATACGAGTGTATAGTATAGTACATAAATAAAATACATACAAGAAAGTAAAAGCTAACAGATTGTAATGTAAATCCACGCCAATAACAATTTAGAAACAAAATTAATGGTTTTTGATGCATTTGATTGGCTTACATTTCTTATCTATAAGAACTCAATAATTTTCTCATTTATCTTCATATCTCTTAAGAGATATCTAGAACCTGTCCAACATTATATTACTGAATACCTTTATATTCACTTCAATTCTACACTTTATGTATCATGTCATGATAAAATATTATAATCCATCATATTTCGGAGATTTTAATAAAATTCAGTCAAGTGATTATTTTGGTTTGTCGAAACTTAATAGGTGGTGGTACCGAGGGCAAAGTAACTAGGCGAAAATTTACTTCGATCGCTTCGAATTCAAAACTACGAACGACCTATATAATTTATCTAAATCAAATTGAACCAATCGGTAGCCATTATTAATTTTAATTCGTAATTTACAACTGCAAGCGAAGCTTACCAAAATAGTTGATGGAGGCTGAGAACCTGTAGATGAGTCCCCAATTGTCCTTGACTGCTTTCCATGCCATCAAATGCAACTGTTGGGCATCGAGAAAAATGTACGGTGACAAATTTATTAATGACTGATTAGCCAAATGAAATTTAAAAATATTTCCTCGGCTTGCATATACGTACGTACTAAATACCGTAGAGTTTTATGTGTAACGACGCCTGCGGAATAATTTAATTGAAAAAAACTACTACTTTGAGGATGTTGTGTTTATTTCTACTTATGATTATAAAACGAAATATTTGCTATAAAATGAAAATTATACCCCGTACGCTCGCTAGAGGTCCATTATACCATAATATTTTCCTATAGGTATCCTTATGCCGTTTCGTGTTTTGATGGGTGATATGCAATTATCGTTGTAATGTGTATAAATATCAACCCTTAAAACGAAGCGGAAAATTTATTATTGTTGTGACACGTCATAATTTTAATACTTTATTGGCTCATGTTCTACCCTTTTTTTTCTACTGGAATTACAATGCAATTTTTGTAGTGGTTGTGTACTATGATAATAATATTATGTAGATCAAACTAGAATATTTATATTATTAACTAATTGGATTTGGGTAGACCAAGGAAAAGATGGAAGTCGTGCAGAAAAACTAACGGTTCTTGGCCGCCCTGTCCTCCTAGTGCATGAACGATTTTGAGTTAATAATAAATTTCAGTAACGGATGAAGGGAATTGAAGCTCTTTGATTGGTTTATTAAAAACCAGCTGTGATTTAATAATATTTATTAGGTTGGTGTAAAAATTGACCATTTGCATGTGCGTTAGGGATACCTTAGGTTAAGAAGCACTGATTCTTCCGAAACGCGGAGTTTTTTAAAATTTCGAACTCTTGCAATTCTGCCAATTTCCGCACGAAATTGTGCTTGCACAGTAACTTTTGTTCACGGTTATGTGATCAATAAACAATTTTTTGCCGTGTGAAAATATTAATTCTAAATGTTGAAAACGTGGACATTCTTAAAAAATGAAGAAATAAAAAATTTATTTTCCAAACGCATTATTTTTTATTAGTTTTCATTGCAAATTTTTCATACAAGACATGAAATATGTCACGGCAAGTTAAAACATAAAGTTTTCTCGTTTTGTTCAAGACATTTTTATAAAATTAAATTTTTTATAAATATAGTTTTTGATAACGTAATGGAAACAATTTTGAACCCATCATTAATTATTTCGTAACTTGAGCTCTGTATTGTCGTAATCAGACCGTATTAAATGAGTGTCATAGCCGTAGAGTCCATTAATGATATCACCAAAATATTTTCTCTTCATATAATAATAATTATTATTAAATTTTATTCAAAAAATAAAATAATGTATTGTGATTCATCAAAAAGTGTATAGTGCTTATTACATTCCTCTTTCTGAATCACGATGTGGTTCTCCACAGGAACCAGTTTTTGTTATTGTGTAACAAGGGCATTAGTTATTTTACATGTTTATGTGATGGTCATTACTTATTACATAACTTCTCTTGCATAAATTTATGTAGGTCCTTCATGCTGCTTGGTTGTGCACAAAAATCTCATAAAAACCATCATAGTGGTTGCCATGGAAATTCATTAAGCACAGATTTTGTTAATACAGGGTGTCCCAGCCACAGAATGCACTCCTCTTTGCAAAAAATAATCTTCAATTAAATCAAAACCCTTTGCGAGGTAGCCTGCTCTCTTTAAACAAATTAATTTAGATTATTATTTCAAAGGGTAAAGTTAGCTACAAACTAGATCAGTCCGGCGGCAACACCCCATTATTTTTGAACAAATTTAACTTAAAGCAACTATAGTACAGAGCAATAATGCTACAATGGTCACTCAAAAAATCTTAACTGCCACTTTTGAATAATAATATTCATCTAATAACAAACTATTCCAGGTTATGATGGCCGCTCGGTTATTTCAGAGCTTAGCATCGCGTTTAGTTTTTCTGCGCTTCTTTCTATTTACTCTATTTGTTGTTAATTTCTTGAGTTGGTCCGGTTTTTATAGCATGTCCAAACTTGGTTCTCTGACAAAAAGTATTGAAGCATGTCAAAAGGGGAATTCTGAACGCGTGTTTTAAGCACCTTTTATATTTTATTTAGTTTATTGTAAGCTTAAAATAACAATTTAGATTTTTCTGATATCAGAATAACGAAAAAAATTAATTAACTCAAAGTGCTTTAAAGTTTTTTTTCAACTTTTGTATCTACAAAAGAAATTGTCAGGCAATGAAGAAACAAAACGCTTTGTCTTAATTTAAAAAAATTTGTTGAAAAAGCCGTTAAGTTTGAGTACATAATAATTATTATATCGACTTTTTAGTCTTTGTTAATAATCGTTTATTTTGTGCTCCATGCAATAAGCAATTAATGTTGTGTTGGGAAAAACTCACGCAATTCTATTTTCAAGGCTACGCTGGGAAATTCGGCTGAAATAAAAATTTACGGTTATTTTGCGCTGAATGACCGAATCAATTATTTACACTTAATTATTATTATAACTTTTTGCGTAAAATTAAGTGCAGTTGTATTTCCTGAATGTCGGGAAATAAACGGTAACAGTTGGTGGGTGTTTTTGAAATGTTGTTCTCTGGAGAGGCTTTTGAATTAAGTTTATTTGAATTTATATTTGTTTAATAAGATTTTCGGTGCTGAAATTTACTTGGAGGTGGTCTTAAAGGAACATTGGGAATTACCATGGAAAATTAGGTCAACTACTCTCTCTGCTCATCATCTCATGATTAAATGGTTATGCCACTACTTCTAAATTTAATTCCTGTTTGAATTTCATCTTGCAATAGATGGCTTTGCACGAATGGAAAATGTTATTTTTACCTCAATCTGTTTTTCAAGTATCCGACCCTTTACTTGGATAAAATTAGAAATATTTTTGGTTATCCACCCCGGGGTTATGTTTTCTGTGCTTTCTATAAAATGCTCGAACGTGTTCACATTCAATACGAAGTTATTAAGTTTGCCACTTTTCGACATTACATAATTAATAGCTTTATTGGTCGCGAGTCAATTATAAACTTCATTATGAAGTTAATGGGAGAATTAATAAACTTGTTTGTTGTTAGCATTATGTATAGTATGCTTATTTTTTTACAACTCCTCGAATTGAAATGTTCGTTTAGCTTACTCGAATAACTTTGTTAGACAGATTTGGGGGTGGTTCTTTAAGTGGTAAGTGGCTCACTTAAAGAGATTAATGTTGCGTCTTAAAAAGCTCTAAAAATTCCCAAACTAAACGAAACTGAAGTTCAACCGGAACTTGCTCGGAGTAGCGTAAAATATACACGACTCTCGGAAACAATTATTAAAAAATGTTAGGTACCTAGTTATTTTGTAAATAATTCGCGATGACGTATTTGTCTGATTATGTTTAACAGAATAACAAATTCAAACATTATTTATTAACGGAAAAGCTCTTTCGATTTACGTGAAAACTAATAGAAGAGCCTCTTTTTCTAAAATATTGATGTGTATTTTTAGCTTAAAACGTTTGATCGAAACTTTGTCGAAAAGGATTAAATTACTAAGGTCTCTCTTTTTTGCCGTTTGACGTTTTTACGAATTTCCTAGATTATTTCACCTTTTTGCTTATTTCCCTGCAGTCGAATATTAAATTTTTTCTAAAAGCTTTCACTTATATATTTGGGTACGTACCTACCTACATATTACGTAGTTTAATCAAGAATTTTTAGTTTTTTTCCTTTTTGAAATACAGAAAAAAAATGATGAGATTAAACATTTCGAATTTATTAAAACTGGATTTATGTGAACGACTTTGGCAGTAAAAGAAGAAAGGTCAGTAACGACGAGTCGAGATCATTCAACTTAATAAAATCCTTTTAGGTGGAATATCAGACGATTTTCTTGTTATTTCTTTGTTTTCAACACAGGAAGAGATTTTGTAACTTAATATTACCTAATCAAATTTCAACCACGAGATGGTCTTAATGAGCGATTTTTTGTTTTCCATAATAGCGCGACATCTTGAGTTTTTTTTAGTGCCATCGTCTAGTTCGCAACTTTTCCAGATATGCGAGGTACACATTTTCACCAAAGACATTTTTTTTATTTCAAGTCTTTCGTTACGGATATAAAAAATCCTAAAAGATGAGAGGTATTCTTTAAAATTGAATTTCGACTGTATTAATAATGAAGCTTTTTCTTGCAAAATGTCCTTGTTAATGTTTTTCCGGGCCTTAGAACTAATGCTTACAATTTTGTAATATTTTGTTTTTGTTTCAGGTGAGTACTTACTGCCACTCTTTCAATTTTTGACGTAAATTGGTGAGGTAACAAATTTTTGAAATTTTGTTTTTCATGCTCAAATAATTTATTTTGTTTTGTAATAATAATTGCTTATTATTTCCTTCCATTACTGAACAAATTCTTTTTTTTAAATTTGTTTTCTACTTTAAGATTCTTTTTTGAAAAGATTTTTATACGCAGTTCACAGGGTTAATTGGGCTCTAACATTCTTACAACTTCTTTGAACTTTTCTTATACTTTTTGATGCGTTTGTGATGTGTCCTATTCAGACGAAGAAAAATATTTAAAATTGCGCGAACAAAGCGGTTTTCTCGGTTGTTTTATATAATACCATTTTTATTCGGTAGTTGCGATAATCAAAAGCTCGAAAACTAATAATAGAATTTTAATTAATCCCGTAAATAGGGAAAGAGTTGCAACAACTTTTCTGCCCAGAAAATTTTTGTTTTCGCCGATTTTTAATTTAGCGATAACTCGACTTAAAAGTTTTATTAAGTTAATTAAAACTTGCTATTATAGTACACGATGCCAAGTTTTTCGAGCGAGTATATATACGCGGGGTTTCGAAATTATATTTTTTGGATGTGGGCAACACGTCGGCGTCACAAATCCGAGCTTGAAGTTCTAGGGGAAATCCGAAATCGAAGAACTTTTAATGGGAGCAGCATTGCCTCCCAATAAAAACCGGCGTTTTAAATTGTAAATAACTTGAAAAACACCCCAACATTTCGGTTTTATCTCTTAAAAAGTTTTCATTACTCGAAATTATGGATTTTAATAAACTATCCAAGAATTTTTCATCTAGGGGTTGTTGTTTGATGTAAAGCAATGATTTTACCCTTCTCGAGTTCTCATAGAATTCTGCTACTTAAAATACTTGTACTTTAAAGGCTTTTAAATTGCCTTTTAAAATTATTTATGTGACATCTTTTGATACTCTCTAAGCTGCTCAAAACAAACGCAAAAGATGAAATTTAAAAAATACTTGATCCTCAAAATAAAATTGAACTTTTTTCTCGACCCTTAACCACCGGTATAATATGTGATAGTAGGAATTCGGGGAGTTAATTTATCAAGTGCGTTTTTAGTGATAATTATTGATTATATAATAATTAATCATGCGACATACTGCGTACAATATTGACACTTAATTTTTTTTTAATTAAATTTCTTGCTGGATACTTTTTGGGTTAATTGTTTTTATTGCGATAGTTGGTGCTCCACTTTCATAATCAACCCTTGTTGCTTATATAGCATAAACCTATAAGCATTATCTACTTTTTCTTTAATTTTGTTTCAATTAAATCATGGAGACGATCGAAAGTTTTTATTGTACCTAATTTTATTTTATGCCTTAAGTTTTACTAACAACTATCTTGGACAATATTTAATGGGATTTTGTTGTCTGTTTCTTATAATAGCTACAACATTTTTGCATTTTTATATTTAAATTTTGTCGGACAGCTTTTATTATTTCTTTTAAATGTTGAGAACTCCTGTGCATTATGTTTATATAATAATTTATTATTTTTATTGGACACTTGACACCTTAAAACACTTAAAACGAAGAAACCAATACGTCAAGAACCCTGCTTGCTATTTTTACTGTACAAAGTGGTTAGTTCGTAATATTTAACACTTGAGAGTAGTTCTCTTTCTCTGTGCCTTATTGAGATTCACAAATTACATATTGAAGTAATTGTATAATTAATAAATATTTTTTTTATGAAACGTGACTTGGTTCGTCAACTTATTCTGAGATATTATATAATAAAAAAACATAACTTGAACCAGTTCTTGAACGAAAGTAATGTGGAGATTGGAGTATCGTAGAAATGTAAGCTGTTAACTGATCCTCCTTCTGGATGCATCTCGCTGAGATATTTCAAGATTCATGTTCCTTTTATGCCATAGTAATCAGAACATCAATATAAAGACGCTATGTTTAATCTGTATTTTTCTTTAAATTGGTCAGCTCGTTGTCTTGTATCTTGTTTCTGTAAACTTTAAACTTACGTTATTAGGTCAAGATCGTAGGAATAATAACTTTTCATGCCAGAAGGGTAGCGGTATAAAGCACCATATTCTTAGATCCTATCACTCTTTTGTAACTACTTTCTGAAAACTTTCAAAACTTACCTATTAGGAAAATAACTGGCCAATAATAACTTTTCATGCCAGAAGGGTGCTATAGGTCGGAAAATCAATTCCTAGATCCTAGTTAGTCGTAGTACTTTAGTGTAAACAAGCATAGAAAATCATTTTTAAATTGTCATCAATATTTTTTTTAAAAACTGCATAGGTCAGAGAAAACAAATTCCCACATTTTAGTCATACTATGACATCATCGGAGGATTAATTGATCTCCCAACGCATTTTTGTGAGATTATTCATTATGGATATGATTCTATTATTTATTACCTTCGATCATCAAAACGTGAAAAGCCCAAATTGGCTTTCATTTCGTCCCGTAGCCTGTGGAGAATAAGACGTTCTAGCAATTCCCATAGTTTCCAGACCCAAACGATATATGTATGGATCGATACGCCGACTGCTTGTTTTGCAATAATTGCAAATACATAATAATATTATATATGATACATAACCAGTTCGATTCCTTTCGCCAAGTCCTTTCTCTCCAACTTGTTTATTTTGTTAACGTTTTCACATTTTGTTAGGTTGTTATTATTAACAATGTCATCAGGTTTACACAGACGAAACGAATGTTCGTAAAATGTCTGCTTATATGTATTTTGAACAGAGGATAAAAAGGATATTATTTATCACAGTAATTTCACGTATGTGCTTTTATAAAAGAGAAGGTAAAGTGAGCTTGTCGAGAACTGGCCGGCCACATTCCATAGCTACAGGTATTTCCTTCGTGTTAGTTTGATTTTTTGTTTAGACGATGCCGAGTTCTGGTATTGGTTTTTGTGCAACGCTCACAGTCTGATATTTTTATTGGATGGTGAATGTTGCTTCTCCGTTTAGTATGCAAGGCATCCGGTTCCATGTTATTTAAAGTAGTTACATGCAAAAAAACACAAAATTATAATGTATTGTGCAACAAAATCTACATAACTTACAGCATTACATATTTACAATGTTGTGCTAATTCTAATTTAAAATTAAATTGACCACCACTTGACCTTACTTATGTAGACGACACGCACACTACGATTAACATCTTAAAACGAATTGAAAGGTTACTAGCCTATAAAGCCGTAAATTGTTCCATTAATTTTTTTTTCATTTCAACACAAAAGTGACTAACGTGAGATACTTAATTGAAAATTATTTTATTGGATTTGTTCTGCGACCACGGCGCTATCGATTTATTTGTTTAGGTGTTTTTGGACAGTGCATCTTATCTAATCCTTTTTAGATTACTTTATTTACAACCTGCATTAACCTAATGTCCTCGTAAAAAAATGAGCCAAATTTTATGACCTCTCTTATTGCTATTTATTTTAGTTATTCCAAAGCACCTTTCAAACTTTGCTTTTTTACAAGAATATTGGAAATATTGCCAAGGCAGAAATCACGGTATATTCGGGAATGCTTTTTCAGAAGCAATAAACTATTTTCAACCGAGGAAATTCCAAAATGTCGATGCTATTCTGTACTTGGGCCTCCGACGAACATCTCGACACACTGTACGCATGTAAGTACGTGCAAACTTGCTTTTGTATAACCAAAATTTGTACGAGGGAAAGTAATACGAGAGCTTTCACGAGCATTCAATAATACAGTACTCGATAATGTACACACCGGATAATGAAAACATCGCGCTAATGTACACAAAATTCACACTATGGGATCAAATGGACCGCCCTATAATGTAAACAACCTGTGCAATTCGATATTGTAAACAGTTCTTGCGAACGTGTCATATCGGTTATTAGTCTGCGACGTCGCGTCGCCAATATTTGTAAAATTCTCTGCAATTCAGCTATTTCAGTTAGATGGGTGTTTAGTCCGTGAACTTACGCCAGGCATATTACATGTGTTTATGCATTATTACTATGGCGTCCACATCCAATAAAGAAAGTGTTTAAGATTGAGTGACAAAGTGAAAATCATAGACGAGGTTGCTCTAGGTGCAGGAGTGACACAATTAGCAAAGAAATAGGAGTATCGAAATCAACAATCTGTAAAATTAAGCGCTTGAAGACACAAATTTTGCGAAGAACGTGCCACATTTGGAGCCTTGGGAAATCGAAAACTTTAAAAATGCGAAGGCACCTAGAATGGAAAATTGCCTGTATAAATGGTTTATAAAACAACGGAAAACCATGTCCCAATTAGCGGCGAGATAATTAAAGAGAGGGCTAAACTGTTAAATGAAAAACTGAAGGAGACTGAACATTTCGTAGCCAGTGATGGTTGGCTACAACGATTTAAAACAAGATATGGAATTCGACTGCTGTCTATATCGGGTGAAAAATTATCAGCACAACCACAATTAATACAACCGTTCAGGGATCGATTGCGATCCGATGCTGATGTTCTTGTCAGTGCGTCATCGGATGTTGTTAATTTACTGAACATAGTGAATCCTAACATTGTTTGTACACCAGCTGATATTAATGTATGGAACGAAGATAAGCAGCTGTATGATATAAATGAAGAGGAAGACGAAGGCAGTGATGATGACATTCCCATTGAAGTTAGAAGTGTAGTGACTGACGCGCAAGCTATAGAAGCTTTTAACCAAGCTTTGGATTGGGCTGAAGGAAAAGAAGTATCATACACGGATATTTTAGTTCTGCGTAAATTACGTACAAAGGCATTGGAAGACATTGCTAAGCGTAAATTTACGCAGACTAAATTATCAGCTTATTTTCTTCTCAATAAAATGTATAATACTTATAGGAATGTTGGAATATGTTTTGTTTTTATGTATTGTGTTATTAAGCGTTTCTTTTAATAATTTTCTTATTAATAAAAATCCCGTTCGCTAATGTAAACATTTCGATAATGTAAATTCGCTTGGTTTGATATCGTTCACACTATCGAGCGTCTACTGTATGTCTATTACAGTCTCAGTGCTGTCGTAATTGGTATATTATTATTATTTTTGTTTATCTTTTGTGTATAATTATACATAGTGTATGAAATACCCATCTTATAAATGTACGTCAAGACCTTACGATTAAGATTACTTAAAATCCGTAAAATATTAAACTAACTTAAATATAATAGCAAATATTTCCTGAGATAGTAAAAGTCAAAGTAAAGAAGGATGTAGTATTCAAGTAATAGATAACAATTTAAATATTTAACAAATGATCGTTATATGAAATGGGCGTTATAGCATAATAATTCAATTGTTTTTACAATAATTCCTGAGATGGATTTCCACCGGTTGACTATCGCAAGCTTCGAACGATATCCTACTTGATACGTGATTATCAATTCAAATATGAAAATAACGTTTTTGAAATCTACGAAACTGCTTATTAACCTGCATGGCCGTGTGTTTTTCATTTTTTGAATTAAATTTTTCAATGTATTTCTGGAAACAATAAATTGTTGAACGAACATGATGCGCTATCTCTCGCACAGCTTTAGTTTTTCCCCTAGCACTTTAATTTCATTCAATTCGAAACGAAAATGTATTATGACGAAACTTTTAATTGATGTTTTGATATATACAGTGAATCACAAAAGGTTTCGCCTACCCCATAAAATTACAACGAATTTCTCATTTATTATTGATTTACTCAGTTATTTTGGAAAAAATAGTGTTTTTAAAACTGTATTAAAGAACCAACAATTATAATTACATAAAACACAAAAATTAGATAAAATTGTTTATAATATTAAAATAATCGAGATTATTTTATTCACTTTGCATTTAATATAATTTCATAGTGTTACAAAAGGTTTCGCCTAGATACTCAATATTATAAGAAAGGGATTTTAGAATCTGAATCTGCATTTTGCTTACGTATGACAAGTAAGGATCAGTTTCAGTGTTACATTTAATGTGATTATTTGTTATTTCATTGCGTTACTTATATTAAAATGAACGAAAAACATAAAATATGTTTTGTTTACGTCAACTGGTGTTTTTAATTGACACCGTTGTAAATCATACGACAAAATTGAAAATTTATTGAATTTACCAAGAAGTACAGTAAGAAGTATCATATAGAGGTTTAAAACGAGGATTGAATTGATGATTTGAAACCAACAGTGCATCCAAAATTGTTCAGTACCCGAAAAGAAACAAACATCACTAGAAAAGTAAAAAATCCACGTTGTAGTGGTCTAAAAGTTTCAAATGAAGTGCAAGTAGAAACAGGAAAGCATGCAGGCCCACAAACCATAAGTAGAATTTTTAAAAATTTGAATAAAACGGGCGTTTGGCCAGAGAAAATCTTTTATTAATAACGTTAATAGGATTAAACTTTAAAATTTGCTTCAGAAGGAATCTACGTGGTAGAATGGCGAAATTTTTTGTTGATGATAGCAAATTTAACTTGATAAATTCGGATAGGCGAGTAATGGTGTGGCAAAACCTAACATGTAGTTAAGAAACGAAAATTTGTGTGGGACAGTAAATCATGGGCAAGGAATGTTTTAGTTTAGGGTGCCATTTCGGCTGTGGTAGGGGAAGTTTGGTATTTATAGACGATATAATGGATTGCTACAAATATCTAGACAATCTACAACAAAATTTATTTCAAAATTCTGAAAAATTAGGTATAAAAAACACTTTTAAATTCCATCAAGACAATAACCCCAAACATAAATCATCTTTAATTTAGGAATATCTTTTATACAAATGCCCCAAAGTAATCCTTAATCCTCCCTAATCACCAGACTTAAATCTCATTGAGAATTTATGGGACGTTTTGGACAAAAAAATCCGTGAAACTCCGATCAATCCAATACAAGAATTGAAACAAAGATTCCAACAAAAAAGTGTCCTAATAACGCTCGATTATTTATCGAAAATTATTAGTAACATGTCAAAACGGCTAAGGTGTGTTAAATAACAGAAGGGCTATGCAAAAAAATATTAAAAAACCTACAAAAATACTTTATTAAGGCGTATGTGTGCACCTTTTTGTTAAGTGGGCGAAACCTTTTGTAACTATATACAATTGGTAAGTGGATGACTTTTCTTGATTATTTTAATATTATAAATAAATTTTACCTACTTTTTTGTATGTTATGTAATTATAATTGTTGGTTCTTTAATATAATTTAAAAAATATTGTTTTTTCCCAAAATAACTGAGTAAAACAATAATAAATGAGCAATTCCATGTAATTTTACGGGGTAGGCGAAACCTTTTGTGATTCACTGTATGTATATGTATATGTATGATATCACATTTTACATATTTGCATCACTACGTCTGATTAACAACAATTAGTTGAAGCATCTTCATGTCTTAATTGAACAAGTTCACGTCGGTTTTAATCAACTTGCTTGCTTGCATGTGCACAGCCAATAATTCTCGAGCACATACTGCTTGTTCATTTTTCTTTCAGTAAATCCAACAGCATCATGTATTTATATTGTCTTTTTATCCGTAACTTTGTTTATATTTTCCGTTGTTTCATCCTGAAAGTATTCAACACGAAGTAGTGCACAAAACACACTGCACAAAATGTTAGTACTCAAATAAATTTTATTAAATTAGCTGAAAGAAGTAAATAAAAATGAAGCGAATTCAAAATGGTGCTAAAAACTTGGAAATGCAAAATCACTTATTTATTCAGATTGAGGTTTCAAAGTTTAACGTTTAAGAACTTTTCAACATTGCACCTTTACTTGAAAACTAAAAGGATTTCTCATCCCCTACGATTTTATGTTTGAATAGTAAATTAGGAAAACAGCTTTTATGCTAAATGCGACATTGTTACCGATATTTTGAGTTGGTAAATGTTAAGGTGGTATAATTAGGTCCTTCGTCATGGGCGTACCGTAAATGTGTTAAAAGGGGCCTTTACTTGGCACGCTAAAGCTTATTTTCTAAACTTTTCGCATTTATTTAAATTATTTATTCTACATATTGCACTTTCAAATCACCACGGAAGTGCATTACACGTAGTCCATCACACCATAATGTACATTATATGGTTAATAAATTTTAACGAGTCATTGTTCGGTTTTAACGTCTTGACCTTTTAAATTGAAGAAAAGCCAATCGATCCTCATATTATATTTAGCTCTGAATTTATTTTTAATAGAATCGACTTGTCTTTCCTAGTTTTAATTACTTCCCCATTGATGATCGACGCTACTGTTTTAATTTTGTATGATTTTCTTCCATACCACCAGCGAACGTTTCGTTTAGGATGGCGGCCAATTTAAAATTTGGATAATTTTTAACGATTCTCCCTTGCAACGGGAATAATTGAAAATGATGATAGAGTTTCAACTAAAGGTCTAGTTGTTGTTTATACGAAAAGCAAAACGTCACGTTAATAAATAATTCATAAAGGAAGAATAAACTATAATTTTTATAATAACCAGAATATATTGTAGTTTACATAATACATACAATACATGCACGGCAAAGGGTTAGTGTTTGTTTAAAGCAATATTTTGAGTACCAACACATTTTAGCAATATTTCTTTAAATTATCCTCCAGCTTTGTCCGTAATATCCCCAATTATGTAGTTGTATAGGAGTGTACTACTACATTTATCAAAATAATATAAGCCGACAGCTTTAGTTGTACAAAGTGCAGGAACTCGGGGGTAGATTAATGTAACTTGGTCTACGTACACAACAAAACTGTAAAAAACGCGACATTTGCTTGGGTGGTGGTGGTTATTTTACCTGGAACGGAAGTCCACGATGGCACGTCCTTTTGTTATGTTATGTACATATTGAAAATGCAACAGACGTTCCCACAAGATGTGAAATGCATAAAGTAAAATGTAAAATGTTTCAAAAATTAAATTCCAACCCACAAAGTAACCGGACCAAATCGTAATATTTATCAACAATTAATGTGAACGAACTTGAAAGAAATAAACGTTGACCCATATTAATTTAAACAGACGCTACGTCAATTTATAATCGAGTTTATAATATAAATAAGTCCGGTCACATCTTTTGCAACAACTGTTGCTAGGGTATGTTGATGACCACAGACGAGACTGACAAACCTGCAATAACTTAATAAGATGTGATTCGACTTCAAAATCCGTTAACATTTTAATACAGGGTCTTTCGATCAAATTCCGTCGGATTTAAAGTCCATTAAAATTTATATCAACTTCCATAATTGGAATTACGATACCGCAGGTTGCAGAGGAGGCTCGGAAAAGTTACGCATAGAACGTTATAATAATGAAAGTGCTTTAAAATTGTTTTAATTATTATTAACTAAATATTTTCAAAACTAAAAGGACGCCCAATCACTACGATCGCTGGTTTTCTTGCTAAGATTTTACATCGGCAAATAGACCAGGAAGGTTCTCGCTTCCGCGATCATGGGAATTAACGTAGAATAATTATATTTACGTTTATAATATTTGCTTATTGGAAAACCGACGGCACTGCTGTGTAAGACCGTAGCAAACTAGCGGTTTCGCTTTTCATCATAATCTTTTGCACCAGAGTTCCTGCGACAAACCAAATTAAAACTTGAAAAACAGTTTTGTTTAGGTTTTCCCGCGAGTCCGTTTTTAAACTTTTGTCCGCTTTATCTCGGAATTACACTAATTAATTTTTTTTGCGTGTTTTCAATTTGCATGAAATTTACCGATGTTTGTATTGTTTTAATTTACAAAAGACGAATCAGATTTCATTGTTTTGTTGCCTGAATAGAACTTACCGTTTTCCACGCAGTCTTCTCTTAACTAAACAAAAAGCTATTCAGAACGATAACAGATTATTTGGATAACTGTGCGAACGTTATCTTTTTTGCGTACTTGACTCCAGTAGTTTTGTTATTTTTGCTGTATCTTAAAATAAAAACTGATCAATACCTGTCTTGTTCAGCCTGGCATAAAATTGCATTTTACTTTTCTTTGCTATTTCGCTGACCATAGTTTCTCCATATAAGATTGCCAACTTGATCGAAGTATCTGGAAAATGCAGTTTACCATTAAGTGATGCAGTAAAAAGAAGTTATCTTCCATGACGACAAGATCGGGATTCTTGATTAATTCCATTAAATTTATACCATCTTGAGTAAACTACTATACTTTTTACTATTAGTAAAAAAAACCTCCAATTTAATTATCCCTAATTCGATCAGTCGTCGTATAAATTATCGCTTATCAAAGTGAAATTTTTTAAATTGCTTTTTTTCCTGTAATTTTCATCATTAAAAGATGCAAAATTACCAGTGCTTTGTTGTTACCTGGTTACCCACTTTGATTAATCTAAAAATAATTTTTATTTATGAAACCGTTGCCGTTGTGCACAAATTAAATACATCCCATTTACTCTGCCCAATTTTCTAAATTACTTTATTTAAACGATAACAATTTTCTTTTCTCGCGTATCCAAGAAGCATAATGCGTACCTGACACTGCCGATCTTCGACGCATTGAATCGTTCAAATATCACATTGGATTGGTCAATATTTTTCTCCGTGCATTGTATTACTCGATAAACGCGAAGACTGTGTGTACGCCTTTCCATTGTCATGAACAGTTTCGAGAGCTTGGGTTTGAAACTAATGAATAATCGAAGAGTCTTTCTCGGAGTCTCTTTAATGGTATTAACAAAATTATATGAACAGGAGTGATTCTATAATCGTTCTGTTGCGATTCACTTCTTGTCATACTTTTACGCTTGTATTCCATTATATTTCTTAAATCAACCGGAGATTTTTAAGATTACCCGGTATCACAATTTTTCCTCACTTGCCTAATCCTTGGATCGTTCAGGAAGGGAAATGGTAAATCAAGAGATGTTTCCTCTTGTTGACAAAAAATGCGTTCGTTCCCCACTCTCTCAATGGCTAGTGTGCATAAATTCTACAATATGAGATAAACACCAAAAGTGGAGTCCAAAAATTCAAACAAAAATCGACACTTTTCGAAGAAGAAGCAAAAGCAACACAAACCAAAATACAGTGTGATTTCCTGAAGAGGAAATACAAACATGATGGACACACGATCGACGATTTATACTGAATATCAAATGCTATACAATTTATTCAACAAACATACGTTTTCATAACGATATTAAACTTCCCCAGTTTTGCAACAAGCATTCTGTTATGGTTCGATTTTGATTTAAAAATATGTTTTTAAATATTTACTAATTTCTTTGATTGCATTTTAAATATTTCCCAAATGTGGCACACCAATTATTCAAATTTTGAATTCAATACATTTAACAAATTCGAAGAAGTTTTACTTATTACAAATTTTTGAGTAAAGTAATTTTATTATGAAACTTTGAGTTATTTTATCCAAGTTTTTTTGGGATCAATATTGGATTTTTCCTATTTTTACCAGCTTTATTAAGCATCTTTTTGGAAAGTAGTCTGGTCTTCATTATTGAAGAATTAAAGTCGTCTATTCACATTTACATCGCTTAAAATTATTAAAACCCTGGACCAACATCTTGAGGTATGGTTGGTAACTTGAAAAACCACATTTGTTAAGTTTGAAATTTTACCATTTTATGGCTCACCATTGTTACTTTTGGTTCACTTTTTTTGATTCACATTTTTGAAATTACCTTTACTCAATACTGCGCTTACCTGTAAGATACAATTGATTAAATCTGAAACACAACAAGCAACATACTCACAGCTTTTAACCTACTCACTTTTTTGCAGCAGTTTATTTATTTGTTGACTTCTGATTTAAGGTGGTCATTGCTTGCTCTTCGGAACGTAATATTTAGCTTTTCCTGTGCTGTGATAAAAGCTCATTGCTTTTATCGTTTTACCTTTTTTGCAATCCAGGAGGGCAATCCGTTCCCATCTTTTCGGCGAGCAACCGCAAGCATCTTATTGTTTGGCATTATAAAGGGAAAATTGGCACCCAACGCCTCAAGCATAATTTTAATTTTGTTGCAATTCGTACGAGTCTATTAAAATCCATCTTCATCATGGCATTCCGTTCAAAATTCGGTATTCTAGCTTCATCGATTATACGTTAAACCAGAGAACTCACAAAATGTCATTAAAAAATTAAAAATACCTGTAATCGGTCTAATAAAAAATACACACGACCATAAGGCTTAATTCTAGAATTTCAAAATTATAGCAGTAATAGTTTGGTTTCTTTGCAGTTTACTTTCTGTTGACTACATTATTCCTCTTTGAGGAAAAACATGTAACGCCACAGTAAAAACAACAAAATACAAACACACTAGTTTTGCAGATGAAAATCTTTTTGTAAAGGTAGAATTCACATAAATCGATAGAAGCCATAATTTATTTGTTAAATGCGGTTGTTTAAGCTTGTTTAACCTTAAAATTAACAATGATAACAGTTAGATTTTGAAGGAAACAAGGTGGAACTTTTTGAAAAACGTTCATAACTCTGTCTGCCTGATCTCAATTATTTTTTTGTTGTTGATTTGTTTGAATCTTGCTAATCCATTCAACCATCCGTCCGTCTATCCTCGTTATTAAAATAAGGGGAATACAATCAGTTGTGTAACATAAATTTATCCTCGGACTAAGGCGATTGGAAGGTAAACTCCTATTATATGATTGGCCCTTAATGCTCCCGGACGGACGGACACGGAGCCAGATTATAAGGCTTCTTCGTATACTGCGTATAGAAACCTAAAATACAGCAACACTAACTTGCATTTGTGTTGTTACAAAAATTATGTGGATGAATTTTGTAGAACATTTAAATTTAAAGGTCGTGGCGGCATATATTTATCTTTAACAGTTTAAACGCAGAGACATTTTTCAATTTTATGAATATTTACTTAAGCTTTTTGCTTCTTAATAGCAATAAATTTTACAGGAAACATATTGGGGTGGTAAATCGCTCGATTTTTGTTACCGGTCAAACTGACACTTGTTGTTGCTATGCAAAACATCGTTTATTAGTTTTTTCAGAAACTGACATTTACAATGACCTGGCTTTTCAATCTATACATTTTCCGATTTTTTTCGATTAGACCGTTAAATCTTGACGGCTGAAATTATAACAACGCTTTTCTTATTCGCCGAAATGACTTTCAACCACTTGAACATAATGAATTGAAACTTGGGTGGCTAAAAAAATTGTATGCAAATTATCAGTTTTAACCAAGTTTTTACATAAATTTACATAAAAACATATTATTTACTTTAATATTTCTGTATTTGAAACAATTTGAAAATTTACATTAAAAATAGCTACGTGGCGGATTGCATTGTTATGCAAAATTACCGGCAATTAGGGTGGCAAATTTACTTCGCCACTTTTTTTCCTAATTACGGCCTATGTAAGTTTTAGTAGTTTGGTACACGTTTTCAACAATGCGGCTAATTATTACGTAGTACATACATAAATAGCGTAAACTGTGATTTTATTTTCTATCCGTGTTCTCGAATTTTAGCGTAATTGGAAATATATTACTGTTTTTAGTGTGCCGACTGGTGCCACCGTTGCGAACGAGAAATGAAATTTTAAATTCAATTGAAATAGAAAAATAAGAATCTGGAGTCAGTCGTAGCTGTTTTTAATATTGTTTTGTTTTTAATTCCATTCAAACGAGTGCTCCTCGGCCATTTCATTTATACTTTACATTAACGGTAGCTCCCCGACTAATGTGCAAACTTACCGTTACCCGTATTATTTAATATTATTTTTGTAATGTAAACGAAACAGATTTATGTGCTCAATAGAGGTTGTTATAGATTATAGATCGTAGATGGCAGGAGGCTGTGTCGACCAATCGTAGAAGTCAGTTTTTCATTTTATTCAAGACTTTTTTTTGCTGTTTGCAAAGTGATTTCATATTTTAACCATCCTTACTGAATAGAAGGTTATTTAGCCTATGCTAATATTCACAAAATTTCACATTTTAACCGAGTGGCATAAATACGAAATGATTTACAAAGCGCAAACCTTATGTAATACCAGCGAGTTTACTTTGTCGTTTTATAAAATGAAATGTTTTCGCCGTCTCTTTGGTTACGCATCAAGTCCAATGCAACCTTGGGAGGTCAACACACGGACATCGTGCTACCAGTTTTTTTACATTTTTGTAAAAAAGTTGTTGACGACCACTGACATCTAAGATGAACTTTTGGTCATCAACATTTTTCAACCTGGAAATTACGTTTATTGTTAGAGGAAATGCAGCACACGAGTAAAATTTTTAAGTTAATTTTCACGTTCATAAATATTTTGATGTTTGTTTATTTAATGCATGCATATTTATGTAAATTAGTGGAGGACTCGTTGGTTGTTGTAAATTAATGTGCTAATATTTAGCAATTGATGTTGCAAAAAAATTTTATGTTGGATTTTAATTTAAAATTTTTATTTGGCCATTACAAGAATATTAATGGTTTGGTTGTTGAATTCGGACCGTATTGATTTAATTTTTATATAATCCGATTGAAAAAGAAAGAAGTTTAGTGGACTGCATTTTATTTGTTACATAAGTCGAACAGTATTGTAACCATTCATGGAAGGTAGGCCACGACCCCCCCCTTTTAAAAACCAGATATTTAGTGATTTTTGAATTTTCTTTTTAGTGGCTTCACGTAGCGAAAAACTTGGCTTTAACCAAGACGACTCTGAACACAAGACATATCCTCTCTCTCTCAAACAAATTATAAAAGCTTTTGTGAGTTTTTATAAATAAATATAAATTTATAAATAAAAAATAAATCTTGCCGAAAGTGTGGTATTTTAATCTCTCGAAGTAATTTTTTTCATTAGAATTTTATAGTCCGGTTAGCTCTAAACGGTGGCGACAGTAATTAATATTCCTAATAGATTTTCTGCCTTAATCAAACCAGTTTGAGTTATTATTACTAATTAGTTTCGACCTTTAATAAATTATTAAAAATTTGTAATTATTTTCACAGCGCAATATAGAATTATCTTAAAAAAAGTTAACGAAGAATATTTTCGTGCCACTTGTACATATGGTAAATAGATAAGGTAATCTCGGAATAGTTCAAATTGCACGCTTTGCGTGTAAAACTAAATGCTCTGAGCACTTTTCCATCATTATTTTTAAATAAAAACGGTTTATGTTACCATCACTCGAATACACGAACGCAGTCCATTTAAATAATTATTCCTAGTCTTCGTTGTAAATGAAAAAAATTAGTATTAACGAGAGTTTTATTCTTGTTCATAAGTAAATTCTTCAAATACGAGCATTACCGATTTATAGGTTAACGGGGATTTCCCCGTTGTTTGCCTACCCCTAATCCTACCTTGCCTATAATTCTAGTATTTTAGATTTTCCAATGTACTTATTATTATTTCAAGAGAGTAATGCACTTATTAAATTTAAAAGTTGCAATCTCCGAGTATTCAAAATGGTAAATAAATTTTAGGCACCGAAGAGGCAATGAAATCAACAAATGTTCGATCGAAATAAAGCTGCATTCGCAACCTCGGTATTTTACTCTTTTAGGAGCTACTACGGGATTTCAGCCATTTTTAATTTTACAGAAGTAGAAAATATTTTGCCCTAGTACCTAAAAAAATCATTGTTTGCACGCACGCAAAAATACGGTTTTAAAGTTTATTTTAGATTTGAATCATTTATTCGTTATTTTAGTTAATTTAGGTACCTAGCTAATTAAAGTTCAACCAAGCAAAAATATTGTTTTAATGTAAAGTTAAGGAGATATTCTTAGTAATTTATTATTATAAACAATAATGTGAATACACTTGTACACAACACAGTTTCTCTCTTGGTTTTAAATTAAAACAAATATTTTGTTCGCTTAACTTTAATTGAATAAACAAAATGACGAAAGACAAAACACAATCAATATATTAAATAAATTTAAAAATGCCTTTTTCTGTATTATAAACCTGCAGCTTGCCGATACGTAAAATGAGTGAAGGTTTTGTTGGATCGCATAACAAATATTTTTATAAATACAGTCGATTATCACCTCCTATTTCACTACTCCGTTTGTAGTTGGCATTATTTCAACCTTTTACTTATTTTTCCAAGTTTTTTACCATTTCGTTGAGGTTTCGAAACTTGGTGTATAAATAGCTATTTTCACATTAATCGATGTGGTTTAATTTGTTGTGTTGGAATGATCGATACGAAATTTGTTTCATTACACGGATATTCGTGGAAAATATAACTGGTATTGTCGGAAGTTATCGAAAATATACCCGAGTTTGGAATATTTCATCAGAAAGGCAGAGCGTCTTTGTCGTGCAAGACGGAAGATTTGAGCTGCAATTGGACACGCAGTGGCCGCTTAAACCAGAGTGGGTCTGTAATCCTGTCTTATTGTTGATGGTGGCAATCATTAGCACAGGTGTACTGACTCCGAAGCACGGAGACGGTCATAAGAAAGTTAGGTTAATTATTTAATATTAAAAGGGATCCCTTGGGGGCGCGTTAATTAATTACAACATTAATAATTAGAAAGCATCTAATTCCCATTAAACTTGATTTTTTTATTAGTTGGCGATTTGATTATTTGCCATTTATAAGTCTCCAGAGAAAAAATTGTAACAAAATTTCAATGCTTTGCTTTAGTAAAACATATTTGATTTTTATTGCAAGCGTTTCTATTCGAATTCCGAAAAACCTATCCTTTGGGAGCAGAACCAACTTTTCGCGTTTTCTGCCTTCTCTTGCATTTTGATTGAATATCTCGCCGTTCCTGTAATCTTGATCGGTCAAATTAGAAAAGAGGGTTGGACTAGCAACAGGAAACTAAATTAAACATGAAAATTATTTCGCTTGAAACTTGCGTTTTATAATACTGAAGTGTATAATTTATTTTCCCCGTTTAAAACGTAAGATGTCGGTAACTCGAGTCTTAATAGCTTGATGACCTGCAATTTAATTTTTTTTTGTTAGTTATACTTGGGTAATTTAACATATGCGTTTTTGTTTTCAAATTACCTCAATAAAAAAGTTAATTCAGAAATGTTACATTGTCTAGGTACAATTACAATATACTAGCAGGTAAATACATTTATTTTCAATTTGTCTTTTAAATATATCTATTCATTACTTTATTATTTATTTATTCGTGTTTTCAATGCCATCGGTGTTGTTGTGGTAACTAAACATTTCCTTCAAATCGATCATTCTCTACCGCACTCGTCGGGAAGAGAGAACATTTTGAGTTCCACTGGAAAAGTGTTTATGATAACCCACTGTTTATAAAATATAAAATTCGTTTATAAAAATAGGTCCATGTTAATAAAATTATTCTGGCGTCATGTGACGAATTTCATATTAAATAGGAAGCTCCTGCCCAACTGAAAATAGAATTTTCTTTTTCAGTTTTATTATGTACGGATGTTTATAATTCCTTCTTTAAACTTACGGTTTTTTTTGCTTATACACGCACCTAATAACGATAATTGAGTTTTATTTTTGGATTTAAATAGGTTCACTTTTGTTTATAAATTATGCATTCGCTTATGAAATTTTTCAATGAAAACTGTTTTGTGCTTAATGCATATTCAGGAACAACTTGCCGGAAAATTTAGTTGGACACGGGAAACTTCATTTGTAAAATTTTTAATTTGCAAATGAAGTTATTGTGTTGCGTTGATGCTAACTTTTAGGGTTGAAATAATTTAAATCGTCTATGCACGCAACTTGCTCGGAGCACGAACTTATAGTTTACCTTATCTTTCGATTTGAAGCGTCCGGTAGCTTCTTATTAATTTTTTATTCATTAAACCGAAAATAGGTACTTCATAATATCCAATTATATTTAAAATTTAACACGGACATGCCATCGTTATTTTTCATTTACTTCCTTATAGGTACTATAATTTAAAAAGCGAAGTGCTCCGATTTTATACCTATTTAAAAGTATTCTTTGTTATTTTTTTTTAATTTACGGTGATCGCAAGACATTCATTTGAATTTGTGAGGAATTTGTTGTGATTAACTAAATGAGAGACAGAGAGAGCGACCTGTTGCTTTCAAATGTATTCAAGTTGGATCGTTCATCTACAGTTTTAATTCAATGCAATTAAGGAAATTTCAAATAATATTAAGTCTGGTCGGTCGTTTACTTGAAATTTATTCCTATTATTTATATAAGTAATGGTTTTCATTTGAATTTTTTAATCATTTTTCAATTAAAATGAGTCATAATGGTGATAATTAGAGTTATCGCGATTAGAAGGAAATAATTCAAAAAAATTTTTGATTATGAAACTTTTAAAACTTTTGTTGTTTGTAATTTTATTGTACAAGTCGATGCAACGATATGTAGCAATTTACCAACGACATGATTAGTTTTTAATGTTAATGCTAGTTTTATTAAAAAAAAAAATGAAAAATTTTACAAAACAATGATTGCCCTGTAGGCTTTTTATGGAAGGAAAGTTTCCGAAGACCGAAATGTCGTAAGTTCTTCTGCTGGATGATATTAAAGTTTTGCTGGGCGCCAGGTGAAAAGAATAAAACAAACATTTTATCCCATCTAAGGAAATATATTAAAGATGAAAGTGACGTGTGGTTTTTGGAAAATTTAGAACAAACAAACCGATTGAACATGCAGCAAGTAAATGTGGCTTCTTTGGTTATTGTTAATTGTCGAACTTAATAATTTATTTGCGATTCAAATTAATATCTTTCTCTCAGTTGATAAGCCATCTCTGCCGGTTGTAAGCCAATGGTAAGTCGGGGATAATGTACTGTCGTGACATTATAAAAGAGAAATAAATCCACGATTAAAACATAATCTTCCGTATTGGTTTTTCTTTATTAATAATTTCATTTTTGGTTTATTTCAAGTTGATCGTGTCCGAGTTTTTATAAATGAAAGCACTCGAGTTTAACTCTTCTGCCTTTTCATATGGATCGGATTTGTGGGGCAAATGTCCTACTTATTTTGATCCTAAATAAAACTAATCTATTTTTGATTAAAAATAGTTACGTTTCCACATGTGATTTTTGAATTGGTTGAAATTTTATTAAAAGTTTTTGATTAACTCGGCGAAAAATTGTGTTGTTTTTATCAATCGAACTTGGGCAAATTTTTAATTACATTTTTATAGTTGGACGTTGTTCGGTTGCGGTGCTGTAAATATGTATAATAGGATAGTGGAAAGAAAAATAAAGGTGAAAAAGAAAAATAGTTTTTTAAAAGATTGACTTTTGACGGAGCATTTCAATCAAATTGGAATGTTGGGGAATAGTTTTATTTGATTGCTTTTTTTTGCGATCGATGTAATTTAATTATTCTATTGGGGCTTTGTTCTGTGTATTTGGTGTCAATACCTTGGTAATTCAGTTGTAACCACGAATATTCGATTTCAATGGTGGTAAAACAAAGTGCAAATAAAATTTGGATTTCATTTTTGTGTCGATGGTTTTTTTAAGCGAAGCTTTTAATGCTATTTCCCTGGTTTATTCAAATTGGATAACAGATTTTTCTATTAACTAAACGATTTTATCTCACTCGCGCCAGCGTACCTCCTTTCACCGCTACAAGTGTTTATGTTTATGTTGTCTAATACAAAACGTCTCTCGTACATTTGTGGCAGCATAATCTGTCTGTTTAATTTATGTCTGCTTATCGATGCCTGGTTATAAACAAAGTCTTTTAAAATATTGATATTATGGTTACATTATTTTGTTCCGAGTGCTTTCAGAAGTTGAACCTTTGCGCTAGAAGGGATGTTTTAAGATATTCGAGTGTATGTAAGCTGTCACATTTTAAAGCCGAAACTAAATAAATATTTGCAGTAGGATAGGTAATTCCAGTGCGTTTCTTTGGAAAATCAAACAAAATTCAAGTCAGTCGGTATTGTTACACATTCGTGGATCTGTCGAGGTCTTAATTTGATCCACCAGATTTAGGTCTTTTTATAATCATGTAAACTTAAGTAGGCAGTTTTCTTTAGTTTTCCATTTTGATGTTTACCTAAAATTTATCTTGGAATAAAAAGCGCTTCGTAAAATAATTCCATATTTAATATCAAGTAAATAATAAACAGCGTCTTTATGCATTTTCTTCTATACGTAAACTTTAGATTACTTTTTTTTACTAAAAAGTTGGTTTCAGACGCTGTTTAACTTTATATTCCTTTATTTTAAGCTTAGTTAATGTAAATGCGAGGGTTATCACGGCTTTTAAAGCTCGCTTCACAGTTGTCCCATCTTTCACACTTACAAGTCGAGTATTTCTCTATACATTTTTGGTTTTTCAAAATAAACAATATAGCTACATTAACATACAATATGTGTAAAAACATAATATACTAACTGGTAATAAGAAGATTGAATTAGCCGTCATTCACTTTTCCCCCACAAAATACAGTTGTATAGGGGTTCGCGGTTTTCATAAATTCCTTTATAGATGATACGCCAACGTTTTCAGGTGAGAACAAATTTAAAAAGCACCATATTGAAGCCGCCATTTTGAATTTTTGTAATTTTCTCGAGAGCTTAAGTTAACCAAACCGGAAGCAATCAAGAGATTTAATAGATAAGAAGATTCTTTAAATTAAAATTAACTGACAGATGAAACAAATATTTGGATAAAGGTTACTTATATTCATCCATCTGAAAAATTGTTTTCTCGCTTTTTTTGTTATCTTGTGAGTCAATCGGATATTTCAAAATTTTTGCATTTAGAAATAATCAACGCACAACAGATTAATGTTAATTAACTTTAGAAAAGTTTTTTTGTATGTTTTCAGTGTATTTTTTTTTATAGCAACGTTATTACGTCTGTCGCATTTACAACTTGGTGCCTTTTATATTTATTGCCTTTTGATTGATTTTTATCGAAAAACAAAATTTCTGAATCGTGACAAGGGGAGTAACAGCCCCCGGCATAAGGACGTCGTCCATGTTTCGTACAACATAAACTCTTGTTTAGATAAAATTTAAGTTTTATGAAATTGTGCAGTCTGCTAGTTAAATTCTCATTTTATTTGGCCATAATTGAAATGCTTGGCTCGAGGTCTACAAGTTGCCGTCATTTTCAGTGTAATCAATATAACATTCTTATTTGATCCTAAACATTTCTCAAAGCGGCTGTTTGCTTACGTGCTGTTTCTGACCTAAATGGTAAACGCAGGTATATAAATCATTTGTCACGACTAGGCTAGTAGAGTATATTCGGTATGCCTATGGATAAATGGCATTTTACCTTATAATTGATTTAGGGATAATCGAATCATCGAATTTAGAGAAACTGCTACTTTATGCCATCCGCAATTATTTATGTTTACCTACCGAATATTTGTGTTTAATGTCTCGTGAATTTAGTTTATTATTAATATTACGTATCTTCGATTTGCCCAATTTTTGACATTTCATTAATTTTTGTTTACACACAAACACATTTGCTATATTTTAATAATGTATTTGGGGCCGGTAATACACTTGGGTTTATGTTTGAATTAGTTAAACTGTGGTTTGAACTTCTATGAGTATTATAACTTCTTCGTCGAGAAGTTTCGACACTTTCCAGTCAAATGGATTGATTAGTTTTGAATTTGCATTGTTAACTAATTTTTTTAAAGATAACTTAATGGATCCTTCATTTCGGTACTTATCCCACACTTCTGATTTGAGATCGTCAAGGAACTTTTGTTTCTATAACTTGCTAGTATAGTTATTCGACTTAAATTTCGTGCTCGTTACCATAAATTTATTGCCTAAAATTCCAACACTAACATTTTTGTTTGCATATCGATTATATAGGGCTTTTCACCTTTATTTACAAATACAGAGTAATTGAAAATTGATAGGCTATTAATGCTTGTTATCGATAATTGATTGACATTCACGTCGACTTGGTGTATAGTACGATGCTTTGGTAACAATTTGTGTTGGCTGTGTGAATTATAAAGTAGGAACAAATTTTTTAAGAAATAACTATCATTTATTATATTTCTTCATGCTATTTTCTACTTAGCGCGCAAGTTGATTACTAAAAGGCATGCTAAAATTTAGTCTGCGTATACCATCGCATAATTAATAAAATATTTTAAATTTAACAGTACCTACCTACCTATGTATAACAAAAGTTTTCCTCGAGAAAAATTCAAATTATTAAAATCAGTTTCCCTCTCTCCTAGAAATCAAATAGAGTTGATTACGATCGGTTACGCCCAACTGATGATTTTTAATTAGCATGAAACACGTGCACGAAGTAAAATAAAATGCAAATTTTCAATTTGTGACCGCGCGTAGAAAAATGAGCTGTAGCCTGTTGATCGATATTTTTCGAATTTCAATATTAAATTTTGATTAACGAGTGTAACAACATCAAACCCCTAAAAGTGTAACATCTGTAGCCCCGTAGAGAAGGGTTTTGTGATAATAGGTCGTGATTGACGATTACACATTATAATCGTGATAGCTTTTAAATAATTTTGGAGGTTGGTGCATTTCATATTGATGGGTGTAAATTTTATGGCAAACATTTTGCTTTTATTGTTTGCGTCGATAAGAAGGGTTAATAGATTTTAGTTACATTTTTTTTTATAATTTATCTCCGAGCGTTACTATCCCAATATATTAAGCGTAGTGTTTTAGTGCTGAAATGAAAAACCCAGGATCTACCTTCACAAAATTTAAGGTGAAAAAACTTTTAATATAATAGAGCGGATGTCTAATGTAATAGATATCCTATTTTTGGCTCGTTGGTTATGGTGGATTTGTACTTGAGTGAAGTAGTGCACATATGGCGCTAAATTTCGACCTTGTGATTAGGTAATCTTTACTATATCGAGAAAGCACTTAGTATTCCTTCTGAGAGTATTCTACCAATCAGGGTCGAATTTATAATTATCCAGTTTATTTAATTTAGAAAATGAATTAAAAGCATTTAATTTGAGTATAAAAATTTATCTAATTAATTTTTGGGAGTTGCTTTAAAAGTGTTTAATATTTCATTTCGCTTTTTATTCCCATAATAAGTACAAATTTCATCAGAAACAATTATTTTATAAAGGAGTTTGAAACGATTTAGTACGAAACGCTCAACTGCTATCAGTTTACTTTTAAAAAATTAGATACATATTCCTTGGGGTTCTGATTTAAGTGCAATTTTCATTCAACAAGAAATCTATTATTCCACAGACTTTGGCTTAGACGCCTGGATAATTTTTTCGTTAACTTTTAAGAGACAAAACGTTAAGCAAAAATAAATTATGTACAAACGATTATTAAGATTATTTCCAAAATCGGGATGGTGGAGCAGCAGGTCTTCAGCCCTCCCTTAAAATAATTTACTAAATAATTCAAAACAAGAAAGGTCTAACTGAAAGTAAAAATGACAATAGATTTAGACTTTTGAATTAAAATTTGCAATGGAAGGAGGTTGATGATATGCACTTATCCAATCCCATCCAATCAGACCACATCGAAATAACCAAACACACAACAAAACAAAATCAAATCAAACTCCTCATTGGTAATTTCGTAATTAAATTTAATGTATTTTAACTGATAGATAACTAAAGTTGAAGAAATCGGCATAAGAAGGTAGTTTAAATTGTATTATTACATTCTGGAGCCGTCTCTGTAAAACCGGGACAAGCGCGTTATTTTGGCTTCAATGTAATTAATTAATCACATCGAAATAATGAATTACCAAAGCTTTTTATTGAGCTACCAAACCTCCATGATATTCAAACAAATGAGCTAAAAAAAATTACAAGATTAACTAAAGAAATCTAAGTTTAATTTAATTAATTGATTACTATTAAACTAGCAACTACCAAAACTTTTAAATAGTAAATAATGACCGCCAAAGGTCTATTCAACGTTTAAGATAAAAAATTTAAAAAAATCTACTGATGTAAGTTAATTTGCTATCAAATAATTATTATTGAATACACGTGTCTTAGCTATGATACACATTGACCGTAGCGCATGCGCATAAGCTAGGTTCAACTTCATGTAATTCACCAAAAATTTACTAATTTCATGATACTTCACTTGTACTTCAATATACTTAACACGTATTTTACCTACTTTACACGTACTTCATGTATTTTCTCAGTACTTCATGTACTTCGCAAGTGCTTTATGTATTTCACAAGTACTTCATGAGATGTACAAAAACTTCACCAGCGGTTAACCCTCGTCAGGAATGTTATGTGGGCAGTACTATTATTATTTTACGTATTATTCAATTCAAGGAATGCACGTTATGACCAATAACATTTCAATTTGCTTAAGCGAATTTTCTTTATTGTCGCAAGACAAGAAAATAACAACGAAATTACCTTTCTAAATAACATCGGATTAAACGCGAAAGGTAGTGTAAATCATATTTTTGTAGTGGGAAATTCAAATGTCGGATTAATTTAGAATTGTCGAGTTTCTTAAAAAAGCATTTCATTATTATAATGGCGTTTCATTATTCTAATGAAACATTTGTGTTACACAACAATTTTCTCTGCAAATTAATTGAATTATCTAGTAATGTTTATGCATTTATCATGCAGTTATTTGGAGTGCTTTCAGTTGCACCATGTAAAGTCATTTGCATGTCAAAGTGTGCCTCTTCCACTTGCTAGTTTCTATATTTTCTATTTAATATTTACCATTTTGAACGTTAGATACTCGCAAACTAGACGAAGTTAAATCGAATTTCAATTGGAACGACCATCTGTATTTTATAAATTATTCATCCAAAAGACGCTTTAGCAGGCTAAATATTGTGTTTTGACTTCTCAAACATTGTGATTTGTTTAGATGGTTTGGGTTGCACCAATTTGCAATTAAAATTGCATTCAAAACATTTACATTTCATATAGTACGAGGTCGGATCGGTTTCGATTATCCAAATCTTTTTTTTTTCGATTCAGAAAAAAACTTCCCGATGGACAGTCCAAAATGATTGGTAAAACTGATTTGGATAGGTTTGGCTTTACGAAATCGCCCGAGTCGCAATTGTATATGGCATTTCTTTATCTGAAAATAAATACATTTCTGATTCGTGCTTAACTGTCACTCCTATAGCTATTTAAGCGAATTCAGGAGGACTATAAATGTAATTTACTTTTAATTAAGACAAACAAACGCGATAGGAACGGTAGTTTCATTGAAAAATAATTAACATTGAATTACTTATAGTCTTGTGCCACCAGACCATAAGAGATGTCAAACGGCTGCTTTTGTGGACGATCTTAATTAAAGTTTTAGTTCTTTATTCTATTCAATCTTCCTTTTTAGGGCTTTCTCGATTCTTTTTCTAGATTAGTAAGGTTTAAAATTAATTCCGGAATTATATAATGTAATGTGAAAATACTTTTGAAGTTTATCAGCAGCAAATAGTTTATAATTTGGAAATTCCTCAAGAGCTCATGCATCTTTAAGATTCGAGTAATTTTGTTGTTGGCTTTCAATTTTGTCGTGTCAAACGTCAAACTTGCTTTGTAATATTTAGTTCATAATTGAGCAATTAGGTAAATGATTGAAACTTCAAATTAGTACTTCCCTATTTAGTAAATCAATACGGTTCCGATATTTTTTATCGACGAAGCTAATTTTTTTTCTGTTTTACTATAAACAACTACATACTCGCATGTTTATTAAGGAGTCTCTTTAATCGTTTTTTCTCAAATTTCTTTGTTTTATTTTAATAATAAATTAAAATATGAGAAATTAATTTGTTTATTGTTTTGGAAACACTAATAAATCATAATCATCCTTACGTGAAACTTACTCAATGCCGAGGAGAAGCTTATCAATAGAAGGATATCAGGATAAACTTACTTACTAGTTGTTGTTCATATTAGTTTTGACGTTTAATTGGAATATTTGTAACTATTATGTATTGACGAAGTTAATTAATTGGTCCTTTTCAATAACATTGAAGAAGAACTTGTTTTTGTTGGTTTCGGGGGTTCTGGTATGAAATTACGTAGTTTGCGCTACCAGAGTTTATACAGTGATTATGGTTCCTTTCATGATGAAAGTTATGTTATCGAATTTATTATACCTAATATAATAACATCAAGTGAGTTTTGAAATTAAAAATTGATGCTCCAATTCCTCCAAATTCCCTAATCCGACATGGGAACCCATGCGACTTACAAGAGTCAATGATCAAACGGTCATCAGTTTTTGAATCGTTGGTTTCATAAAGGTAAAGGCTGTTTTTACTTGCAAAGAAAACGATAGAGCAGGGTTATTCTTACGGTTGTAATTATATGAAACTGAAAACAAATTTTCGCTGGTATGAATTTTTACTCCTCGGGTGCTAAAAACCAGGGTTTTCCTTCCAGTTGCAGTTTATTATAGGCAGTAAAAAAATTTTGTATACGGAAAGCTAGTTTCGATAAATCAAAAAGATATTATTTATAGAAACTAAATCATTTTCGCTGATGCTTTATCTTATGCGGATATGTTTATGTATAGCAGCTTAGTGTATTCGAAGAGTAAATTAATTTACTCGAACTCCACATCTGGATTGTTATTCTAAGCATGGCTAAAAGTTTTAAAATTTTAAACTGAATACAATAAAAGGCTTGCGATGTAACAAATACTTATAAAAAAAATTAATCTTTCGTAAATAAGACTTTCAAAATACTTTTTGAAAGCTTTTAATTTGTCCAACTTTTACATTAAGTGTGGTCACGCCTAAATTCTAACAATTTGTGTGTTTTATTTAAGCCACTTTATAGCTTTTGTTATTTTATTCAATAGATTTCCAGCTCTTTAGCATTTTTTTGCTTCTTTTAACTAACGATCGCCACTTGCATTTGCATATTTGTTACAAATTAAAATTGTGAGTTTTTAACCAAGTTTTTTCGATTGTAATAAAAGCAAAATATTCAAAAAGCACAAAAGGGGTTTTACCGTCATTATACAGGGTGCTGACGAAACACAGAACAAACTTGTAAATAATTATTCGTTAGGACTCTATGTATTTTGTAAATTTCCCACGTTGAGTTTGAAATATTAACAATTTTGATTCATTAAAATGACCTTTCGATGTTCTGAATTTTTGCGGAAGAGCGGGGTAAAGCACTCGACGAATTTTTTTAAAATCATCGTAGCGAATCCCATTCGCATTCAAAGTCGCAAATTAAAGACGAAAGCGAATTATTGAAAACGGCTTTGCTCGTCGGCGTACGACAGAAATCCAAATTTTTTTAAATTGCGTTTTCCATTTCCCCATTTCGTGTTATCGGGAAACTATTATGCTTATTTTCGTCACTTTTTTCTCATCATCATAACTAATTAATTTTTTTTAGTTAACATAAACAAGGTTCATTATTTTCGCTATTACAACGTGCGAAATTTCCATTGACGGAAGCATCTGGATTTATAATTTTTGCCCAATAAGAGAACATCAGAATCGCAGATGAAACTTAATATCCCATCAGCACTTCCTTTTCGATTGTACAATTTCCTTTCTTGAAACGATTTGTTTGATGTGCATTCTTTTAATTATTGTTCTATTGATTGATTTTTTTTGCGTTATTGTTGTTGCACTTTCGTTGCAAAGAAACGAAAACTTTAAACTTGCAGTTTTCAAGCTTGTGGAATTTTTTACTTCTATCTCCGTGAACTAAAAGTAGGTACTCGGCGGGTATCATTTTTACAATTTCACGTCGTGTATGTGAGAAAATTCTTGAGAACAAAAGGTTTCACATCCGTTCGTTTAAAGACAATAAGATCGGGATGAGGTTATTGAAACTATTTCAGCAATGAGTGCAGAGACTTTAGATATAATAGTTTATTGCTTTTTAGTATTTTCTCGTTAAATACCTACCGTGCCGGTTATTGATAAAGATGAACGGTATACTTGATAATTTATTCTATGGGGATATAAACAAGTCTAAATTCTGTTGTTCTTGTAGGTAAGCACGTTAGGTTATTCTAGAACTTACCAATCTTTTTAATCCGCGTAGGAGCGTAAGCGAATTTGGGTTTTCATTTTTTGTTATCAAGTTCTGCGCAGATATTGATTTTTACGTAGTTTAAAAATGTTTAATGTTTCCGTTATTATAATTTACATAACAATTTTAGACACTTAAGGTGACAAACACATGCATTTCTTCAAAGTGATACCAGTAGATGAACTATGTGAGCGGCAGAACTTACCCACGTCTCCATTTATTCATAATTAATGTTTTTTTGTCGTTTGCTTTAATATTATGTTGTACACGAAGCTTTGAGTAACATTCCGTGTAATTATTGTAGTTGAAGATTACTTATTATTTAATTCTAACAGTTATTTGCAAATTTCAGAATTTAAAGTGAAGGCTTATCTGATCATAAGGACAAAACGATTAGAATTAAATATAATACGTAATCTACAGCTACGAAAATTACATAGATTGTTACTAAAAGGATTAAATTCTTAACGACGTTGGTAAGTTTTGGACAATAGACACCAAAGCCATCATGACATCGGTACATTAACCAAAGCACTTTTCCAGTTATGTGAAATGAAGAAATATTGTTTAGAATACTTTCAGGATTTTCTTGACGCTACCACCGCCATTGATGAGATTTGAGAACGAAACATATGTGCGGTTGTTTGAAACCCTGTGCTTACCTCCAATTGGTCACTTTATTGATTGAAGCTGTTATTACGTGTAGCAGTTAGCTTCGTATGTTTAGTACACAGTCCCGAGACCTCGAGTTGTTTTTAATCACTTTAATGTTTTAACAAAAACACGTAAATAGAATGTTACTGTATAATATTGACAATAGATATGTTTAATTGGTGAACCACAATTTTCAAACTACAGAGTGTACTTCATTGTTTTTGGGAAAATAATATGATCAACAACTACTCGAACCACTCTAATAATACTCTAATTACAGTTCTTAAAATTCAGAGATATTGAATATTGAAATCTGTTGAGCACTTAAGAAACGATTTAAAAAAAACGATAATCTTCTCATTTCTAAGGAAATTTGTGACAGTCGGAAATTAAGAATAATAAAAAATTCATAAAACTGGCGCTATTATCCCATATTATAATGCATCGAGTTAAAAATGTTCCTAGGGCGCTTTTTTATTCTTATCCAAGTTTTTAATTTGCTAGGGTTGTAGTCGTCCTTGTAAAGGGCCGTATCGAAACTTGTATTCGGAATCGCACTAGCGTACCCGAATGCAGGATTTGATATGCAAAGAAACTACAAGAAGGAATTAAATTGTTAGATTTTGTAGAAAGTTGTCTCCTGCCTGATGAATACGAAAAGTTTCGTTTAAATGTTAAATCTTGTAACTTTTTAAATTACATACTAAAAAATTATAAACCCCGTGGAAGGAGACGACGATAATAATAATTTCGTTAAAAAATTTCAAAAAAATGAACAACCGAAGGGAGTTAATTTGAAATAAATTGAAACATAAATTAACAGAAGAAAATGGGATAGTTGTACGAAAAACTTTCGGTTTATTGCATTCCATGCATCTTCTTGACATTCCCTTTAAATTTTGAAACTTTCAATTTTACATGAATCCAATTTATGTCGGCTGTAAACACCGTCCACTTGTCACGAAATTCTCTATTTTAAAAGAAAACTTTGATGTAAAGGAGAAAATTCTGTTGATATCGAAAAAGTGCAAAACAAATTTTTTGCAATGCAAGTTCTCCGATTAAATCGTCTTCCGCTTTTTTTAGCAAAAAGTAATCGATTTAAATGAAAAAGTTGGGAAATTAAAAATTTAAATGGCGAAGAAATTCGTTTAAAATGACCCAAATTTAATTTTTATTTATTTAACCGGCGCTTCATAAATTAATTACTCAAGTAAATTAATGACGTCGCGTCGCCGGTTACATTTTTCTAATTTTTCCTAAATGAATTTTCTGCATTCTCGTTTTCACGTGACTAACCTGCAAGTTATTACAAAATAATCTGCCTAATGTTCGCGACTTTCAGGCAACTTGGTGCTGCAACGACGTTCTTTGATATAATCGGGGCTTCGACAAAGCGTTCTGGAAAATTAAACCACACATTTAAATCACTTTAATTAATCAAAAAGTTTGATAATATGCAGGCTTAAAGTTTCCAGTATTAGAATGGGATTAACATGGAGAAGTGGACTGACGAGCATTGCAACATCTCTCGATATACTACAAACTCGACACGAAATTTTTATGAGCCGGTATAATTTTAATTTGTTGACGTGATTCAAAATCATAAATTCTCTAGTAAGTATCGATTATTTTGAACACCAAGTCGAGAATTTTAACATTAATGATTAAATACCCCAAAGTACAATCGTATAACTTGTCTAGATTATCTTTTGATTGCATTAATAATAAAATATAATTAGTAAGCATAGTAATTTACTACGTGCAAAGCAATTTTGTCGTCAAGCGAGATAAACAAATCATTATTATACCCCCCCCCTCTCTTTTACCTACTCGTCTTAGGGTTTTAGGTACTGTAAAATTAATAGGTCAAAATAACTTGTCCTCAACTTTAATGGAAATGTCGGCGAGGAGGTTATTAATTTCATGAATTGGAAGGGAATTACAAATTTCATATTTTAGGTTAGGGCGGTTGGGTTGGATGTTTCGGTAAAGAAAATTTACCGGGTAAGCGCGTTTATTATTAAAATCAGTGGTACTTTTCGTATTTAAAATTTTACTACTCTTACCACGATTAGAATAGTAGTTTCATGTTGGCAGAATTATCGAAGGACATGTTTCGATCGCATTCACGATTTATCCATGAAACTTGGCACCTACGTCATACTAACCCAACCAATGACGATGGCTGCTTCTGGTTAACAAGCAATAGAGAGGTGTTTACGTTCGATAACGTAGGTACCAAGTTGTATTATTTCAACTATAGATGTTTACTTTAACTGTGTAAATTAACTGTTTAATTTAAAAAGTTTGGTCTAAAACTTAAATTTTTATGAAATTAATTGATTTTGTTAATTAATTTAGTTTTTGTTGGATAATATTCCTGTAAAGTGTAGATGAAATAACTTAGTACCAAACTAAGAAGTTTGCCATGCGTATCGCAATGATGTTGATCTACAATAGCTCGGTTGGGGAAACCGGTTTATGAGGTCGAAATTTTGCTGTTTTTCATGATTTTTTAACCAGGAAGGAATAATCACAAATTATTTAAACTTGGAGGATATTTTATTTATGTTTTCATGTACACTTTAGAATTTTTTCAAACGATTTCCGCCTTAAATAGAGAGTTACCGCGTGCAGTCCATGGGCGATTGCCATCCGAGCATTTGGCTTGCGTACATCCCTGACGTTGAAATTTTTTATCTGTAATCATCAGGATTTTTTTTCATTAAAACATATTTTCTAAGAATATGAACCTAATTTTGATCAAACAAATTGAAAATTGCATGTTTTTGAGGTGTTTGAACACAATGTCATGTTTTATACTATATTTTTCATCTTTCTTGCATAAAAATATATTTTTAATAACAATATAATCCCAGAATTTGGTTCATGTTACGTGGAATTGAATAAAGAATATCTACACCAAATTTCAGAACGATTGATCAATAACTTTTTGAGCTAGAATGTACGCTAGTCGAAAAAATGTCGTTTCGAGAAAACCGCGTTTGAAATATAATGTAGCGAAATCGAGAAATTCAAGGCAGTATTTAATTATAATTAGCGTGCGCTTTTTCACAGAACCGATGGGCGGTCACTTAAGTGCTCATTGCATTCAAACTAATGGGAATTTTGCTTTGAAATTTTGACCACATATTCTTGAATAGTTATACTAACGATTCATGCAAAAAAAAGACGATATTTCGATCGGTCTAAACTGGTTTCTTAAGTTAACAATTATTTTAATATACATGTAGGTATACAGAAAACAGACGGATGATCCTTATTTAATTAATTGTTTGAATCATGCGATGTTGGTGATAACGGTGCTGTAAGATTAGCGGGTTTTGATCTATTAAAATGTTTTTTTTATTTTAAGTTTATTCTTCTCAAAAGGCAGATGTGTTATTGGGTAATAACAGCCCGATGAGTTTGAAAAGACCTGTGAATCTTTGATCATTTATAAAATACGACTACTTACTCAGCTTGTTTCTCTCCAGATTGTTTAGTGCTTGCTCAGTTCATCTTTGTCATCTTCAAGAAATGCCATATCATTCATTTTTTTATTTCAATTTTTCTATTGATTTTTGGCTAAACAGTAAGAAGGATAGAATAAAATGCAGGTTTATCCTGTATAAAGTGTATAAACGTGAACAAGCTGGTGTTTGAAAATTTAATTTTGGAAGTTTTGGTGTACGAGCTACCTTAAATGAAGTGATGATTTGGATGTGAAGGAGGTAAACTCATAATCGGACGATTTGGGAAGGAAACTTAAAACAATTGTTCACTCCTTTCGTCCCAGGTGTATCTGTTTATGTTGCTAACAAATAACCTGTCTTACTTCTATAGATGCGTTATATTTTGCCCATTCAAGTGGGCTAACTGTTTCTTTGTTTTCCATGTTCACATTCTGGAGAACAGATTTCATCGACCTTCTGGATGGGTTTCCAATTGTTTAGAATTATTTATACCTAACGTAAAAATCCGATAGACAATAAATTTTTCTTCGCATTATTTTTTCAATTCACGTTTTTTTTTATTAAAATTTCGTGGCAACATGGAAGAGAAAATTGAAGAGTTCGACTGGTATTTGACAAGCGAAATGCAAAAGTTGTTAAAATCGAGTTTCGAGACTAAAAGGGGATCGAATAACCAAATTACATATTGTACGACATGTTGCAGACGTATTTTGAGTGATCTTATTGCAAAGAAATTAACCTGCAGTGCATGAAAATAAAATCTAAAATGACACTTCGTGAGCGTGTCCAGATTTTTGAGTGACAAATTTGTTTAAAATTATGTACGACATTACTTTGGGTGGAAATGAAATTACGAAGAATTAAATAATTTAAACTTTAGTCTGGAACTTGCTCGGAGCAAGGAAGCGAGCAATATAGAACCTATAATTTATTTTTCAATTTAAACTGGCGATTCTCGATCTGGACATAATTTCAGTTACGTTCAACATTTTTGCCATAGATTCGACAAAATTGGTTCGCAACCGTAACCATAATGTAGTAATGCAATAGAATAGCATCAAAAGCTAAAATAAAGAACGCTTCGTTAAGTCGTTAATGTCGTATAATTGCTCTGTAAGCTTTGTGATAAAAGGTAAAACTCAAATATTTATCTTTTTATTACAAATACATACATATGTGGAACACGTTGCTCTAATTTGTACGTAGTTATTTATTTTTCTATTTTTTATAATTAGTCGTATACCAAAATGTAAATCAACTCCCTTATCTGCATAAAAAGGTCTGAAAAGTTTTGAACAACTCGCGTAGAAGGGACGTGCTAGAGTATTAGTTTTGATAATAATGAAAAACGAAATTTAACATTAATAGAATAATTAGGCACACCGCCGACATGGAGGTCAAAAATATTTGAATAGCCCTCGTATTAAAAATATAAACCTGAGTTACTGCTGTCACTTTTATCTTTTTAACTTTTCAAACTGAAATTTGATTAAAAATTTTCTACTAACTTTTTTTTGATTTGATGTTACTTCAACAACACAATTTTGTTATTTTCTCCTCTGGGCGAACTAATATTTTGAGTCGTGAAATGTTACATATTTGTGTCAACGATATTACCGTACACATCCAGAGCTTTACAATACCATACACGGATTATTGTTGTATATTGTGATGATGATAATAATAATATGAACTAACAAGAGCACACTCGACGTGTTTTCAACAACTTTCGAACAATAGATTCGGGCTTAAATTACTTTTTATAGATAAATACACCAAATGGATTCCTGTTTTTAAAATATAAAGTTTCGCTTTCTTTTGGCCAATAAATTGTATCTATTTTGAGTTTTAATTGCCTTCTCTGTATGTCACTTGTATGCTCCTAGATCTTATTACATAATCCAGCTAGCTTTACCTTTCTCGGGTACCAGTCTCGAGAGTGGAAATTAGAAAATCATCGTAGGTTTATAACCCCAGATGTTATTACTCGGCCAAATATAAAAATCTGCGATATTATGTAGACTTCAGTTCACTAAAACTAAAGAAGAATGTAAGGGTCGCTTTATTGTTTTAACGCCAAAGGTAGTACAAAAATAAGCATGTAGAACTTTGAATTTAAAATTGTCAAGCGTTACTAAGGTTAATTCCCAATCTATTTTGACAAAATAAAGAAGAAGATCGATTCGCCTTGTATAATACTAATTAAACTTCCATTCCATTTTTGTGCAGCTATTATGTAAGCACCGCTAGTTATCCTGGCAGAACCGTCCACAGTTCTACTTACTAATTATCGTGCTTCGCAAGAAAAAAATGCCCTTAATTACACCATTCTTCTATTCAAATAAAAAATAAATAAAACTGTCTTTATACCTTAAACGATTACATATAAGTATAGGTAGGTACGTCAAATGTTTATTTTTGTACTATACTTACATTAGTTCAGGACTTATAACTTGGATTAACTACAGCCGTGTTATCGATTTCTTAATGGGGTTTTCATTGAAAATTGTTAAGAAATTGTCCCATATTTTCGCCTAATACGCATTTACTTCATAAGTTTATTTTTATTGCGCGTTTATTTACTCTACACAATTTAATTACCTACTATTTAAGTTAAAACTGAAAATTAATTATCCTGCTGGATTTTAAAGGGAAATGATACCACCTGTTTTCGCTAATTAAACGTTAGAAAATAAATTACCTTACATCAGTACCTACAATTAAGATGGATTTGTTAATTATTAATTTTTTATTTGATTACAAAAGTAAAGACAATGACGAACGATTCAAGATAAGTATACAGGAGGATGCGACATAACCGACTAATAATTAGCTGCTGCATTCATGCAACTTCCGCTGTTCGAATGCAGTTGCTGGACGCTCCCCGAACTGGTTGTTCATTGGTCGTCGTCGTGTTTGACGACCGCTCCCGTGAGCTACAATTTATCATCGACGCGAATTGGAACGCAAACATCGTTGTTTCTTCCCATAGGAATTACATGTTATTGGATTCTAATGCGTGCGATTTTTACATGCATACTTCATGGTTTTTAATTAAATTTGACACAAATGCAACGTGTAGCGGTCTGGCTTTTTTATTATGTTTACACATGCACGTCAAATGTGTTTGTGGATTAACATATTAATAATAGGGAAGCGTTTGTTTGTTGTAACAGTTGAATTGAACTTTACCAGATGTTAAATGCAAGTGTAACATGAACTACTTTATATTGATGCTAATAACTCATCGAAAAACTTGATGATGTAATAAATTAAGCGTATCATTAATATTCCGGTTCGCAAGGGTTTTTTTTCTTTTCTGACACGACGAAATGAATTGGGTTTTCACCTCTATGCCGTACACATCGGGCCACCCGCCCTTTAATACTGCATCGGTCTCGAAGAACCTGTTGTACATAGTAGTATATTTTTGGAGATCTCCTGTTTCGGAGAGGTTTTATGTAAAATTCGCATTAAAAATAACAAACACGTAATATGCAGAGAATTTGTTTTCAATTAAGCGACTAGAAAATCCGTATTGTAATATTTTTCTTGTCAATTTTTACATTTATTAATGGATTTTGTGACCTTATTTTTAAAAGAAAAGCATTAACAATAATATGACGTATTATTTTCCATTATAAATTGATAATTCGAACAAATGGAAGCGTTTAAATCTATTTTGATTAATATTTATTATAGCTTTTATTTTTTATTAAAATGTATCGCCATTTTACCTGTTGCGCACTCTTTATTTATTTTTCTTCATGTTCCGGCAGACAAAATTTTTTAGGTTGCAGCTGTGAAAATCGGTTTATTTTTGTAGGTACTGTTTTTAATACATAAAAGCTTATCACGAAGTTAGAAAAATCCGGGCGAAAAATAAAACGTAAAAACTTATTTATGCAGAACACGCGAGCTTTAACTAGCTTTACTATTTAATGTATTCATCCAAATCGATCAAGTAATTTTATGAATATTTGTCGAGGAATGTTACCGAGTTTTGTCTAAAGAACTTATAATATTATTTAGTTTCTACTAAATTTTCTCATGACAGTTTTGATACGAAGTTCATTTCTTGTGAAGACTTAAATTTGACCTAAAAACTTAAAGCATTCACAAAGTTTCATTTCCATTATTTATAACATCAATTTTGTATTTCAATACGACTCTTAGTATTATTATTAAAATTATAACGAATAGGGCGTGCATAATTTACCAATTTTCTTCTCAAATTAAGGGTGTTTAATAGGAACAAAAAAAAGCGATGCAGTCAATTTCTAACAATTGATATTATTATAGACCTACATATTATTTAAGTCAATATCCAGAATGTAATTTTTCAACTCTTTTCTATTGCATATTAGTCTACTCATTTGCCCGTCTTGCTAAGAACTCGCGAATGAACATTCTATATTTTTTCTTTTATTTTTACGGAACATTCGGCTGTAAACGTCGAGGTAAACGCAACTATTTCGAGCTCATTATAATATTATATCCCAGTAGGTATTCGAGACGTTTCTAACAATTATGCTGTAGTTGGAAAACTTGCAGATTATAGTACCTAAAACTGGGCCAAGTCGGGTACGAAAGCTAGTTTCGTCAGTAGAAAGAAAAACCGCAGTTTAGGTTTGTTCGGTCGAGCATTTTTGTTGTACTTGGTTTTATTTTACTTTTTGATTTTTATAATAAAATTTCGATTTCTTAATAAATTACAATGCTTCAAATTTATATTGACATACTTCAACATTAAAGGATATAGTAATTCGAATGTTCTCTATGAAAACTCGAAAACGGTTTGTATCGCCGTTATCAATTTATAACTTGATTTATTATTTATAATTTCTGTTTAAAGAAGTTTGCGTTTTGATTAAATATTTAATGGTTGGGCGTTATTATAGAAAAAATATAAGACGCGGTTTGAGTACTTAAAAATTTATTGAGGTAATTTAACCAGTGTACCATACATTGTTTTCTTCCGTAATGTTTTTTCTTATTTTTATTATTATATAAGAGGTTTTCAAAAAGTTATTGAAATTTTATTTTTCAAAAATTTCTAATTAAATTAGGGAATATTTAAAATTTCAATTTTTTTAAAAAATCAATGAAATAATATCCATTACGTTTTTGAAAAATATGTATAAATTTCTAATTTTGTGCAATGAAAGCTCTCGATTTAAGCGGACATGTTTTAGAATAGATCGGTACAGTTCGCTCAAGAAAGCTCTTACTGTAGAATCACACCGTTCTCATGAGCTTCGATAAGAGCAAACATGGCGTGGATTAATTTAAAACAAACGTTATATGTATAATTTACCTGAAGAGTACTAAATATTTTTATTCGATGTTGATATAATTATTAAATTGAATCGAGGCGTACCCGAAGACGGCGGCGGGCACGTAAATTGAAAATTTTAAGAGAATCGTTAACCACGGGTCAAAAGCTCCTTGCATTGAAAATTATAGTTTTTATGAACTCTTAAATGAAAAATTTTGGTGTATGTGCGGTTTCGTTGTTGAAAAATAATGTAATGCCGATCGAAATGTCTATCATAAAAAATTGAAATTGTTACATATTTTAGCAGGTATATCGAAATACAATGCGATAAAATAAATTGTATTTTGTTTTTGTGAAAATAATATAACGACTCTTTCAATAACGTGCTGTAACGAAATTGGATTTTTTAGTTTGATCCCATTCTAATTGAATTGTTGGTATACCACAGCGAGTTTGTTGCAGTGCAAAGGGGCCAGTACGTTCCTGCATTAATACGAGGTCCTGCAGATGAATTATTAATTAACGCAGCTTTTTTTGTTACAGAAAATCTTCAAGCGCCTAGGTTTACGACGTATTCATCAACAAGTAGCACAGTTAGGTTAGGAACGAGAAAAATACTCCAGTGTCAAGCATTTGGTAAGTTTTTTATTATATAAAATTAATTATGTACTAAATTGACTCGATTTGTTTCTCCGATTTATGAGTTATTATAGCTTTATTAAAATGTCGTTAACTTTAGTATTAATGCTTGGTATGAATTTTAATGAGAACTTGGGAAGTTTTCCAATCTTCATGAAATCTGTTGAATTTTTTATCGTTTTGCGTTATTTTTACCGTTAAATTCGCATCGATTTTTAAAGTATTGCATCTTTCGGGTCACGATGACACTTGTTGATTGGAAAATTCTTTAACAGGAATACAGAAAGTAAGAATGTTGGTTATTTTCAATATTAAATTTTGTACATTTCGGTAAACGTATAACTAAACAGTTCACAAAGATATCTATTGACAATGCAAACATTCAAACCAAATTAAGGAGGGTCTATTTTTAAGGGATGTTCCAAGTTTTTAAATCATCCTTTTTTATACTTTACTTTGTGACATTCAATCCTGGGTCCTTAAAATCTGCTAGTAGAATAAATACAGTAGATAATTATTGCAAAATACTTTTTTGGTCCTTTTTTATGCTAATACAGATCAGATGAAGTAATTCGGTTAATAAAAGTGGATCTTCTATTGCTGCTGTTGGGGATATATCGATTTGTAATATTCCACTCTTTCCAGGTTTAATTTCTTCTCCATGCTGTCGGAACTTAAGATCTGCTTCAACAATCTTCTGGTTATATAAAACGCTTAAGAATTCGGCATATCTGCTTGACCGTTGCCATGGTCACGTAACATTTTTAGTCACCTTTGGGGTAGAAACTTCTAATTGTCTTAAAACGACGTCACGCAATTGTTTCAAAAGGGCTGATAAAACTGGCACCAAATTGCCACATGTAATTGCTGATGTCGAATTCAGAAAAGCTACGGTCGACCGAACTTGACAATTAAATACACAAATGCTATATTACTATACAAAATGTATTTAAAGCACCAAATTAAATAACCACTAATAAACCATATATTATTAAAGTGAAAATAAACACATCACGTAAAATAAACTATTTGAAACATTGTGAACACGAAAGAATTAAATTGAAAAGGTGAAAATGATTAACCCTTAATGTAGCAGTGGAAACTAGTAGTAGCCCACGTGGTGCTACTAATTTATATTGATATTAAATGACTTTCTTGGTGAAACTCGATCACCGAAGGAAAGTGCCGTGGCTGAAGATTCATATTCTGTTTGTCGGTTGTGGTTCTTTAGTTGAGCGTTTGGGTTTTCTTATATAGAAGCGGGTAGTAATTGGTATCCGGGGACAAATCGAGACCGAACGGCCACAACTGGATTTTGTGTACCTATTACATTAAACTCAATTTAAATTAGTTGCTTTAATTACAACAAAATTATATTAATTACCACACATATTCATTTAGATTATTACGGTTAGGCAATTAAACATACTAGATTCGATCAGCGTGATTTATCTCAAGATGGATGCTACTACTTTCGACACAACGTTCATCACAAAACATGGCACAAACGGTTAAGGATACTCTCAGAATAGAATATAATTGACAGTTACCTGGACCAATTAGCCATCTTTAGTTTAGATATTATCTAAACGCATGTAAAAGATATTTTCGCTTTTTAATATTTTGCAAATTTTGCAGGGTGTGAAGATCATAAAAATGTATTATTATTTAATGTCTGCTCCTGGATCTTGGACATGTTTAAATTGCCCTCGTTCTACATGAGCTCATTTATTTAGATAGGGGTAAAGGATAAAGTAAATGTGCATTTTAATAGATGATTAGTCTCTAAGTAACTTGGGTCATTAATAACAATAATCAAGTACCGAGTTTATATTTATGAATTTAAGTGTTACCCTTCACTATTTACACAGTTTATTACTTATTCAATAACTTGGTGTGTTAGGCGTTTCATTACTTAACACAGAATTTGCTATATTTAATTAGTGGACTTTTTCGTTTGTCTGGAAAAGGGTTATGTCGCTGCCAGGTGACTGCTTTTCCGGAAACAAACAAGGCAGGCGGTATTTAATGTTAAAAGTAAATTCGTAGGTAGGTAGGTAGGTAATTTTGCGTCTCTAAAATCTCGAAACTAAATTTAAAATGATACGTTAAATCCCAATAGAACAATTTTATGGGACGAGTAAACGGCAGACTTGTTGAATGAAGAGAATTGTGTTAAATAAACATTCCATTCCGGTGTGTAGCTAAACGATACAAAAATGTTCGACGTTACTTTGTTGTTATAATATGATATAATATATTATTAAGAATAGGTAGTATCAACTATGACGCAAGTTGCGCTTTGTCCTGGATCAAAGTGGAAAATTTGTTGGAGGAAATCAATTTTAAAAAAGGAAGATAACAAAAAAGTTGGGATTGTTATCGTCGTTAGTGTTCATTAATTAGGTGTCGCTGTGGCTCGAAAACAAATTAAAATGTAAAATGCGCCGTTTTATATCATGTTTTGAAATGTGTAATCCAGAATATGTTTGCCGAAAAATGGGAAAAAAACACTTATCAATTATGAAAATGCAATTACTTTAAATTGTTGACTGACCTATTTAAGACCAAATTTAACTTTGTTAAATAATTTTGCGTTGGGTTAATTTGGCCACCGGGTGCCGGATCATCCATAGACGGACGCTCGTAACGTGTGACCGCTTCCTTAAAAGTTAAAAATTATTATCCTACTACAATATCTCTACAAACTCTGGCAATTAATCTAGGAAATTTACGGACAATTAACGTTTGATATAAATAAAATTCTGTGCTGTGCAATCAAACATGGAGTAAATTATTAATTCGATGCTTGAATATTACATTGCTTCTATACGTTTAATGGAAGATCAATTGTTATTAATGAATAATTAGTGTGAAAAGTAGTATAAAGTAGAAATGATGAATTATTTAGCAATATTAAATTTGGTGACCTACTTTTCGCTAATAAATGTCATCGACAGAAGCAAACGAACAAAATAGTAATTAACTAAGACTTTAATAAACATCACCTGCGTATATTCGATTATTTAGCCAATTAACAAATCGATATCCATTTATTGCATACAAGATTTATTAGTTCTTGCATAATTAACAATCGATTATTGTGTCCATCGAAAAAAATAATCTTCAGATTGGATTCAGATCGTTGCAAAACAACTTTTCGCACCCCCGTAAGTTGCTCATTTATCTTTTCCTCGATGTTTCAAAACCCAACTTTTCCAGAGTTGGTTCACCAAAGTCGAATCATAATTATTTTTCCCGATTAATTATGTCGACGCATTAATGCGGCAATAATTCATGACCTACGCGCTCTTTTAAAATTAAACGACTTTTATAGGTTGAATCCAAGTTTCGTCCCAAGTTCATAAAGTTATCTTCATCAAAATCAAATTAACAACAAAAGTTGAAATTTAATTTACAAGTTTTTGTTAAATTTTATTTAATCTTCTATCTTGTACTAATTATTGTGTAAGTTTTCCATTCTCGTCAATGCTTTAACAATCAACTGATTAGGATCGGAAGAACGGAACAAAGTTAATTTAACTTGCTTTAAATATGTATATCTAAACTTTTATTTATACTAGCAACGAATTGCCATTCTAATTTAACTTTCTATTTTTTAAATTGTGCTCGAGCACCCCCGAAGGTTCAGAGACGGACTGGTAATGTGGGCAATTCCACACCAGCCGGTCCTCTCGGGAGTCATTTTCATTTTTTTATCTTAAATTTTTATCTACTTATGCTGTGATAATTAATTAGAAAAATTCAGAAATTATTTACTCAGTTTTGCCGAATCTACCACATACCACTTGCATCGTTAGCAGATTTGAAAAATATGTTTTGGTTCTGGATTTGAATTTCTTTAGATCTACGTCAAATGTAGAAAAAATCCCATTTGAAGGAAAATTATTTTAGCGACAATAAATTTAACTTATTTTTCACATATTAAAAAAAAAGAAACCGCATGGCAAAGTAATTAGAATAACGTTTAGAAAACGATCTACATTATTGGCAAGGGTTTCTACCAGCACTATCACAAAAATAACAATGATTGTTCAAGATCGATCCAGAACTATAGCTTATGTTTTAAACAGAATACATTTATTAACTTAACAAGCTTGTAGTCATAAGTTGTTTACGATGCTTGGAGGTAATCTGAAATAAAGCAGTTTACTGCTATATTGCTTTGTACGAAGGGCTTTGTTTAGTTACATACGACGCCCTTCAGCGGGTGTTAGGTCGGTCCCGTATTATTTTATTTCGAACTTATTCAGGCTTTACTGATTTATAAACTCGTGCAACGTTGTTGGTTCTCGGGAAATTACCCCAGCAATTTCAAAATTTTACCTGTGAATCTGGATCCAAACGATTTCGATAGTATTGTCGGCCGGCGTTTTCCGATCCACACACTTTGTCTTGGTAGTTGACTCTTAATTTAAACTTAACTAAAATTTCTTTACTTTCACTCGTGATTGTGATATTGTTTTTCAAATAATATCTTTCAACATTGAAGCGCGGTCGTAGGTTGGCTATTAAAGCGTTCAAACCCCGACCACGCATATCAAAATTTTTCCGGTCATGTCTCCCTCACAAACTGCTGACAATATCTTTGAGGTATTAATTGAGGTATACACTTCTCATCGACGCCTATTTCAATTAAAGATTTAACTGCAATATTAATACTAAAAAATGGACTTGCAGCAAAAGTTTCACAGTCATAACTTAAAATTTAGGAACTTGAATTATTCAGTTATACCTATTGCCTTCAAAAAGGCAACAATATTGTTTCAAAATAAACAGCGACTTGGGAGTTCAAGTAGAACATAAAAATGGCCACAGAAGTAATTCTCTATTCTTTTAAGTCAGTGTGCAGTCCATTCTTATTATCTTTTTTTTTACTTTCCCATTTACGTAGTAAAGGAAAGTATTTTAATTTATTCATATTTTACAAACGTTTTTTTAATCAATATTTAGAACCATTCGTATGGGAGCGTCAATCAACCCCCGTAAGATAAAACTGCCAGTTTTTTTTGTACAAAACGAAGTGGTCGTTTGAATAATTTTAATCACAGTTTAGAGTGAACTCAAACGTGAATGTTTAATAATCATTTGACCACACAACAATTAACGTGTAATCGATGGTATCATATCTAATCCAGATTTACGTTAATTGTAGTAATTTCCCATTAAGGTTTGTGGAAAGCGTTATTTTCATTTTTATTGTTAATCGCGATTTTACTACTATTTTATTTCGTTTATTCACGTTATGTACTTAATATACGAGGTCTAAACGCTAAAACGTACGATTTTATTTCAGGATATCCTCAGCTTCAATACAAGTGGCTGAAAGATGGTCATCCCATCACCGATCTCTCGTCGGAACAATTTTATAGAATACCATCGGCTAAACACGAAGACGAAGGAAGTTACCGATGCATCGCATCCAACGTCGTCGGTTCAATCATTAGCGAAGAAATGAAAATTATCGTAGCCTGTAAATATTGCTCCGCCGTTTAAAATTCAATTGATTATTTTTATTTTATCTTGTTTTAGATATGGAAGTATTTCAAGATCTAACAGAGAAATCTGTAACTGTCAAAGAGGGAGAAGCTGCAATATTAGATATGCCACCCATAGAATCGTCTCCGGAACCAGACGTAACGTGGCAAACCGAATACGAACAAATTCTTTATGCTCAAAAATTTGCCAAATCAAATAGAAATCAGTTAGTTATTTTATCGACCGATATATCAGACCAAAAAGCTTACAGGTAGGTACTTAATTTCTTAGCAGTTTAGCAAAAAATAATGCGTCCTTGTCGATTGCAGAGCGCGTGCAATAAATACTCAAGAGGGTAAGGAAGAAAATAGTGCATTTATAAGATTACAAGTTATTGAGACTGATTCGACATCCGAAATTGCGCCAGAAATAGTAATTAAACCTCAAGATGTACAAATAGTCAAAGGGGCGCGACAGACCACGTTAGATTGTATAGCGAACGCACGACCGTTACACGAATTGGAAACTCTTTGGTTTAAAGACGGCATTTTGCTAGAAAATTCGGGAATTTCGGTCTTGAGCGATTTGTGGAACCGAAGTTTGACTTTAGTTGCGGCAAATTTGACCCATACTGGACAGTACGAGTGTCAGGTTAAATTACGCAGTGGGGGATTCCCTACCGTGAAAGCCGTCGCCGACGTCGTGGTGCAAGAAAAACCCAACTTTTTTAGCAGTACCAGAACGGAAACCTTAGGCGATTACGCTTCACAAATTAGTTTGCCCTGTGATGCGGTCGGAATACCGAAACCGAAAGTTGTATGGTATAAGGATGCCGAAAAAATTCAACATTTAAACGATAAACGTTACAAAATCGAGGAGGATAATTCGTTGATTATCAAGAAATTAAAAATTAAAGATTCGGGCATGTATCAATGCTTTGCTTTTAACGAAGCTGGCGAGAGTTCCTTATCGACGTGGTTGAGAGTAAAAAGTAAGTGTCTTTATTTTATTTTGCTTTTTAGTCAGAAAAGTTACTAAAAATGCTTAAAACTTTAGAGAGAAAAAGGTACACTAGAAGCGTGGGTCCTAAAATTGTGAAATTGAGAAGTATCGGTAATCATCGTAATAAAAAGAAATTTGAATTTTATACGTGTAAGGAAAATAAACATTAAAAGATATGTGTGTTTTAGTTGCACTCTGTAGTTAATAATTAGTGCAAGAAATTTATAGTTTCTTTCATTATTAGCAATTTATTTTCTCGGCAAGTGTATTTTTTACTTCAATATAATTTTGCACTTTTTACGCACAATTTTTGCAAAATAGAGAAAATCAAAATAAGACGGTAATAGATAAAAGTACAACAGCACAGGGATGTTTTAGACAGGATCGAACATCAGAACCTTTTTGAAGGAGGCTCTGAAGTCATCCTCAGAGTTGGGCAATAGCTTAGCTACTATTATACTGTTAACAGTGACTGTTGACTCTAGCTTAACCACTTTTTATAAGTAGCTTGCCCAACTCGGCACGTCATACACCAAGAAAAAGTAATTTCTGTAGCGGAAACTGTTGTGGTTGTACATGTAGCTGTAGTAAATGTATTTAGTTATTGGGCAGGATACGAGCATGAAACTATCGTTTTGCTAAATTTTCCACAACATAACGCAAGTTTGTTTGTAGCTTCTGTACCTGTAATGGAAGAAGGACCTCAAAATTTAACGGTGCTTGATGGAAAAGATGCAACCATAATGTGCCGAGCCGTCGGCGCACCTGTGCCTAACGTCACTTGGATATACAACGGTAATTTTTTGTTGTGTGATGTGCTCGTAAATTTTAACCTGTTGCATTGCTACTAAAATATTTCAGATGAAAACGCGATAGACGTTTCGGGAAGAATTCAGGTACTAGACAGTGGTGATCTTTTAATTGCCGCTGTTAAAGAATCGGATGCAGGAATATACGCCTGTACTCGGACAAACGAAGCTGGTTTTGTTAAAGGATCAGCATATTTAACCGTTTTAGGTAAGTGTTTGCTTTGCTTGGCGCACCTTGTCGTCGCACCCGCTATATATAAGTTTGAAACGTTGAAATTTGTTTCAGTGAGAACCCAAATTGTGCAACCTCCTGTCGATACACGAGTGCTTCTGGGTAATACCATAACTTTACAGTGTAAAGTGTCATCGGACCCCACGGTTCCCTATCAATTGGATTGGCTTCACGACAAACAGTTAGTGTGGCATTTGAGGCATTAAGAGCAATAGCGACCAAAGCCACAAATTCACAAACCCATTATTTAGAAAATTTAATTTGTGACTTAGGCCACTATTATTCTTAATGCCCAATTCGGCAATGAAATCACTTGCAATAATTAAATTAATTGTTTACAGACTTATTCAGCCTCGATTAAATTCGCGTGTAAGTATTTTGTCCGATGGTACTCTAGAGATACAAGAAGTGAGAGCAGCTGATGTGGGCCAATACACATGCTCAGTAAAATCGCCCGGTGGCAACGAAACAAGATCTTCACGTCTCAGTGTAATTGAGTTACCCTATGCTCCTATTAATGTAAAAGCAAATCGCTTGGATTTGGAGACCCAAAGAGCCGTTAATGTTAGCTGGACCCCCGGGTTTGATGGAAACAGTCCAATTGTAAAATTTATCGTTCAAAAACGAGAATTGCCTGAACTTGGTAAAATCTTTTTTTATAATTTTATGGTAGAAACATTTGTTTTGCGCGCCAAAACAAATGTTTTGCATGGGCATGCCTTTTTGGTAGAGGTTTCGGTTTGTTGAAATACTTACTTATATGTAATTGAGGGAAGGTTCCAGTAGTAGGTACCCACCCCGGCACATTTAAATTCCTCAAATAGAGAGGAACCAATGAAAGTGTTAAGTGGTGCTTCATAAATGTTTGAATTTGTTTTCTAATCTAAATGCATGCTCATTCTGTGTCTTACTATTAAAAATGTAGTCGCATGTGCAAAGAGGCGGTTTAATTTGCTCCACTTAGTTCCACCAATTCCAGGTCCAATACCAGATCCGCTATTGAATTGGATTACAGAACTGAGCAACATCTCGGCCGATCAGAAATGGATTCTTCTAACTAACCTCAAAGCAGCAGCCGCATACCAATTTCGCGTTAGTGCTGTGAATAGTGTGGGCGAAGGGAGTCCATCGGAACCGAGCAATCAAATCATGTTACCGCAGGAAGGTCAGTATTTTTAAATTAAATTTAAGTATTGATGAGGAACAGTCAATTGTTTTTGATATTTGTTTTCTTCTTTGACATACACAGGAAGTTTACAGAATTTTATATTTAAAGGTGGGATAATTTGTAATTGATTAGCATGCTCATTGAGTGTTCAATGTTTCTGTGTTGTTCTGTTTGCAGAGTTATATTTTACTCTGCCCTTCTTAAAATTTTTATTTCTATACGGCGATGATGCATGTAATCTTCAGCACAAGAAATTTAAAAATGTGTTTTTGTTGTGTAGGTACTGTTTTCACAAATGATAAAAGCAATGCTCTTTTGATGTAATGTGTGCGTGTTCGACAGGGCGGGCTGGTGTTATATAGTGTCATTATTAATTATAAAAATCATTTTAATTGCCAAACGCGGAATTTTAGTGTATGTTATGGTTAAAAGGAGGTCTATTTGGTCATTAGTTTCTATCTTTGTAATATAATTGAGACCTTGAAAGAAATAATGAATATTTAAAATTTTCTGAATTAAGGGGGAGATTTTTTCAAAGAGAAAAAGTGTCGTCAATTGATAGCGCTACAATAGGAAAAAAAAACTAGAATAAAACCAAATTATTGATGCTATAATCCTGAGATTCTAGAATTATGGCTGGACTTTTGCTGCTATTTACTAAAAAATACTCATCTGAAAAACGGCTTGACAGATTACTTTAAAATTTTCAGATCATATATCAAATACAATAAGCTATTTCCAATTTTTGTATTTTACGGGTTGTATGTCTACAAAAGTTTGTAAAAACTACATATTTTGACATTAAACAGGTATTTTGCCAAATACAAAAAATCAAATACCTCATTGCATTCTCTATGCTGTTTTATATAAATATTCTCTCAAAATTTTAAGTCAATCCCCTTCAGTTGTTTTTGAGAGAGTATTTTCTAGCGAAATACAGTGAAAGTCTACCTTTAAAATTTGAATTTAGTATTATAATAACCAGCAGCTTATAGCATAAAGTACACACTGGCCGACTTCTTCTCGAGTTCTCAGTCATTAGCTATTTTGAAGTTTTTTTTATTTAAGAATTCCCAGCTTCAACCAGCCACTTCATCATAACACTTATAATACTGTACCCGAAATTTTCAAAAAATAACAGCAATTAAAAATATTCGTAGGTGCAAAAACTTGCAATATAATTTTTAAATTCTATCAAAAAACGGCTACGATAAATTTCGTCATAAATAGTCCCTTCACCAAAATTTTAGTACCAGTCCGCCCCTGGCGCTTGACCGTCTTAGAGGAAAGCGATCGCCTTCGTATTTTTAGTTTGAAGTTAGTGTTTCAAAATTTGTGTTTATTTGCACAGCACCCTCTGGACCACCGTTAGGATTTGTGGGTTCTGCACGTAGTTGTTCAGAAATTATTACTCAGTGGCAGCCGCCGTTAGAAGAACACAGAAACGGTCAAATCTTGGGCTACATCATACGTTACAGACTGTTTGGTTACAACGGTAGTCCATGGAATAACAGAAACATAACCAACGAAGCTCAACGAAACTATCTCATCACAGATCTAATAACATGGAAGGATTACGTTGTCCAAATTGCCGCTTACAACAATAAGGGTGTGGGAGTTTTTACGGAAGGTGCTAAAATTAAAACCAGAGAGGGTAAGCCTGAAGCTCCGCCTATTATTGAGAAGGTTCGTGCGCTAAATTCGACCGCCATCCAAATTTGGTGGATACCTCCAGACCCGCAGAAGATCAACGGAATAAATCAAGGTTACAAGTTACAGTCTTGGAAGTACGATGAAGATGAGGAGCGTAATGTAGAGACAAAAGTCATCACGGTGCACCCGAACTTGCTTGATCCTATGGCAAAACAGACCGCCATTATGGGAGATTTGGAAAAGTTTACCGAGTACAACATCACGGTTCTATGCTTTACAAACCCAGGAGATGGAGTGACGAGTGAATTTGTTTCTGTAAAAACCAGTGAAGATGGTGGGTACAATTTTTTCAGCAATTACCGAAAAAAAACAATTTTTTAATTTTAGTTCCAGGCGAAGTTTCCAATTTGCAGTTTGATCAAATCAGTGATCGTTCTGTGACCGTTTCTTGGTCGCAACCAAAACAAGTGAACGGGATTTTGACGGGCTACCAAGTGGTTTATCAAGTGAAAGACAAACCGGAAACGGTAAAATTACAAAATTTAACTTCAGATGAAACAAATTTGGAGGTGGATCAGTTGCAAGCAACTACTCATTACCGTTTTGAAATCACGGCATGGACTTCTCAAGGTGGCGGTTTGCCAAAAGTTGCAATTATTCAATCTGGTGTTGAGCCGGTTTTACCACAACCACCTACAAAATTAGCTTTGAGTAACATTCAGGCATTTTCCGTCGTCCTACAATTTACTCCAGGTTTTGATGGAAATTCTTCCATTACGAAATGGGTGGTGGAGGCACAGACTGCTCGAAATATGACATGGTTTACGATTTACGAAGTTACCGATCCGGATGCTACTACCATTATGGTTCAAAATTTGGTGCCTTTTAGTGAATATAAGTTGCGTTTAATAGCTAATAATGTCGTGGGCGCGTCAGAACCGTCGGAACCGAGCAAAGAATTTCAAACAATTCAAGCTGCACCTTCACATCCGCCCAAGAATGTTACTGTTCGTGCCATGAGTGCTACAGAACTTCGTGTTAGATGGATTGTAAGTAGATGAGTGCTGTTATAAAGAGGTGTTGTAATGTTCATTTTCTAGCCTTTGCAACAAATTGAGTGGTTTGGAAACCCTAGGGGTTATAACGTTACGTATGTGGAACTTAGCACTGGACGATTGATGAGCGAAACTATCGAAGATCCAACCGCAAATTCGCACATCATTTCAGGCCTCGAAGAGTATGCTCTCTACGAAATTACCATGAGGGCTTACAACGACGTAGGAAGTTCGAGTTCTAGTCCAAGAGCACTGGAAAGGACGCGAGAAGCAGGTAGGACTTCTTTTGTTTTAAAAAGTGTTGAATGCATTTACGAAGGGTTCTCTTGTTCAATTGTTTAAATTATTTTATCCCAAACCTGCAAGTAAAATGACTTTTACATTGATGTTTTAAAGCAACCAAAGTGGACTTTTATTCACTAGTGAGCGAAAATGATTTTTTGCTCACTAGTGAAGAATGTTTCTAGTTAAAGCAATCTATGCTATAAAATCGCATCATTTTATTAAAACTCAACCAGAAATCTAGAGTGTCAAATTGATTACTGTCACAAGCAAGCAGTATAATACGAAACAAAATTATAAATTTCAAATTTTTAATTTTGAAATTTTCATTTTACTTGCAGGTTTTGGATAAAATGTTATATGCCACTTGTAAAGATATTTTTATCCACTTACGGAAGATAGCACACTCGGCTTCACCTCGTGTGCTAAACTTTCCGTTCGTGGATAAAAAATATCATTACTCACTTGTCCCATAAATAACTATTATATTTCTAGTACCATCATTTGGTCCTTTGGGAGTTCAAGCAAACGCCACATCGTCGACGACAATAGTTGTTAAGTGGGGCGACGTTCCAAAAGAGCATCAAAATGGTCTCATAGAAGGCTACAAAGTTTGTTATGGAACCGGTTCTGCTGTAATGAGATCAGGACCAGAGTGCAAAATGATCAGCAGTAACTCTTCTTTTACTGCAACCTTGACCGAGTTAAGAAAATTTGTTGTTTACCACATTCAGGTGCTTGCTTACACAAGATTGGGTGATGGTGAACCTAGCATGCCACCAGTAAGCGTTCAAACTTTCGAGGATAGTAAGTTGGGTGACCCCTGAAATTAATTAAATTTAATGTGGGTGATTTTAGCTCCAGGAGAGCCTTCCAACGTGTCTTTTCCCGACGTTTCTCATACAACTGCACGTATAATTTGGGACGTACCGGAAGAACCCAATGGCGAAATATTGGCATACAAAGTTACCTACCAGCTAAACGACACACGAATCAACAGTAACAAATATTCTAAAGAATTTCCGCCTTCCGATAGGACCTTTAGGGCCACACAATTAGAATCCGAAAAATATTACCTCTTTTCCGTCACCGCTCAAACACGCTTAGGTTGGGGAAAAACTGCGCGAGTTTTAGTTTTTACAACCATCAATCGGGAGCCCCCACAACCACCTTCTCTACCACAAATCAGTAGAAGTCAAATTCAAAGCAAGCAAATCACTTTTAGTTGGACTCCCGGAAGAGATGGTTTTGCACCTTTGAGGTAAACATAATAATTTTTAGGTGGAAGGGTTCACAGGGGATCCAGGATTCCTTTCTTTTTTTCAAAGCTTTACTGGCATCAGTGAAATACTACAAGGCAATTAAAAACATATCCTAGATCCCCTGTACTATTCACATCTCTTGTAAGAACGAGGATTATCAATTTATGTTTATTATTTATGATTTATATTTTATTACTTTGATGTATAATTTATGTTTATGATAATTTTTGTGTTGCAGGTATTATAATGTACAAAAAATGGAGTACCCTGGTCCATGGATTACAGTGCCTGAACGAGTCGATCCACAAGTGACTTCCTACACGGTCTCAAATTTGAAACCGTTTACTTCCTACAAATTTAGAATACAAGCAATGAATGACATCGGGCCTAGCCGATTTAGTCCCGAGTCAACCGACGTTCGAACTTTACCAGCAGGTACTTTTTCTAAATTCTATCAAGTAGCAACACAAATAATAAATAATTTTCAGCTCCCAGTCGTGGAGTAAGCGGTTTGAGGGTTGTTCCAATAACCACAACCAGCGTGGAGGTATATTGGATAACAATTGACGAACAATTTTGGAGTGGAGATGTCAGTACAGGTGGTTATCGCGTCGTATTTCAACCCGTTTCCGATTTTCCAACTGCAATACAAGCAACACCAAAAGAAGAAGTCATGGGAATTAAAGCCAATAAAATTGTACTTAATGATCTACTTCAAGACAGAAATTACGAAATTATAGTGGTACCCTTCAATTCGCAAGGTGAAGGACCTGCAAGTCCACCGGTAACCGTTTACGTTGGAGAAGCAGTGCCCACAGGCGAACCGAGAGGTTTGGAAGGTGAAGCAGTGTCGTCGACTGAAGTCAGATTGAGATGGAAACCACCACAACAACAAATGCAGAATGGGGAGCTTTTAGGCTATAAGGTAGGTTAAAATTAAGATTATATGGGTTTTTGTTCCCATTTATGGTTGTTCAATTAGGCAATCCAGAATATAGATAAAACGCCAGAACTGAATAAATTAAAAATCATTGAATTGGCTCTTCAAAGTTTAATTTAAGTGTTAAATTTTCATAGATATTTTATTTGGTGACCAATTCGCCACAAGAGTTTGATGCAAATAAAAAGTTAGAGGAAGAGATAGAAGTGGTTCCTGCTTCGTCTACTTCTCACAGTTTGGTTTTTTTGGACAAATACACAGAGTACAGAATCCAAATTTTGGCTTTCAATCCAGCAGGCGATGGGCCAAGATCGCAATCGATCACAGTTAAAACTTTACAAGGCTTACCTAGTGCTCCGGTCGATCTACTGTTCACCGAAATTACAATGAACAGTTTGAAAGTGTCGTGGAGTCAGCCCAAGAAGCCAAACGGTGATATCATTGGTTACATTGTAACTTACGAAACAACGGAGCAAAACGAGCGTAAGTTTGAAATTTTTAAAGTTAGGAAAGTTTGTAATTTTTATATTTAGGGTTTAGCAAGCAAGTGAAACAAAAAGTATCGACCACGTGGCTGCAAGTTCAGTCGCTCGAAGAAGGCGTAACGTACACCTTCACAGTGAGAGCTCAAACTTTGGATTATGGTCCCGCTGTTGTAAGCAATGTCACTACCGGTCCTCAGGAAGGGTCACCCGGCAGCCCAAGAGAACTGACCCTAGTTAAAACCATGTCCAATGTCGAACTGCATTGGTTGAACGGCCCTTCTGGCAAGGGACCTCTTTTGGGCTATTACATCGAAACCAAACGAAAAGGTGAGTTTGTTTTAACAGTTCCAATTTTAGAAAAAATCTGATGTTTTAATTTTCTTTAGACGATCCTCACTGGCAGACGGTGATTCATACCAAAAACGGACCACTTCAGGATTTTACGTTTTCTTACCAAAATTTACTACCATCCACGTCCTACAATTTTCGTCTCATTCCGTACAACAAATTTGGAGTCAGTTATCCCGCCTACTCTGACGATGTTGTTTTAACTCCATCAAAATTGTACCTGGAGTACGGCTATTTGCAGCATAAGCCTTTTATCGCCAAACTTGGTTCATGGTTGCCCTCGCAGCCACTTCCATCGTCATCATAATCATGATAATTGCCGTTTTGTGCGTCAAAAGCAAAAGTTACAAATACAAACGTAAGTACACTATTTTTTACTAAACACATTTAGTAACTTCTCTGATACAGAAGAAGCTAAGAAAACTTTAGAAGAATCTTTAGCGATGGACCCCGATGAAAGACACGAAGTTGCGATGGAATTGTATCGTTCTCGCCACGGCGGTAACGTCAGTTCGTTGGGAACCCTAAGTAAAAGGAGCACAATGTCACGTAAACCAATGCATCAGCCTCCTCCCGCAATGTTGGGCAAATCGCCGCCTCGACCTTCGCCCGCATCCGTAGCCTATCACTCAGACGAAGAGAGTTTGAAAGGTTACGATGAAAATCCCGATGATAGCAGCGTGACAGAAAAACCTTCCGAAATTAGTTCTTCAGATTCGCAGGTAAATAGAAAATGTAAAAGGATCATTCCATGTCTATCAAGTGATCTGGAAAACTTGTTATGGAATGACCTAAAATTAATTTGGTGTTGTAAGTGTGAAGTTTTCAGGGATCGGAAAGCGAAAATGAAAGCGTCAGGTCGGATCCTCATTCGTTTGTAAATCACTACGCCAACGTGAACGATTCTCTCAGACAATCGTGGAAGAGACAAAAACCGGTGAGAAATTATTCCAGTTATACAGATTCCGAGCCAGAAGGTAGTGCGGTCGTAAGTTTAAATGGCGGACAAATAATAATGAACAATATGGCTCGTTCGCGTGCACCTCTACCCGGATTTTCATCTTTCGTGTAAATATTAACCGTAATACAAATTTCCCTTCCTTGCTCCTTCTTATTTATTCGGGACAAGTTTTGGTTTTATTCTTTCTTGACTATTCTCAAGGAGGACCCGAATTAATGTGAAATGACCTAAGCACAAATTAAATTTTTTCAGAACATTCTCAGAAAATTGAATCTGTGACTTCAGTCATTATTGGTCTTAACGCCTCAATAATATTTGTAGGTCAGGTTTTAACAGTAAGGGGTAGCCAGAGGCTCTTTCCCACGAAATTGGACCCTTCTTTGAAGTATTAATTGGAAAAACTTCCCCACCACGAAAATCTCCCTTTTCCAGTTTGACAAATTGTTACATAATATAGGCAATTATAAAGAAAATCTTAAAGGTCTATTATTAGAGATGTAACGGGTGCCTAAAGCAAATAATTTTAGAGATTTGACTTTCCCTTACATAAAACCAAATAAAGAGGCGCCGGTTACATCACTAACTACTACGGCAATGTTTATTTTTTTACTTGACGTCACCGTGTTCCTATGTCTAGACGTGTGGTTGGTTGTTTTTGTTTTGTTTAACACACCGAGTGACTGATTTTTCTAAAAAAACTTTACAAGAAGCTTACGAAGCGCTAAAGTCTAACTTCTTTGTTTTGTTTTGAAAATTTTTTGTACCAAATGATAATTCTAAAGATCTTTTTTGTATAAAATTTAGATTAGTGTAGCTTTCTTGTAAGGAATAACTCTTAACGCCATTTTAGCAATTATTGTACTGATTAGAGATTTACACTGCCTAAGTTTAATGTAATTTATTATTGTAATTATTTTAGATGAGATGTAAAATAAATCTGTGATTCTACGTTTAAAATAATTAAGCTACAGTACACTTAATTGTCGTTTTATTTGGAGTTGCCCGAAACCAATAAATGTTGTTTATTTTTGGTTGACTTTCTTGCTGTTCGTTTATGTAAGTATTAATGGGGTACAGGCTCGGACGAGTTCAACGATTTTGTAATATGGTAGGGTCACAAGGAAAATGATGACTTTTGAAGACTGTGTGTGAGATAACACCAATTTTAGGAAACCTAACTTGTTTTAAAACTAAACTGCATTAACAATAAGCTTTATTTTTTACAAGATAAATAGCTATGTAATTGTATACTAAAACTTTTAGGCTGAAACTAGCCAGGTCGACTACTGTAGTTATTACAAAATTCGAGGGTAATGGCATACTGTGCTGTATAGGAATGGGTGACCTTGTTCATGTCCTTTGTATTAACAATAATAACTTTTGATCCCGCTCCGCGAGAGTTCGGTTATAATTTGACTGGTATTGACACCCAGTCTGATCTGTATTGATAACAAGATCTTTGTCAAATTTCGGTATCAACGCACGAGTCTGGATTCGAAATCTTTCAGCGGCAGCCAAAGTTTCCTCCAGTGTCGCGGTTTCTCTTTGGCTTACAAATTTGGTTATTTTTCGCTGGCCAATTCGGTGTCTTCTTTGAATCGAACAACCCAATTTTCAGAGGCTTTGAATTCAAAATTCTCAAACTGACCCGCTGCAGATAATGCCCACTGTTGCAAGTTTCTTGTTGATACTTGTTGAGAGTTTTGCGAGCTTCTACAAACCTGTCATTGCTCCAAGAGTCAATAATTTCAAATTTATCAAATTTTGTTCCACCATTTTGAATTTGTTTTCTCCATTTCTTCAAATCCTTAAAGCTTTTTAGACGGGAACATCCTCCTTTTTGAAGAGTTTTAATGCTCCACTTTGGATGTTGCCTAGCAATATTAGAAACCTTGATTTTGTAATCTAGTGGAATATTATCGATTTCTTCTATTTTCATCCTTTTCTCTCTGGAGAACAATCTTCGGTCATATTTTCTTTTACTTCTTCAAAAATTTCGTCCTCCGACACAATTCCTTTTTCTCCTAACGTTGTTATAATGTAATGGTAAATGTCTTCTCCTACTACCACAGCGTCTTCACTAATTACCGCAGAAGCTTCTGGCGCCATTAAATTATTTGCAATAAGGAGTTGCTGACAATACACCATCGCATCTTTCAATCGCCTCCTAGAAATTTCACTATACAGAGATTCTTCATCGGTTTCGATTTCTTCAACTGTCGAAGGGCCCAGTGTTTCCATGAATTTGTAGTCAGACATTGTCGAAACGATATATAGGTATAACTTGATATATTATAATTTTAATTTATATATAGTATTTTTTGTTATCCCTATATCCACAGATACCAATAAGAAAATTACTAGACCCTTCAGCCGTACCCCATAAAATATGAAAAAAGACGATATTTTCAAAGTAGATTTTCTCGGCAACGGGTGAATATCGCGCTCTAATATTTTGGCCCGCTTCATTTCTAGTCATAACCTGCTCGTAAAACAAAAATCAAGCAAATCGGTGAGGGTAAGGTCGGTGGTCTCCTTGTTAGAGGAAAAGCGATTGCCTTCGTATTTTAGTTTGAAGTTAGTGTTTCAAAATTTGTGTTTATTTGCACAGCACCCTCTGGACCACCGTTAGGATTTGTGGGTTCTGCACGTAGTTGTTCAGAAATTATTACTCAGTGGCAGCCGCCGTTAGAAGAACACAGAAACGGTCAAATCTTGGGCTACATCATACGTTACAGACTGTTTGGTTACAACGGTAGTCCATGGAATAATAGAAACATAACCAACGAAGCTCAACGAAACTATCTCATCACAGACCTAATAACATGGAAGGATTACGTTGTTCAAATTGCCGCTTACAACAATAAGGGTGTGGGAGTTTTTACGGAAGGTGCTAAAATTAAAACCAGAGAGGGTAAGCCTGAGGCTCCGCCTATTATCGAGAAGGTTCGTGCGCTAAATTCGACCGCCATCCAAATTTGGTGGATACCTCCAGACCCGCAGAAGATCAACGGAATAAATCAAGGTTACAAGTTACAGTCTTGGAAGTACGATGAAGATGAGGAGCATAATGTAGAGACGAAAGTCATCACGGTGCACCCGAACTTACTTGATCCTATGGCGAAACAGACCGCCATTATGGGAGATTTGGAAAAGTTTACCGAGTACAACATCACGGTTCTATGCTTTACAAACCCAGGAGATGGAGTGACGAGTGAATTTGTTTCTGTAAAAACCAGTGAAGATGGTGAGTACAATTTTTTCAGCAATTACCGAAAAAAAACAATTTTTTAATTTTAGTTCCAGGCGAAGTTTCCAATTTGCAGTTTGATCAAATCAGTGATCGTTCTGTGACCGTTTCTTGGTCGCAACCAAAACAAGTAAACGGCATTTTGACGGGCTACCAAGTGGTTTATCAAGTGAAAGACAAACCGGAAACGGTAAAATTACAAAATTTAACTTCAGATGAAACAAATTTGGAGGTGGATCAGTTGCAAGCAACTACTCATTATCGTTTTGAAATAACGGCATGGACTTCTCAAGGTGGCGGTTCGCCAAAAGTTGCAATCATTCAATCTGGTGTCGAGCCGGTTTTACCACAACCACCTACAAAATTAGCTTTGAGTAACATTCAGGCATTTTCCGTCGTCCTACAATTTACTCCAGGTTTTGATGGAAATTCTTCCATTACGAAATGGGTGGTGGAGGCACAGACTGCTCGAAATATGACATGGTTTACGATTTACGAAGTTACCGATCCGGATGCTACTACCATTATGGTTCAAAATTTGGTGCCTTTTAGTGAATATAAGTTGCGTTTAATAGCTAATAATGTCGTGGGCGCGTCAGAACCGTCGGAACCGAGCAAAGAATTTCAAACAATTCAAGCTGCACCTTCACATCCGCCCAAGAATGTTACTGTTCGTGCCATGAGTGCTACAGAACTTCGTGTTAGATGGATTGTAAGTAGATGAGTGCTATTATAAAGAGATGTTGTAATGTTCATTTTCTAGCCTTTGCAACAAATTGAGTGGTTTGGAAACCCTAGGGGTTATAACGTTACGTATGTGGAACTTAGCACTGACGGTTGATGAGCGAAACTATCGAAGATCCAACCGCAAATTCGCACATCATTTCAGGCCTCGAAGAATATGCTCTCTACGAAATTACCATGAGGGCTTACAACGACGTAGGAAGTTCGAGTTCTAGTCCCAGAGCACTGGAAAGGACGCGAGAAGCAGGTAGGAATTTTTGTGACTTTTTTTGCTTTGAAAAATGTTGAGTGCATTTACGAAGGGTTCTCTTGTTCAATTGTTTAAATTATTTTATATTTCTAGTACCATCATTTGGTCCTTTGGGAGTTCAAGCAAACGCCACATCGTCGACAACAATAGTTGTTAAGTGGGGCGACGTTCCAAAAGAGCATCAAAATGGTCTCATAGAAGGCTACAAAGTTTGTTATGGAACCGGTTCTGCTGTAATGAGATCGGGACCAGAGTGCAAAATGATCAGCAGTAACTCTTCTTTTACTGCAACCTTGACCGAGCTAAGAAAATTTGTTGTTTACCACATTCAGGTGCTTGCTTACACAAGATTGGGTGATGGTGAACCCAGCATGCCACCAGTAAGCGTTCAAATTTGAGGATAGTAAGTTGGACCCCAAGTTAATTAAATTTAATATGGGTGATTTTAGCTCCAGGAGAACCTTCCAATGTGTCTTTTCCCGACGTTTCATACAACTGCACGTATAATTTGGGACGCACCGAAGAACCCAATGGCGAAATATTGGCATACAAAGTTACCTACCAGCTAAACGACACACGAATCAACAGTAACAAATATTCTAAAGAATTTCCGCCTTCCGATAGGACCTTTAGGCACACAATTAGAATCAAAATATTACCTCTTTTCCGTCACCGCTCAAACGCGCTTAGGTTGGGGAAAAACTGCGCGAGTTTTAGTTTTTACAACCATCAATCGGGAGCCCCCACAACCACCTTCTCTACCACAAATCAGTAGAAGTCAAATTCAAAGCAAGCAAATCACTTTTAGTTGGACTCCCGGAAGAGATGGTTTTGCACCTTTGAGGTAAACATAATAATTTTTAGGTGGAAGGGTTCACAGGGGATCCAGGATTCCTTTCTTTTTTTCAAAGCTTTACTGGCATCAGTGAAATACTACAAGGCAATTAAAAACATATCATAGATCCCCTGTACTATTCACATCTCTTGTAAGAACGAGGATTATCAATTTATGTTTATTATTTATGATTTATATTTTATTATTTTGATATATAATTTATATTTATGATAATTTTGTGTTGCAGGTATTATAATGTACAAAAATGGAGTACCCTGGTCCATGGATTACAGTGCCTGAACGAGTCGATCCACAAGTGACTTCCTACAAGTCTCAAATTTGAAACCGTTACTTCCTACAAATTTAGAATACAAGCAATGAATGACATCGGGCCTAGCCGATTTAGTCCCGAGTCAACCGACGTTCGAACTTTACCAGCAGGTACTTTTTCTAAGTTCTATCAAGTAGCAACACAAATAATAAATAATTTTTAGCTCCCAGTCGTGGAGTAAGCGGTTTGAGGGTTGTTCCTATAACCACAACCAGCGTGGAGGTATATTGGATAACAATTGACGAACAATTTTGGAGTGGAGATGTCAGTACAGGTGGTTATCGCGTCGTATTTCAACCCGTTTCAGATTTTCCAACTGCAATACAAGCAACACCAAAAGAAGAAGTCATGGGAATTAAAGCCAATAAAATTGTACTTAATGATCTACTTCAAGACAGAAATTACGAAATTATAGTGGTACCCTTCAATTCGCAAGGTGAAGGACCTGCAAGTCCACCGGTAACCGTTTACGTTGGAGAAGCAGTGCCCACAGGCGAACCGAGAGGTTTGGAAGGTGAAGCAGTGTCGTCGACTGAAGTCAGATTGAGATGGAAACCACCACAACAACAAATGCAGAATGGGGAGCTTTTAGGCTATAAGGTAGGTTAAAATTAAAATTATATGGGTTTTTGTTCCCATTTATGGTTGTTCAATTAGGCAATCCAAAATATAGATAAAATGCCAGAACTGAATAAATTAAAAATCATTGAATTGGCTTTTCAAAGTTTAATTTAAGTGTTAAATTTTCATAGATATTTTATTTGGTGACCAATTCGCCACAAGAGTTGGATGCGAATAAAAAGTTAGAGGAAGAGATAGAAGTGGTTCCTGCTTCGTCTACTTCTCACAGTTTGGTTTTTTTGGACAAATACACAGAGTACAGAATCCAAATTTTGGCTTTCAATCCAGCCGGCGATGGGCCAAGATCGCAATCGATCACAGTTAAAACTTTACAAGGCTTACCTAGTGCTCCGGTCGATCTACTGTTTACCGAAATTACAATGAACAGTTTGAAAGTGTCGTGGAGTCAGCCCAAGAAGCCAAACGGTGATATCATTGGTTACATTGTGACTTACGAAACAACGGAGCAAAATGAGAGTAAGTTTGAAATTTTTAAAGTTAGGAAAGTTTGTAATTTTTATATTTAGGGTTTAGCAAGCAAGTGAAACAGAAAGTATCGACCACGTGGCTGCAAGTTCAGTCGCTCGAAGAAGGCGTAACGTACACTTTCACAGTGAGAGCTCAAACTTTGGATTATGGTCCCGCTGTTGTAAGCAATGTCACTACCGGTCCTCAGGAAGGGTCACCCGGCAGCCCAAGAGAACTGACCCTAGTTAAAACCATGTCCAATGTCGAACTGCATTGGTTGAACGGCCCTTCTGGCAAGGGACCTCTTTTGGGCTATTACATCGAAACCAAACGAAAAGGTGAGTTTGTTTTAACAGTTCCAATTTTAGAAAAAATCTGATGTTTTAATTTTCTTTAGACGATCCTCACTGGCAGACGGTGATTCATACCAAAACGGACCACTTCAGGATTTTACGTTTTCTACCAAAATTTACTACCATCCACGTCTACAATTTTCGTCTCATTCCGTACAACAAATTTGAGTCAGTTATCCCGCCTACTCCGACGATGTTGTTTTAACTCCATCAAAATTGTACCTGAGTACGGCTATTTGCAACATAAACCGTTTTATCGCCAAACTTGGTTCATGGTTGCCCTCGCAGCCACTTCCATCGTCATCATAATCATGATAATTGCCGTTTTGTGCGTCAAAAGCAAAGTTACAAATACAAACGTAAGTACACTATTTTTACTAAACACATTTAGTAACTTCTCTGATACAGAAGAAGCTAAGAAAACTTTAGAAGAATCTTTAGCGATGGACCCCGATGAAAGACACGGTTGCGATGGAATTGTATCGTCTCGCCACGGCGGTAACGTCAGTTCGTTGGGAACCCTAAGTAAAAGGAGCACAATGTCACGTAAACCAATGCATCAGCCTCCTCCCGCAATGTTGGGCAAATCGCCGCCTCGACCTTCGCCCGCATCCGTAGCCTATCACTCAGACGAAGAGAGTTTGAAAGGTTACGATGAAAATCCCGATGATAGCAGCGTGACAGAAAAACCTTCCGGAAATTAGTTCTTCAGATTCGCAGGTAAATAGAAAATGTAAAAGGATCATTCCATGTCTATCAAGTGATCTGGAAAACTTGTTATGGAATGACCTAAAATTAATTTGGTGTTGTAAGTGTGAAGTTTTCAGGGATCGGAAAGCGAAAATGAAAGCGTCAGGTCGGATCCTCATTCGTTTGTAAATCACTACGCCAACGTGAACGATTCTCTCAGACAATCGTGGAAGAGACAAAAACCGGTGAGAAATTATTCCAGTTATACAGATTCCGAGCCAGAAGGTAGTGCGGTCGTAAGTTTAAATGGCGGACAAATAATAATGAACAATATGGCTCGTTCGCGTGCACCTCTACCCGGATTTTCATCCTTCGTGTAAATATTAACCGTAATACAAATTTCCCTTCCTTGCTCCTTCTTATTTATTCGGGACAAGTTTTGGTTTTATTCTTTCTTGACTATTCTCGAAGGAGGGCCCGAAATTAATGTGAAATGACCTAAGCACAAATTAAATTTTTTTCAGAACATTCTCAGAAAATTGAATCTGTGACTTCAGTCATTATTGGTCTTAACGCCTCAATAATATTTGTAGGTCAGGTTTTAACAGTAAGGGGTAGCCAGAGGCTCTTTCCCACGAAATTGGACCCTTCTTTGAAGTATTAATTGGAAAAACTTCCCCACCACGAAAATCTCCCTTTTCCAGTTTGACAAATTGTTACATAATATAGGCAATTATAAAGAAAATCTTAAAGGTCTATTATTAGAGATGTAACGGGTGCCTAAAGCAAATAATTTTAGAGATTTGACTTTCCCTTACATAAAACCAAATAAAGAGGCGCCGGTTACATCACTAACTACTACGGCAATGTTTATTTTTTACTTGACGTCACCGTGTTCCTATGTTCAGACGTGTGGTTGGTTGTTTTTGTTTTGTTTAACACACCGAGTGACTGATTTTTCTAAAAAAAACTTTACAAGAAGCTTACAAGCGCTAAAGTCTAACTTCTTTGTTTTGTTTTGAAAATTTTTGTACCAAATGATAATTCTAAAGATCTTTTGTATAAAATTTAGATTAGTGTAGCTTTGTAAGGAATAACTCTTAACGCCATTTTAGCAATTATTGTACTGATTAGAGATTTACACTGCCTAAGTTTAATGTAATTTATTATTGTAATTATTTTAGATGAGATGTAAAATAAATCTGTGATTCTACGTTTAAAATAATTAAGCTACAGTACACTTAATTGTCGTTTTTTTTGGGAGTACCCAAACCAATAAATGTTGTTTATTTTTGGTTGACTTTCTTGCTGTTCTTTATGTAAGTATTAATGGGATACAGGCTCGGACGAGTTTAACGATTTTGTAATATGGTAGGGTCACAAGGAAAATGATGACTTTTGAAGACTGTGTGAGATAACACCAATTTTAGGAAACCTAACTTGTTTTAAAACTAAACTGCATTAACAATAAGCTTTATTTTTTACAAGATAAATAGCTATGTAATTGTATACTAAAACTTTTTAGGCTGAAACTAGCCAGGTCGACTACTGTAGTTATTACACTTTAATTGACATCCTGTGACTTATTTTGCATGTTTTCCATACTTTTACCAACATCACTACCAATTTTATTGCCAATATCACCACCAATATGACTACCAATGCGAGTACCAATAATAGCAGCAATACCGGTACCAATACTAGCACCAATAAGACTACCAAGACTGTTACCAAACGAAGAGAGTGATTGTTGATTTGGGGCGACTGCGGTGGGAAGCGGAGTGTAGGCTTGCAAGGTTGAAATAATAGAATTGGAAGATTCGGTAGAAAATGACTGCTGATCTGTAACAGGATATTTTATAGAAACTTTCCCCTACATGACCTTATTTGGTACAGTATGGAATGAACAAAAAGGAAACTTTTGTAATAATTGCATAACACATTTTTATTTGTATCAACTTACCTTTGCTAGCATTTTGATCGGGTCCCTCGTCTGTTACAGTTACCATTACAAGAGAAAATAGAACAGGAAAAATAAATAACTAGTAGTTAGCTTCATGGTTACTACTCATGTTCAGTTTAAATTTTTTGCTATTTATATAGAGTATCTTTTTTTTTACAGAAAATGGAGTAATTTGCAAAATAAAAAGCAATTAACTACATAACCATTATTATACCCCAGTAATTATTGTATATTTTGTGATAGATAAATTTTTTTTAATAATGAGAAAGATAACGTACATACATACAATAATTATCGAGGCTGCTTCGTGGCATGGGAGTGTTCATAAATTTATTATACAAACTACATAAAACCTGATGCAGTCAGGCCGACAAAAAGAAACTTTAGTTTGGGCAAAGTCAGGCCATATAGCTGACTGACTGTAAGTTCATTATTCTGATACAAAAAAGCAGGCATTTTTAAATGTTTTTATTATTATAAATAATTCTTTTCTTCGAAGTTCATTTTCAATCTTTAGTATTAAACTGATTTTCATGTTTTTTGGAACGATATCGGCATAAAATTGTTCAAAAACTAATGCTAGTAAACTATAATTTTGGTAGTTGCAAAATTTACAACCAACACATAATACAGCCGTGCTCAAATGTAGTAAGCCACCCATAGATTTGTAAGTTTCAGGAATTTTGAAGGGTTTTAAATAAAACTAATTACAAATATAAATTAAAACTATGCTTTTAATAAATATTTTTAATATTTTGTAGAATCACCTTTTGCCCAAAGGACGCTTTTAATGCGATTAGGTATTGTAGCTACTAATTTGAAGCAGACGTCTGGGTTAATTTTTGCCCATTCTTCAAGAATTGCTTGTTTTAATTCTTTTTTTGAAGTGGTTTTACAATGAGCAACCTTTTTTTTAATATTGCCAATAAAAATTTTTAATGGGCGACAGGTCAGGACTCGGTGGCGGCCACTCCAAAAGGGGAATCTTGTTTTCTGTAAACCATCGCTTTATTTTTTTTAACAATGGCATGGAGCATTGTCCTGTTGAAAAACATATTTAGGGCTATCTTCTTGAAAAAGTTTTACAATAGTAGCCTCTAAATGGTCTTGTAAAGTTGAGATGTAGGTGCTCGAATTCATTCATCCTCGCAGATTTTTACTTTTTGACGCCATTGGCAGACATTGAACCCCAAATCATTATACTACCACCGCCAAATTTGACGGTAGACACAATAAATCTGGGTAAAATTCTTCCCAACCTTCTTCTTACGTACGTTGATCCAGGCTGACCGAAAGTTGTAAAATTAATATTAAAATTAACAATATATAATATTAATTAATAAAATGGTTAAAATAAAAATTTTAGGTATAGTTATGAAAAATATTAATTAAATCCTTTACAAAATACGTACCCTATGTGGCTTTGTTTGACCAAATTACCTTTGCCCAATCAGCAACATTTCCACTTTTCATACTTTTCGCGAATTAAAGCCGTTTTCTAATTGGCTTCTCATTCAAAAGAGGCTTTTTATGAGGTTTACGACCGTGTAACCCTTTTCCCGTAACCAACATCTACCTATTTGTGAAGATATTTAAACCCCACATGCCTGTTGAAAATCAATTTTTAAGTTTTTCGACGTTTTCCGGCGATTTTTAGCGACATTACTTCCAAAAATCGATCCTGTCTGGGGTTATTACTCGTTTTCTTCCACTTTTGGTACATTTTTTATAGAGCCAGTCTCAGCCTTTCGTTTTAGGGTGGTTTGAACCGCTAATCTCAAACACTTTAATTTTTAGGCAATTTTTCGTTGCGACATACCCACCGAATTCAACAGGGCGATTTGGTCCCGAACAGCGACTCTTAAATGCGGTCGTTTTGGCATGATGTTGTTGCTATCACTTTACTAAACTAATTTAAAATTGATTTTGTAAAATTTTGACTTTTACAGAAAATAGAAATACCGTTATCGACAGGTACTAATATACCATAACATTAAAAATTTGCATTATTACAAAAATGTGCTTTATCTTAGTGCCCTTTGGTTCTAATTTGAAAGAAAATCTTTTTAACTGTTATCAGGTATATGTACAGGTAACATATATTTATAAATTCGGACTGGCCTGATACTTATGGGCAAATCCAGGGGTGGCTTACTACATTTGAGCACGGCTGTATATTACGATGTGGATATAAAAAATGATGTTCTTTTTTATTTAATAAATTTTATTATAATTATATAAATTAATTTATATAAAATGATGTTATTTTTATTTAATTTAATATGTACTTAATATTTTTGTTTTGAATTATGGCACCAACTGCAGGGCTTCTATCAAATTTTCCAAAACAAATTTTCAGACTTTTCAGAACTTGATTAAAAAAACAGTTGAATTATTTGACAATAAGATAGCACCAAATCTTAATGACGTACAGATTTTTAAAGGTTCTCTCGAAGTCTTCAGTCAAATGACTGGTTTGAAGCAGCTCTCCATTCTTCTCGTTTGAAAGCCAATCGTTTTAAAGGTACGTATCAATTATTGGGGCACACAAAATAAATAGATAAGGGTCTCGAATACCTACATCTCGACAATGTCTTATGTGGTGTCTACATAGACATTTAACTTCCACAATAATTATTACAAAATATATTGTTTCAGAATAAACTGCATACATTTATTATAACAAAAAAAAAAAAATTCAAATGGTAATTTTTAAACGTAATTTAGTTAGTAGTAATGCGAATGCATTGTCATGAAAGAAGGAATCCACGCAGGTATAGTATTTTTACTCTTTATGTGAAACTATTCGACTCCACTTGCGAAAGACCTCAAAGCAAACCTTTGGGCCACTCTCCATCATTTTGCATTAAAGCCAATCGATTTTCGAACTCAACGTGTTGAATTATTGTGAACAAAATAAGATAGCATAAATTGTGAAAATTAACATTACCAACCGCTTTGGTGGTTTTTTACAATAAAAAGATTGTCAATTTTTGATAAATTTATAAATTGAAATTTTGCGCTATTAGCAAAAATTTCTTAAATTCAGGAATTCACTATTTGTTTGTGCAAGACCTTACAATTAAAGAAGGATCACATCTGAGAATGGAGCATACTTTTAAAAGGGCATAAAATTCATATAAAACCAAAAATGGTTTCATAGATGTAATTCAAGAATTATTCTTGAAATAAAAACTTGTTAGTAACTCTTTATGTAAAAAATCAATTACATAATTGGAGATACTTGGCAATTTTTGGATTAATCGTTTCATTTTGACTAATTGTTTGATTTTGCCGCTGGCAAGCAAAAATCTGCAATCGTCATTCAACATTTCGACAACCAATTGCTTTTACCTAGATTGCAATTTTAGCATAAATTTTGATTAAACTGGTTATGATTTCGCATTTCAAGGTAGATCTATTTTAAAATAAAAAGACTCTAAGTATGGAATCATTTATTGGAATAATTCAATTCAAAATTAAGATATTGGCTAATTCGGATAATACGCAGGATTGTTTGATTCGAACCAAAAATTGGAATGTTTATTGAAACTAATCAGCTATTAGATCCAATGTAACTAATTTCATTGAGAAATCTTTCATGATAATTGAGTTTGTGACGTGGCAGATTTAAACTACCTATGCTCATTAATCAAATATAAATTTAGTAATTTTTCAATTGTAAATAAACTGTTTATTATACTAAACGACAAAAATCTTGAATTTTGCCGACCCATTATGGTTTAAACTAACAGTGTAAAATGCCAAATTTTAAGTACATTGAAGTTTATTCCATTATTGACGTTTGTTGGTGAAAATTATGCTCATTGAAATGTGAATTTTAAAAATATTTTCATTAAAACCAAAGTTTGATTTGTAAAAACAAGCTAAAATGAAATAAGACTGAAGTTTTCTGTTTGACATCTTGCAATTTTGAAATGTAGCTAACTTGTGATTGGAAACTGGCTAAAATATGCAACAGTTTTACGACGAATGAATTTGCATCTTACGAACGTATTGTGGCAAATTTAATTGCACAGTATAATGAAGGCTGGAGTGCATCTTTAGCCAGTATTATCGATGGCAACTTGCTATGCACGTAATACATTTTATCAGACTATTGCATAAATAATAAGAAAAATTTATTTTGAATTTAGTATTATTATATTATCAAGTATTATATTGTATCAGTATGTACAGTTACCTATGAACCAATAGAAAATTGAATAACTCAAATGTCAAAATTAGAACCAATCCCATGGCAATTAAACGATAAGTTTGCACAAGTGCACTTATCGATAAGTTTATAAATTTTTCTTATTACTTATGCAATAGTTCGACAAAATGTATTATGTGCATAGCAGTTGTTATCGATAATTCTGTTTAAACTATGCACTCCAGCTTATTTTTGAGAAAATTTGCCTCGCTTCGCGTCGTGCAAATTTTCGTGTAATAAGCTGTCGTGCATTTTAGCCAGAATTATCGGCAACTTGCTATGCACTTAATACATTACTATTGATAAGTGCACTTGTGCAAACTTATCGCTTAATTGCCATGGGATTGGTTCTAATTTTGACATTTGAGTTATTCCGAATTTTTCTATTGGTTCATAGGTAACTATGTACATACGCATGCAATAGTCCAAAATAAGTATAAACGAAATTAAACTAGATAAAATTTTACATACTAGGTAATGAAATCGTAGGCTCCATACTAAAAGTGAGTTATCTAATTTTAGCATTTGGTAGACCATAACATAGCCAATTACTTGATGTAAATAACCCAAAGTGCTAAAAATCGAGTTATCTACTTCTAATACTGAGCCCACGAAATATTATATTGTTCTACGCTTTCTGTTCCAGGTTTTTCATGATCAGTGTAACTTGAAAATTAGTATCCAAAAGCAACTAAAAATTGCACAGTAATATTTGTATCGGAACACTATTATACATCTTTTAATTACATATAATTAAAATTTATTACCCTATTATGAATAATGGCACTGTTAATGATAATTACAAGTACTGATTAATGGTATACATATTGCCATGATATGGTCAGGGTCAGAATGATCGTTATTGATTTAAAAAACTTGGCTTTCCAAAGAATTCCAATTTTCATTTAATTTTTGTAAGGTTTTGTCTTTTCTTTTAATGAAAGTTGCAGGGAAGTGGTTTCTCTAAAATAATTTTTTTATTTTAGTTTTATGTGGTATTTTATTTAACATCGTACTATAGCAAGCAGGCTCTGTGTGGAGATTTACAGATAATTTAGTCTAATTTCACTCATCTCTGAACCACTTCCATCAAATGAACAGGTAGAAAATTCTAATTGTTGCAAACTGGAAACTAGGTTTTTTGGACAAAAATTGGAGTTTCTTCGGACAGTTCGATCTCATAAATTATAAGAGCCAGGACAACATCCTTTTTTTAATTTTATTTGGAATTTTATCTAGTCGAATTTTACCTAAAAATTTGCTTTTGTACAAAACTTACGAGGCTTTTTATGCTAAACTCAAGTGTTAAGGCTGAGAAATCAAATTTCAGAGTTATTTTAATGCAGAAGCAGTTTTCATGACATATTAACTGAATTAATGATTGAAAAAACAAAGCAAGTTTTATGAAAGCATGATTTACTTACCATCTTTCCAGATGAGCTTCAAGTCAATAATTGGCAAATCATGAGAGACTGGGTAACTTTCTAAATCTTTTGATAGTTGTTTGGCTGGTTCGCTTAGCTCCGAAACAGTCGAATGTATGTGCGTTTTTACACGTAAGTTGATACTATTACTCCACGCCTTTCTCACCAATAATAACGAATATGGGGGATGAGAAGGGCTCACATTCACAATGATAGTTTTTCCATTACTTATCTAAAACGATACCACGTGAGCATAATTTAAAGGTGCTTCTAGGGAAGTTACCTGAAGAGGAACGGACTTATTCTTATATGCAGTACACAAATTGGTTGGGAGACTCTTTACGACGCTACTGGTCGTAACAAGATTTGATTTTAATGTCATCATTTGGTTCCGCAAGTCGTCCAACTGCTGCAGTATCTTTTCTTGTCGATCGATTAATGTGCTCATATCGGATTGTCGTTGTCGGTCCAAATCCTAAAATGCGTTTCATTAAAATTGAGGTATGAAAAGTGCAATTTAGTATTTTGAGGTTACATTATTAAATATGTGAAATGATAAAAAAAGTTACGTCCATAATTCGAAATGAATACATTCTGCGACTTCATTTTCGTTAGTACTTTGACAGTTGTTGGCAAAAAGTGATAAGTGTTGGGTGTCATGCAAGCAAATTTTGTGAAAATAATGGTAAGAGATTTGTTAAAAGTTGTGAAATGTTATTGCAATTAATTAGTAAGCATGTATACTTATCGAGAATCGTATAAAACCTTTAAAAATTCTTTAACCTGATGCGAAATATTCGAAATTTGTTTGGGTGTCGAAACGTGATCGTCGCCTAGACGTTGCATACCTCCTCCTCCATTGTCGTGAATATTCTTAATTTTATACATGCAAGTGGGTAATGACACGTTTAAATCGTGCCTAATTATTTGTCGAGTTTCGTACATTTTCACTGGACCGTTCATTTTTTCGATCGCGCTTAACAAATAATAATCTTCTGCGGGTGACGACGACAACGTCTGCGATTTCCTTCAAAATTTCAGGTGTGCAACCTGTCAACCATGGGCGTACAAACTTTCACTCTGTTTGGTTATTTTCGGTACCCACATCATTTCGCCTCCCCACGAATCGCCACCAGTCCATTTCATCTCGATTATAAATATTTTTTTTACAAGTAAAATTTTAAATTAAAAAAATTTTATTTCGTTTTTAATTTTTCGCAAATTCGAATTCCCGCGCTTTCTGCCTAAAAATGTTGTCATCGAAATTTTTTCGTTTTGGCCTCAAATTGTTTCGTTTAAATTCACTTTAAAGTTTTCGAAAAGAAGGGCAGCGAGTTTGCGGGTTCAAAAATGAAAAAAAGTTTTTATTTTAGGGCGTTCTAAAATCATTAACGGTGCCATCTACCGTGCACTCACGAAATGTCGCCTGGAACGTTTTGATTGGATGGTAAAACGTACGCGAACAAAAATCGATGAAAGTCGATTCTTGTTAAATATTCGCTTTAAATTGTTGGCGATGCTTTTAATTTCGGTGTCGAAATAAAATTTGTATGTGAGCTTATAAATTGATGCAAAATTTGAGTGCGAATGTGCAAAATTTTCTAAATGCAAGTTGTCATGGCGGCGGAGACGTTCGACCAATAGGAACGTCGGTTGAATAGAGGTGGTGCTACTTTTCGTCTCGTAGGTCGCGTCAGTGAGCGTATTTTTATGCGTCCTTCTTGGTGGCTAAGTTAAGTGTTTTGGCCCTAAATATAACCGTTAAGTGTCATATGTTTGTGTGTATGTTTGAAAAAAACAATCACTGGTGAGTGGCGAGTTTTGGTAACGCGGTAGTTGACGATAATTCGCTTGTTTATCACGTGACGTCGGAATTTTTATAATAATAAAGGAATGTGTGTGTGCGAATTGTATTTGATGTGCAATTGAAGAAATGTTTTGATGTTAATGACGTTCCCGTACGAACAAGTGATATACCAACCTAAAATGATTGTTTTCGCTTTTATAAGCACGTGTAGGGTATTATGATGTGATTGACAGTTGCAAAATAATAATAATGTCGACGCGAGGAGCTAAAAAGAGGGGTAGGCCCCCTAAAGTTCAAGTTGGCGATAGAACAAAAAAGTTTCAATACCATTTGTTGAAAAAACCAAAATATTTACAAAATTTAAGCAAAGGTTCTGATTCCCAATCCAGTACGCCAACAACCTCTAGGCCCTGCTCGCCTTACGATGCAGACTATACCGGCAAGAGGGCACCACACGAAAAAGGGGAAAAGACGGACACAGATCGGGCAAAAGAGGAGGGTTAACGGGGTCTGCGTATCCCAGGAGAGGCTACAATCCCAATGCAGATTACAACGATTCAGAGTATCATTACGGATCAGATTTTGGCGACGAATCTAGTGATAATAAAAGTGAAGTCGACGACGATTTAGGTTTTAGTGGTAGCGAAACGATTGCATCTGTCGAAGATGGTGATCGTTCTAGTGATAGTGATTTTTCTCTAAGTAGTTTTAGTACTTTAAGTGGGACTCCTCGTAAACCGGGCATACTAAGACCACCTAGTCCCGATCCTCTGTGGTTACAAAATCGCGAATTACCCCCATTAGTATTACCAAAATCATCCGATGATTTGTTAATTCCCACAGAACATGTTATGTCGGTTATTAGTATATATGAAGTTTTAAGACACTTTCGTAATTTGGTGCGCTTATCTCCATTTAGAATAGAAGATTTTTGTGCGGCTTTGATATGCGAAGACCAGAATGCATTATTGGCAGAGGTTCACATTATGTTGCTAAAGGCACTCCTACGCGAAGAAGATTCACAACAAACTCATTTTGGCCCTTTGGACCAAAAGGACAGCATCAACATTTCGCTCTATTTGCTCGATTATATGACTTATGCCGAAGTACTCCGTTCCTATGTTGAAAGCGATAGAAGTTTCGATTCACAAGTGATGCAAGTATTGGGCAACACCGATTATCCATTCACCGGCGTCGAAGATCGCATTAAAGTGTTGCAATTTTTAACAGATCAATTTTTAACTACAAATCCTGTGAGAGAAGACTTGCTCAGCGAAGGTAAGTTGATGTTTTTTTATTGAACATTTTGAGGTTATGTAAGTTGTCAAATTTCAGTTCCCATGCATTACGATGATCACTGTCGTGTTTGTCATAAACTAGGAGATTTATTGTGTTGTGAAACGTGTCCGGCTGTTTATCACTTGGAATGCGTCGATCCACCACTTCCTTGCGTTCCGGAGGAGGATTGGCAGTGTGGACTTTGTCGTTCACATAAAATATCGGGCGTTGTTGATTGTGTACTGGATATAGAAAAACAAGGACAGTTGTGCAGGCAAGAATGTCTGGGTTACGACAGGCATGGCAGAAAGTATTACTTTTTGGATAGAAGACTTATAGTGTAAGTAGACTAGAAATTATCCAAATAAAATTTACAAAATCTGATTTGGTAATGTTTTTTACAGGGAAAGTGAGAAAGAAGTTTGGTATTATTCCACAGCCACTCAGTTGGATGAAGTTTTAAAAACTTTGGATTCGGTTGAAATGGAATCTGCTCTTTGTCGAGAGTTGCAAGATTATAAAGAAGAAATTATTCGACAGATGGACTTGACAGAAAAACTCACAAACCAATTTAAGGGAAACCGAAAATCTTATTTGGATGTTGAAAATGGTAAGTATACTTGATTTCATTTTCTATTGCACAATTTGTTGCAAGTCGAATATAAAGCAAGAAAGTCAAATTGGAAAAATTATCTTGGAAACAATTTATAAAAGTTTCATAAAAAGTCAAAAACAAAATGCTTATAATCCAGTCATTGCTCCAAAAACAAAGTAGGCTGCATAGAATTAACTCTGACATGCAATTTTTTTTTTGCTTTAAGAGCAATATTCAGTGCAAATTGAATAAAAGTGGTACTTTATATCATTTATTTCAAGAATGTTAAAAAAAATTAATAATTGGAAATCGCAAATTTTTGGTTTGAATTGCACATTATTCGAAGGAGTAACTGCATCTTATGCTCAAAATAATTATGAACAAGTTGAAAAAAATTATAGTTGAGGTAGATATAGTTGCCAACAAGATATTTAACTGGCAGGGCCAACATCGGTAAATCAAAATCATTACAAAAATTAAACTATTATAGGTACAATTCTAATTAAAAACGAAAATGAAAAAATCAAAGTTTTGTTTTTGTTCAAAATTATGTCATTTTCAGATTTTTTCATAATCTTTGGTGTAAAAATGGTACACGAATGAGCGAAACTAAAGTCAATTTTTTGTAAATCTCTACACGGATCCGTCTTTTAGTTTGGTTTTTCTAAATTTACTCGTTTTTTGTGCGTCAAACAACAAAAATTATAATATGCACATCGGGGTTCCCACTCGTCTGGAAAATCTGGTATATCTGGAAAGGTCAGAGAATTTAAAATTTTGTTATGGAAAAGTCGGATAATTTTTAACAAAAGTCGGGGAAATTAACACAATTTAACAAACACAAATAAAAAGTTTAATGTAAAAAGGATGATGAAAATTACGTTTTTGATTTACCTATTTAAATTAATAAATAATTTTTTGAATATTATAATATTAGGTTGTATTTTGTTGGGTCTGCCTATTATATTTATATTTTAAAATTTACCAAATATCGAAAGGCCAAGGAAAATTACCAATTTTTATTATGGAAAAGTCTGGGAATTTGTTTTAAAACATTCAGTGGGAATCTTGAACATATAAAGTAAATCAAGTTCTGTGTCAAATTATTTTGCACAAAAACTAAATTTAAAATTTTCACCACAAACGGATTTTATTTTTATGCAGAATTTTATCGAGCTTTAATACCTACTTTTAGTATTCCTTGGCTAGTTTGTACATCTCTGGTTCCTCTAAACCTGACATAGAAAACTCCAATGCTAAACTAAAGAGTTTAAGTAAAAAATACATTCCAAATTATTTCCATCCAGAATACACTAATAAATTATTAGCAAACTTGAATTTTTAAGCTTTTTATTTATTAATTAGCTGATTATGAAATTGTGAACATTATTGAATTGTCTAATTCTTCTTAAGAAAATAGCGTTAATTGAATTATTCAATAATTCTGTGGAAATTTATAGTACGTGTAGGTCATGAATGGGACTTCAACTCATCAAAATATTTAGGCACAATGCTTGGATGTTTCCTAGAAAATCGATTTTGAAATATTTGTAGGTATATAGGATTATCAGAACAAACTTGTTTTATTCCCAAAGAAGAACAAGCTTGTTTGTGATCAAAAATCTTGCCCAGAGTGATTTGAACCTGAGCTTACTGGGCCTTGTAGCCAAAACTGGCTACACCACACCATTTTTTATTGAAATACTCAACATAATAAATACTACTTTAGCTAGTTGAAATTAAAAGCATAATCTACACGTGCCATAAATTTTAACAAATTAATGACAAATTGGAATCTTTTGTTTAGTAGGTTCTTCGATTGTATAGTAGAATTACCCTTTACGATCTTTTATTTTTCTATCTGCATGAACAAACAGTTAAAACCCTAAAAAGCTGTAAATTTTTATTTTTGTATGAAGCTGCAATCACAGCCTAATTATTTCAAGATTAATTGTATATAATAATAAGGGACTTAGGTGCATTATTAATTCCGAGGGTAAATTCACATCAGAGATCAGGGTTCTTGATTTATGTGCTATATACATTATTTTATGCATTCCCAGTAATACAAGGTTCCCCATAAGAGACAACAAATTTTGATATTCAAATAAAATCTTCTGAATTAAGAAAACAAACTTATTAAACTATTGATCATATTCATAATTATTTATTAATAATAATTAATTCTGATAATTGTGTTATAGACTCGATAACGACTATAAGCACTATAACCATAAAAAAGTTATATAGACATCAATAAAAATAGTATTCTGATCGTGAATAATAGTCGATAATGCTTATATATAGTAATTGTTTCCATATATACTGCACTGAGCTATAAATTACAGGCAACTCTTTGAAATGTATTTGTTTTAAGTGATCATTTGGTCATTGTCAGTAGAACATTTGTTCTACTAGAGTAACTTTTACAAATGACGTCTTTTAAATAATGAACACCACCAACTTCAATGCAAGCTTCAATTCTAGCACAAGAATTGTGGATTTTTAACATTTAAATAATTTCACATAAATGAAGAAATTTAAAAAAATTCCAAATACATATCAGTTTGACGTTTGTTTGTATTATCAGTTGAATGTAGTCATGGAAATATGCTATTCATTTTTATTCTGTTTGCCTTTTTTTTAAGTCTCTATGCCCGCTTGCACCACAATGTTTAAGTATTTCATAAGTTCGAGTCGTACCTAAAATCGCATTTGTCTATTGACTGAATTGAAATTTTAAGTGTATTTAAATACTATGGGACAACGAGATTAATAATCATTTTAATTTCTTGAGATTTAAGGGTTCTGGTCTCATGTAGAATATTCATACTAAAAACGATCTCAAGATACCAGATCAAGTATGGTACAGAGATTGATAATGCTATACTCTCTTACGAGATTGATACCTAATGAGACGGTCCTACACACTGTGAGACTTTTTCTTTAAACATTTTAAACTATGCATATTAAAATAAATGATGTGTATATTTAAATATTTGTAACTTTTCTTTGTAATTAATGACATAAAATTTTATTTCTTCAATAGGCCACTGACCGTTGCTCTTAATTTGAAGGTTGCGAATGTAGCTGATCTTTTGAGACAAAAGATTTAAGCAGGCAGAGTTTAATTAGGTACATGCAGAGTATCGGCCGATTATTATTATCTTGAACAAAATTTAATTTCAAGTGGCGTGTTTTACTAACAATAAATTAAAATTTGTTTTACCAAATGGTTTTTTGTACTTTTTGCCTTTTCTTAGTTTTGATTTTAATAGAAAATTTCCACAGCTAAAATAATACAAACAAACAAGGAATTGGAAGAAAAATTAGAAGAGGAACGCAAAGAAAAAGATAGACAAGCGGCAGAAGACATGGTTGCCAAATTGCATGAGGATTCAAATTCTAATTCCAATTTGGTTGTTTCAAATTCTACGGAAGTACCCATGGAGATTGACCCTACTTGTGGTATTAATGAAACTGAAATACAAAACGATATAACAACCGAAATTATCAGTTCACCTTCTTCTAATGTTAACAATTCCTTGATTGGCGATAATAGTTTGCAAGATTTGGAAGACGAATTGGATCCAGATAAAAAAAAAGAAAAAGAAATTTTAAACAAATCAAAAACGGGAACCCTCACTCCGCGATCGTTTAACATCGAAGAAATGAGAAGAAAGACGTCGGCCATTCTAAATCGGGAAGATGTCGATAAAAAAGATGGTACGGATGGTTTGCGCATGACTCGGCTAAAAACGAGTCAAATTGCTAACGGCACTTTACTTTATAAACTTGGAATGGATAATCAATTTAAATCTTACATAAATCAATTCACCACTATACCTATCGCATTAAATAAACCACAAAGGAACGAAGAGCGGGACAAAAGGCGACACTTGTCACACAAGTTTTCGCTTACCACAGCGTCCGAGTTTAAATGGATCGGAACAATTAACGGTAGTCGCACAATTTTATCCAACACCTTGCGCCAAACAATTTTACATTTGGAACAAACTCTCTTGACACCATTCATGCATACCAATTGGCAATTGATTCGTAAACAGTGGATTCCAATCATCACTGCTTGTCAGCAACCAAAAGATTTTTCTCGTGGTCTGGTCATTTTACAAGCTTGTATTAAGTCTGTAGTTTTTGCTAACGTATGGCATGAGCAATTGGGACACACGAAATTGTCGAGAATTACTGCAAGCGAGCGTGAAGATAGAAAAAAAATAGAAAAACGCGAAAAGAAGGATAGAGAAGAGGAGGAGGAACGCAATCGACTCATGACCACCAATTATATTAAGTACATGGTGTCGTTTAAACATCAAGTTTGGAAACAAAAAGGTGAAGAGTATCGAATACACGGGCGGTGGGGATGGCTTTGGCTTGCCTCGACAAGAAATCACAAAATTCAAAATTGTTCAAAATTAGGATTAGCCGTTGGTCCCTTTTTGCATATGGTTCAAGTCCGCGATAATTTGGGAATGAAGATTCTTGCCGTCGATCCTACTACCTTTGCTTACATAAATAAAAAGTTTCTGAAAGATGATGGCGAAGCCAATGTCAAGAAAGAGGTGGATGGTGTGGAAGATGGTAGTGGGGATTGGAATAGAGAAGACGAAGGTGAGTGTTTTTATTCCATAATTTTTTTAATACATATTTACCTTTTCATTTTTTAAATAGGACCTGAAATTTTATCGAGCCTACGGGTTGCCCCTATGCAATACAACTTTGACGAATTGGACGTATCAAAGGCTCTCGCTGCAACGGGACGCGTCTTGTTTCCCAAAGTGGCTAAGAGAGTGTCGATAGACGATTTGTTGGCTCGAAGGACGCAATTAAAGGTTTTGGAAGAACGTCAAATTTTGTCAAAAGTTAAACAAGAGGATAACAAGGAAGACGAAATTATTGATGTAGAAAATGACGATGCGGAGGTGGAAGGTGACGGTGGCTTGGAAAAACAATTAAATAACATGATGAGCGGGAAGGTTTTAGCACCACAAACAAATCAACAATCGCAAGTAAATCGTGAGTTTTTAAGTAACATTGCTAAACGAATCAACGCTTTGCGTCACAATTATCAGACCATATCAAAGATTGGCAAAGATTATCCGTGCTATTACAAGGGTTGTAATAATTCGTCTTTGTTACCTAATCCTTGCTATTCTCCTTTATGTCTCCAAAGAAATAGAGTCCGCCGGGAATTGTTGACTTTGTTAAAAAAAGCAAACACTGTTCAAAATCCTATAAAATTGCCGAATATGACTGGAAAATCTATTTTAGAACAAAAGTTGATGGCGGTCAGCAAAGCTACTTCTAAAGGTGGCGAAAGGGTAGACGAAGCGACCGTTTGTAAGGATTTGATAAAAGCCTTAAAAAGTGCACCAATCTATAAGGACGATTATGCATATGTTAAAAATCTTGGAAAGGTTAGCGAGAGTATTGACTTAAAAAAGGAAGAAGTTGAAAGTGACAACGAAGAAAAGGTGATTCATAAAACGAAAAAGTTGAAAAAATCTTGTGACAACGAAACCGAAGACGTTGATATGGATAGTATGACACCAGATGCCATAAAGGAAATGATTTTGGGTACAACAAATACCAGATCTTCAAGGTCTTCTTTAAAAAACATGGCGGCGGCACAACGCACAATACAAACTTTAAATCCAAAACCAAATTATCCTCCAAATAGAAGATTTTGTTTAGCTATACCAAAAGTACAAAGCAAAAAAGAAGAGAAAGTTAAAGAGGAACTTGCAGAAGATGGTACCAAGCGTGTCTATTCGGTCAGTTCTACTGAAGGGAAAATGTATTTGAAAAAATTACCCACAACCACAAAAGAAAAACTCAAAAAGCGATCAATAATAAAGTATCCTGTTTGTTCCAAGTTTCAAACGAAAAACGGTAAAAAATCGCTTCTGCTTTTACCTCATTATGAATTGACTAAACTGTCGAGAAATGGGGGTCGTTTAACTGCCAATGGTTTTCATCATATAGCCAAACCCAATAATTTTGCCTGGCCTTATCCTTGTGCTAGACCTCTCTTTAAAACATGTTGGTTGTATCGTAATGCTAATTTGCGCTCGTTAGCAAGCGTCAGCATTCAGTTGAAAATTTTATGGGCGTGTCTCAGATGGGACGATATGCAAACTAAAGCTCCAAGTTCGGATGGAAAACATCAAATTACTACCGAAACTGAAATTATGTCTTTGGAAATTTTAAAACATCGACATGTTGGACAATTTATGGAGAAGACTCAATATTTGAGAAGAAAGGTCGTGATTCCACTAGAATTGCCTAAAACTGTTCGAGGTGAGTAAATGTTTTTTGTTAATGTTTTGTTTATATATTGTTGTTAAATTTGCCTTCAACAAGTTATTCCAGTTCATTTCTTAATTGAAACTTCATTGTTTTAACGGAAAATGTTTCATAAATTGCACAAAATCACTTCATGCTCTGTCAATGTTGACACCTTTTTCAAACAATAGTACTTTTTTACATTAATAATTTTTCATTTTATTTCCTGTTCTTGTTTTCCAAGAAACAACTTTTCACTTCCATGCTTTGGTATTGATGGGTCTATCTTCACTCTGGAAATCAACAAGGAAAGAGTATACAAAAAATGCACTAGAAAATATTGCTAACTTACAAAGCGACGATGAGTTGGTAGTCGCACTTCTGTCTAGTAAACTTTAATTTTTACCAATATTTTTGTCTATTATCTGTATTTCAACTACTGGTTTATATTCTAATTCCATGAGTTTGCATCATCATATTTAGTTTATTTAATATTAATCTCATGTATTAAGAAGGCTGTCTTTTCTCCTGAGTAGATTTCAGTTCATCTTGAGAAAACGTCATAAATCTGGTAGTAATTTTTTACTCTTTTGGCATTCAGGTAGAAGTTTCTTCTTTCCTTATTCTTGCAATTTTTTTTATCTCTATATGCTATTATTTAATTTTTTTGGTGTCTTCTCTTTGTAACTAACAAACTTATCTGTCTTTTTTTTTGCAGAAGTAACATCAATCAGAAGTGGTTTGCGCAAACGCAAAAGACCGGAATCCCCTCAATGCACAGATCCTCAAGTGTCGGAAGAGTGGGTAGATGAAGATAAATTAGAATTGTGGGAAATTAAGCAATATGGAGAGAGGTAAGCCATTTTCAAGTTTTGCTAAGCATCTCTTTCAATTTTCATAAAATCAAAAGTTTGCTGTGTAACGCAAATCAATTTTGGCATTTCTGAACTGTCAAAAGTTTGAATTTAAAAATTAACTTTATTATTAGTTTTAAAAGAGGAATTACGATTTTACATTTTAAAACGAGTTTTCATAATATTTATGGAATATCCCAGTGGTAATTATTAGTAGTATTTAATTTCTTCATTGAGTTGGCTGGTTTTCAATTCAAGTGTTGCTGTGATGATTACTACAAATCTTGAAATGAGGACATTCCATTATTTCCAAATTAACTTGACTCTTTAATTTACTTTTGCTTGTGGAGTTAATTTTCACATCTAGCAAACATTTAAACAAATTTTATAAGTATGATTTAAATAACATAATATGAGATGTGCATGTAACTAACTGCTTGAATTTTGTGTACATCTTTAGGCTTGAAAAGGCTAATGTGCAAGTTATAACTAGGAGTCGAACTGGAAATTTACCTCCAGCACGTACCATCACCGGAGTTACTTTAGATAATGTCAACAAGGTGTCTGTAACGAGTAAAGCAACACCCGAAGAGATCAAAGAAAAAATGGAGCAACAACTACGAATACAACGTGCAGCACATCAACAAAAGAGGGCTATGGAGTCGAAAAATCCTGGAGCGATTATCAAAATGTTGGGAAGCACCGCCCAACGTAAGTCTTTTGTTTTAAATTTTCTTTCTTTGTGTAACGGGTAATAATGTATGCATATCATTGTAATAGTGGAAACTTCTTCAATAACTTTTTATTGTTTGAAATGTTGAGTTATATAGGTATCTGCTTGACGTGTATAACTAATAATTATTTGTAAGTGCACAGAATTTGATAAACACAACATAATGTATTTTATTGAGTACAAAATACCCTTTATTAATTAGTGATTACAAATTAAAGGTTTAACAAAACTGCATAGGTTAGAATGGTAATTGCCAAGTTTAAACAGGTTTAGGGACAATCTTTTCACTTCCAGATAACTTACATTACGTTGGATAAATAACCAATCTGACCCTAAGATATGTGGAACCAGAAATATAAAGAAAGAAAGAAAAAACGTGCTTCTCAAAACTAAAACACATAATTAAAAACAATTTATTTTAGTTTATACATACCAAGCAGATAATCAGGTCTATTATGTATTTTAAAGGTAACCATTCTCTGCAGTTTGGTATAAAGGGGTTAAGTCAAAAATTAGAAAAAAAATTTTATTGCTAAAATTAAATCTATTTGTAATGCTCTATCTACTGGTATAAAAGATTAAAGTTAAATATTTTTTATTAATAAGATAATGAAATGGTCTAAAGGTATTAAGTCAAAAATAATTATATACCGTTCGGTATAAAGGGGTTAAGTCAACTTATCGTCGTCGATCTGTGAATAACTCCAATGTGACAATTTTTGCAAAAATGATGCTTTGGTTGATTGTGATTCTACATTGTACGCTGCATAGCTGGTAATAGCCCCAATGTAGAACCCTAAGTAACCAGAATGCTTAAAAAAAAAGAAATTGTAAATATAAATTAAATATTTTTTATAAAAAGCAGTTTTTTGCGTCTCCTGGAAGATTTCAATTTTGTAATATTGGAGTTATTCACGGATCGACAACGTTATGTCCTTGAGACCGATATATATAACTTTTCCGTTCGGTATAAAAGGTATAAGTTGACTTATGTCCTTGAGATCGATAAGTATAATTTTCTTTCGTTCGGCATAAGTTGACTTAAGCTCTTATATAAACAATACATGTAGTTTTATTTCGTTTGGTATAAAGGGCATAAGTTGACTTATGTCCTTGAGACCGATAAGTATGATTTTCTTTCGTTCGGTATAAAAGGCATAAGTTGACTTAATCCCTTGAATATACCTCTATTATAATTTTATTCCGTTTGGTATAAAGGGCTTAAGTCGACTTGCGCCCTTAATACCTTTAGACCATTCCATTATCTTATTAAAAAAAATATTTAACTTTAATCCTTTATATCAGTAGAAAGAGCATTCTAAATAGATTTAATTTTAGAAATAAAATTAAGAAAAATAAAAAAAAATAACAAAATAAATTTTTTGACTTAACCCCTTTATACCTGGCACTAGTATCACTAAAATCCTAAAATACGGTGATCATAAGGGCATAAGTCAATGAAATAAACGTTAATATAAAAGATTCCAACATTTTATATATACTGCCTTCAATTGAAAACTAAATCTAAAAACCTATATTACTGAAAATGAATATAAATAATTACTCGATTTATAAATTGCATTACAATATCTTTTCTTGTATTACTCAAAACTATGTTTTCTGACTTAACCCCTTTATACCAAACCGCAAAGCATTATGAAATAACATAAACGTTTACGTCAAACTGGTGACACTTGTTACCACTTGTTAACAACTTGTTACACTTGTTAAATGTTAAACTGGTTAAATTGTCACCAGTTTGACGTAAACCTTTATGTTATTTCATAAACGTTACCTTTAAAACAACTTTTTGTGATACATAATAGACCTGATTATATTATAACTTCAATATCAATTTATTTTTGATATTTTGAACCATAATGGAGCTACCGAAGAAGTTCACTTTAGTGACTCGCCCTATACATGCAATAAATAATGCAAACGAATTTTTCTTTCTCGTAAAGCTGCTTCTACTACTAGTGGTACTACTATTGTTACTTCTACTAGTACTACCACATCTACTAAAACTACTACCACACCTACACCAATTCAACCTAAAGGTATGTTGATGTTTGTGTGTGCAGTCGTAAAAGTTGGTGTTGTTTATTATCTTTTAGGTTAAAATTACCGTATACTTATAATTTTGTCCTTGTAGTAAAATTATCCCTTTTTTTTTCCAGTAGATAATATTTTTTGTTTGCTTTTTTCAGTAACTTCTGCCGAAGGTCAATTAAAAATTGTGAAGAATATCGTTCTTCCCAATCAAGGATTATCCGGAAGATCGACGTTAACCTCTTTATTGTCTTCGAATACCACGCCAGGTGGTAATAAATTTGCCGGTAGACGCATTTACATGACAAAAGCAGCCGATGGAACGACTCGGGTGATTCCAGGATCTGCGGCAAATATCATAGCAAAAGGAACGACCCCCAGTCAATCTCTAATCAAAGTTCAGACGTCGGGCGTACAAAATTTACAACAAATTCAACAAGCTGGTAAGTTTAAACTTTGAGTTTAAATGTATTTTTTAAATTGTAACTAGATGTTGACATGTCGAGTATTTTACAGTGACCACCACGACATCGACTTCAACACCAACAAAAACCGATATACCACAACGTGTTCAAATTATGCGAACACCTGACGGCCGCCTAACGGTTAAAGGGCTAATGCCGGGTCAACAACTTGTGCAAATGCCTGACGGAAAATTGCAGGTTTTAACCACAACTCAAATACAAACCAACATAAACAATACTCCAACAACGCCCAAAGCTCAACCAGTTGCAACCACTAAAACTATTATTAAAAGTACACCTAACACATCAACAGGTAAATTGGTCCTGCAAGGTAATCAGCTGAAGACTTTGCAGCAAGTTCAATCGCCTAGTCCATCGAAAACTCAACAAATTGTGGTGAAGCAACAAACCCCAGTCTTGCAAAAAATTAATCCTCAAAGTACAACAGTCGTTGTTGGTAGCGGCCAAGTTTTACAACAGCAGGTCGTTGTGAGCAGCGGTCAACAGATGATCAATAGCTCGGGTCAACAGGTATGTAATTTGGCAACCACTTTTTCAGATGGACAAAATCTATATTTCCTTTCTCCTTTTAGATTGTTACCAATCAGATTATAGTTAATAATCCAACGTTAGCTCAGCAATTGTCGACAGGTAAATTGCAAGTTGCTACAGTTAACGGTCAGCAAGTGTTAATAAGGCCAACGGGTAACGGTCAAGCTCAAGTAGTTGCTCAAATAACTCCTGGAAATATTAATCAACCTCAATTACAACAAACTCAAACACCTCAACAAGCACAACAACCTGCAAAACAAGTGATCACCCCGGCCAAACAAGAAGTCGAAACACCGAAAATAAATCAAGATAATTCGAGTAGTCAAATCGATTCTGCCACTATGGAACAGCTTCTGGCGGGACAACCGCCTGGTACTGTTATCAAATGTGTCACGGCACAGGTGATTCAGACCCAGCAAGGACCTAGAATTGTTCTGCAAGGCTTGCAAGGTGCAGATTTTACACCTCAACAACTAACAGCAGTACAACACCAAGTAAAGCAGCAATTAATGAAAGGTAAAAGCTGTTTTTGAAAATGAAGATTTGAATTTTAACAATGTTTGGCTTGTAGCTCAAGCTTCGACCGGAAAACAAGGTGTGTTAGGTCCCACCAAGATTTACGTTGCTATTCAACCGGGCAGTACCGATGCCATGTCAACACCAAATTCACAACCACCTCCGTTGGCTCCCGTGCAACAAAGTATTACACAACAAACGTCTTCGATGCAAGACAAAAAGGTTCAACAGTTTAGTTCCGCGCAGCAGCAGACTCCTGGGCAACAGGTATGCAGCGTGCCTCCAAAAAAGGTGATAGTAGAATATTTAAAATAATAAAACTTATTTTGTACATGCACGTTTGCAAGGTGTAAAGAGGCTTTTGGGTTTTGTATTTTAATTTTCTTGAAGTTTTGCATGACGTTTTTTACAACTTCAACTGTATTTGCATGACTAGAGATTGTTTTCTTTTATAAGAGAGAACAAGAATTTGTATGAACGAGTCGTTATTATGACATTTTTGGTATTTTCAGAAATAGGTGATTAAAAATTTGAGCTCGAGGAGTGAATCTTCCAATCGTCCGACATTACTTTTTCTTCATTTAAATTAGGAAATAGGAAACATTTGAAAAATTTGCTCATAACTTGTATTACTTTTCAGCTTTGTTGTTTTTTTTTTATTGTCGTACCTTTTAAGTTTAATTTACAGTTGCAAATTTTTTTTGCTTTTTATCGTTAATGTTATGCTTTGTGTGTTTCTCGTTTTAAATTCACGTTTTTTAAGTGTGTGCTTGCATAAAGATGCAATATTGTTGCAATTGAAAAACGTGAGTTTTTCAAAATCTTCTAAATTAAATAGTCTCTGTTAAATCTTTTAATTTATTGTACCAATTACGGATCGAAATAAATTTTTATTTAACAAACGATTCTCATTAATCATTTCTTTCTAACATTGCATGGCTCTACAACTTTTACAAATTAGACATGCTTACATTTTCGAATGCTGTAGTAATTTTTTGGCTGCTTGTTTTCCTTGCACTAATTATAATTTTGCATCGTATCGTGTTTGGTGGAATAAAGTGTTGGGAAGGGGGAGATGTCATTCTAAAATAATATAATTCATATTTTCCTCAATGTGATCTTGAAACGTATAATCAAGAAAACTAGTTCTAACCACCTCCAAATATTTTTTGGAAAAGTAGCGAAAAAATTCTAAGCACTAGGCGGTTGTTTTTAGAAAGGAATGACAAAACAAAACTTTTTTTTAATGATACTGAAAGTTTGATAAAAGTAAATCTGCAAATGCACTAAAAATAGTGAAAAAACTCCAAAACTTATAATTTTAAGAGCGTATTCCATTTCAACAAGTGTGTTTTATTACCTGCAAGTATGTAGATTATTATTCTTATGAATTGATTTATTTAACTACATATAGAAAGATATCGTAGAAAACTCTTCAAAATGTGTTTTATTTTAAATAAATAATTGACTTTTTCATCAATATTTTTGATGACATTGATCAAGGCGTAAAATTTAGCTCCTGCTTCTTCATATTATTTTCAAAAATATGTTTGTAAACAAAATGCGCCTTTTCAAAAGAACATTTTCAGGTGGTTTATAGATCTATAGACTTTTTTCTTTTTAAGCCTTGCAAATTAACCACCAGTATTATCCAAGTTTTGATTTAGTTTTCTTAAATCGATTTATGAGAAGAATAAGTTTGTTGTTCTTCAATGTTAAAGAAAGACGTGTTTCTTTTAAATATTTAATAAAGAAGAGGTCAGCACAGTGAAATGCACTCGAGCAATTTTTATGTTGATCAAAATTGTTAAATGTTTATTATTTTGGAAAAAATTTCAAATTGTATAATTTTGTGACGCATAATAATTTACAGGGCGTCAATGATGGCACACCAAGCGTGGTGAATAGTCGTCAGATCTTAGTAAATGGACAGCAATCATCTGCTTTAATACAAGCAATAAAGGGAAACCTGGATACGAATCAATTGAGTGCGGTGATACAACCTCATGCATCGAAAGAATCCAACCAAGAATTTGTTGTTACTCCTGATTATATTCAACAAAGTATGTTTCAGTGTCATCCTTCTGTCATAGTGTCAAATCCTAACTGTATTATACCCATTGCAAAACGACAAATTTAATAATCGTTGAATAATTTATTCGTTTTTTTTGTGCATTAAGTTAGTACGTAAGATCTGCAAATGTTTGTAAACTTTGTGTTCTGTTTTCTTTTTTTTTTTCATTTTTTTTACAACTGAAAAAACGACTTGCGTTGTCTGTGATATTTTGAATAATTAGTACCATTTCTAGGAGCTTTATTTTAACTGGATAATCGAAAGCTTTTCATGCACGAATTTTTTCTCAACTTGTTAGTGCAACTTTTGTACGTTTTTAAGGCACAACCACACTGTTAAAGCACCTCCCTTCCACTACCACACCACACCCTCTCATTTCATTGTTTGCGTTATTTTTCCAGTTGAAATAAAGTGCCGGCAGCCCATTTTTAAATTTATGCGACTGATTGTAAAAGACTTGATAAGTAACGGCGAGTATTATTTTATGTCTGGAAACATTTGCTACTGTTTTTCTTAATTAAATTTTAATTAGAGTGACATGTAACATTTTCAATTTCTTGTATTCCAAATTAATGTGGTAATTAATAAAGTTTAATTTAAAAAAGATATCACAGACTTTTTGTTTTTTGTCATACCCTATTTCGTATTATTTAGTTTGGTCGTTTTGCTTTGGGTCTTTTTACTATCGACTATTTATTTTTTTATCTTTCTTTAATTTTTGTTTTTGTGGGTTTTTCATTTCATATTAAAAAATATTTTGTGCTAATGTAGCCATTAAAACTGCCCTAAAACAAGAAAATTTGAATCCCGAAATAGAAGAAAAGTTGCTTCAGCTGCAAAGGTATCAAGAGACTAAAATGAAACAGGAACCCGAATTGCCGCCGGTTATCTCTCGATCTAGCGTTCAACCGACGCTTGCTAGCGTAAAAATTCCTGTTCGTAAACGTCCACCTAGTGTTAGAGACGACGACACCGAGTGGATCATGGACGTGCCCAAACGTAGTCGGTTATCCAAAGGCGGCGAGCCTAAAAAAGAAGAACAATTATTGTGAGTTATTTCGAAATATTTATAGCTTTCTTCCTTCTTATAAACCTTTTATATTTTAGTAGTCAACATTCTATTAAAGATAAGCCCATATCTCCTCGTGCTCGAGTGAAATTAAAGGAAACCTTTGAAGATGAAAAGAAGGTTGCCATGAAAACTAAGGCGACTGTACTTTTGTTTCGACAAAAGGAGGCACTTAAAAAGGAAATTCTTCGAAAGAGGGCGCTATTGGAACGAGAATTACAGTGCGAAATTCAAGTAAGCTGTGCCGAAACTTGCTATTTTTCTTGTATTAAATTTCTTTATTTTTGTATTCAAGGTTGAAGTGGCGGAAGAAATTGCAGCTCGCACCAAATTAGAACGTAGTCGACAGGACGAGGTTCGATTAAACAATAATAGAAGACGATCAACGTCGATACCCACCTCCCAAATCGCCACCATCAGCACCACTCCGCCCGTGGTGGTGAACAATGCAATGACTTCGCCTCCTACTCCTACCGGTCCTAGTACTTCGACTCGAGTTGCAGGTAGACCGAAACGTACATCTCAGCGTTTAGGTTCTTCACCGAGCAATGCTAGAAACAAAAAAGAAAAAGTGTACTGTATATGTAGGACGCCGTACGACGAAACAAAATTTTATGTTGGTTGCGATTTATGCAATAATTGGTTTCACGGTCAGTGCGTGAATATAACCGAAGAAAGCAGCAAATCCATGAACGAATTTATTTGCGACGAGTGCAAACGCGCGCGTGAAACCCAAGAACTATTTTGTTTGTGTAAGCAACCGTATGATGAATCACAGTAAGATTATGCTGGTCACTTTAATTTCAACTTGTTTTAACGCTTTTTCATCCCATCAGGTTCTACATTTGTTGTGACAGCTGTCAGGATTGGTTTCACGGACGTTGTGTTGGCATACTGCAGTCGGAGGCCGACAATATCGACGAGTACGTGTGTCCCAATTGTCAGAAAAATTCGTCGGTTAATTTTGCAAACATGAAGGATCTTGGCGATCGAGATTTTGAAGGTTTACGCAAACTCATCAAACAAATACAGGTTAGTTTTATTTTTTAAACTTTCGATGCTTAAATGTAAGGGCAGTGTCGTAACATTGTTGTACATAATTATAAGCTGCAATAGTTTTACGTTTCATTCAACATGCAGGGTAGTCTGCGCTTGTAACAAGTATTTTCCATAGCATTCTTAATAGTAAAATACAAAAGGAAATTTATCATAATTGTATTTCAAAATTAAATATACTAAGAATGTGTTTGGTTTTTCTTTTGTAGGCGCACAAGAGTGCGTGGCCATTTATGGAACCTGTAGATCCAACCGAAGCACCTGACTACTACAAAGTGATAAAGGAACCCATGGGTGAGTTTGGTTTAAGGAATTTACTTTTTCGAAAGTTAAAATAAATGTTTTTTAATTTTTTAGATTTACAAAAAATAGAAACAAAAATTACAGAGCGGGTTTATAACAAATTGAGCGAATTCATAGGAGATATGACAAAGATATTTGACAATTGTCGATATTATAATCCCAAAGAATCCCGGTTTTTTAAATGTGCCGAATCGTTAGAGGCATATTTTGTAAATAAAATTCAATTCCTACGTGAAAAACTTTCAGAAGATAAGTAATAATTTTTTAACAGAGGTTTTCTATGTATGTAGCATATTTTTTTCATTTTCTTTATAAATAATACGTGTAGATTAAACATTAATTTATTGAGATAAACCTATGTTGAGCAAATGAGAAAGAGTTTTTTTAGATCTTATTGACGATCAATTAATCATGCCGACGACGTTTTGTAAATAATTATTTAGTATAATAATTTTGGAATTATTAAAAAGTGAACAATGTACAAGTTTTTATTTCTTTTTGCTGTACCTTACTTATTTGTAATAGCTGCTGCACCTTGGAAGAACACTTCCATGTTCCAAATCACGTCAGTTATTTATTCATTTTTTAATCTTTTTTAATCTGTTAAATAAATTTGTAAATAATAAAGAAGTTTATTTATTTCTAAATATTTTTTTGTTTCTTTTGTGAGCATAAAAATACAAAATTTATTATTCTATTACTTTATTCTTAAATCCGTAACCTATTGTAAATATAAGTAACCAACAAACAGGAATTACAATTCCTAACCACACCCGACTGTGGGCGATGGACGTACCACGATGAATTATCGTGCGCACCGCTTCTATGGCTGCTGTTTGTGGTAGAAACTTAATTGGTATTTGAAACGCAGCTGGCAATCCATCCAACGGCCATTGAACACCTACAATTTTAAGTACAAGACGCATTTACGCTACCAAGCAATAAAATTCTTACCGCATAAAAACAGCGTCGTGACTGCAGAACAAAATACCCAAATCCCCGTTCCAACGGCCGAATTGCACATCATAGCGACAGAACTCCTAAAAATTTACGATTATAATTATTGACATTATAATTAATTAGTATTACCAAAGGACAGGCCACACCAAATTTGCAGGAGCGCAATTATGATGATATAAAGCAAAGATCCTTTATTTGATACATCGAATATTAGGAATAGAACTATCAGCAGTAAGTTCAATTGTATTAGCGTGATTATTCCGCACACAATCATTTGCGAAAAAATCGTTTCTGCCAATTGTACACCTGCAACGCATCCTTAAAGAAATGTAGTTCCAAGCTTTAAAATAAAATTACCAGCTAAATAATTTCGTAATGCCAGCTTCATAACGCGATCCGTTACTAACGTATTACTTGCAAAAAATGCAGCCATGTGATAAATTAATGTTATAATTACGCCGGGCGCCATATAATATGTATCGATATTATTTTTCGAAGCAAAAAGAGGAGATTGAAGCTTAAAAAATCAAACATGTTAATACATCTTTTATACAGAGTGACCCACCTCGAGTGAATTCTTCTATTAAACGGAATACCCCATATATTTTTTTGTATTTAAAGAGGCTGTACTAGAACAAAACTTGACCAAGTCCTAATCCGATTAAGGGATTACTTTGCGGAATTTTGGTCTATATCCGCGATTCTCTTTGCCTTGGAATGACTGGAGTTCTGAAGTACTTTCTGCCATGCTCGACATCGCTCGCTCATAAATAACTTATAATTCTTTGAAATAAAAATTATTTAAAACCAACTACCAAGTTGACAAATTATAAATGCGAGTAGGGTATTCCTTTTAAAATAGCAAGTTGAATATTATTACCTGGCTTTAACAGAGTGCACTTGGCTTAAAAGAAAATTGTTACGTCTCTCTGCCAAAGCGGGCAACCCTGTACAACAACTTAAGTATAATAACAAAACTCACTTGCACCATCTTCCCCATACTGGTATCCTCGACGGAGTACCTTTCGTCGCTAAATGTATAAATTTGTCTGCAGCTTCCTCACCGTACTTTCTATTGTATAAGCACATATTTTACTGGTAAAATCTAAAGATAAAGATATGGGCGTTGTAAGTGGCGCAGAGTCGCTTCTGCCCAACAAAACTTCACTTAGCACTTGATTAATATATTCGGTAAAAGATCTGTCGATGATTAAAATTCCAGAAATTTTCAAGTTGCTTGCAGCATTTTTGCATCTTTGATATAGTGATAGTGCTCCTGTATGATAATATGCGTATCTATAATGTCCAAAAATTGGCAACTTAAATATTCTTCGCTACTTTTGCGCACTCTAATTGCGACGCTTCCTCGTTAACCACACCTAAACGTAGAGAAGAGGGCGTGGTGCCGACGGTAAAACAAAATATGGTTAAAAGAATTGAGGGTAAAAGAATATATAAAATTAATCTGACGTAACTTCTATAACATCTCTTCAAATCGCGAATAAGCGAAACGCACAGACGTTGAAGATTTATTCTTCTTTTGCCAATGTGTCTAATTATCGGCGCCCCGGAAATGATATATTACCACTCGTGCTTTTGGCTTGAATGTCAGACGCCGAATCTTCTTCGCCCGAATATAAAAAACCTTCCGAAGAGGCCATCTTTATTGGTTCTAAAACTACGATGGGATTTTTTTCCAACGATGCAGAGGTTGTCAATTTTCCCAAATTTAAACTATACACACGTCTATACAGCGTTTCGACATATTTCTCCCTATACATGGCCAACAATTCTTTAGGATTTCCAGCAATGGACAGGTGTCCGTTGCGCATAAAACCAATCTTATTTGCCCACCTAGCTTCTTCGCAATTTTGAGTCGTTATTAAAATAGCTTTGTCTTCTTCCACCAATTTTTTCATGTGTTCCCACATACTAAACAACAAAATAAACATGGCAATGGCGTTTATTTTATAGGAACGAGAACTTACTTGCGTCTCAACACCGGATCGATTCCCGCACAAGGTTCGTCCAAAATTAAAACTTCTGGTTCGTGTAGTAAAGCGACTGCAAAAGAAATTTGTCGTTTATTTCCCTCCGAGCATTGACTAATTATTTGTTTATCGTTGGGCAATGCCAGCAAATTACTTAAAAATGCAATTCTGGCGTTAACGTATTGCTTTTTTAATCGAAGTAGCGCTCCGTAATACCGCAACGTTTCGTTAATGGTAAATTCGGAATACAATCCGCTAGCTTGTGGCGTGTATCCCACTCTAACGCCTGGCACTCCACTTAGTTTGGCGCCGGGCTTGAAACCAAAGATCTACAAAATTTAATCGTCTTTGGAGCAACTCGAGTTATTCACAAAATTACCTCGACTTGCCCATCGTTTAATTTTGTAATGCCCAAAATTACATTCAGTACGGTACTTTTTCCACAACCATGGGGTCCCAGTAATGCATATCTATAATTTAAAAAATATATAGATAGGTTGGTAATCATTGATGTTCTAATAAATAAAATTAAGTCCTACACTTCGCCTCTATAAACTGTCATGTTCAATTTCGTCAGAATTTCGTGGTAATTTCCCCAATATCCGTAATGTTTTGTACCGTCCACGATTTCTATTACCGGATGAATTTGTCTTTGTGGTGGTTTTTTAGATGCAGAAGCGCTACTTTCGCCCATCTTATTTGACATTGACAATTCAATGTGCAACTTGTGAATTGCTCACAGCTCGCTTTCTAAACTATTAATTTAATGTCACAAATTTCGTAATTTCTACTTCGGAGAGCACGTAATGATCCTCTATGTCGATAAATTTCCATCGTTAAAAAATACGGTTACATCCAGGCACATCCGAGGCCAGCTTAGCAAGCTACCTCAGATGTAAAACAATTAATATGCTCACAGTGGCCGAAGAGCTTCACCAAAGTTACTCTGGTAAAACCAGGTAGTGTGCCGAAAATCAGAGGAAGAAGACATTTCGTAGACATTATAGTGAGGAAAACTTTCGGAACTTAAAAATACTGTCACTCTTTATCTTTTCCACGGGAGGTAAAGCCAAAGGCAAACGCCTCACGAGAGATAAAAACATTTCGCACTTTTGTTCGCGAGTTTCTACCGCACAGTTGGTATAATATGATGTGTTTGTGTACGTGGGTATAAATCAAACCTTTCATTCCATGGTCCAGCGCTCGGTTATTGTCAACTCTTACCAAAATTAGTACTCTTAACAAAAATTTAAAATTGACAAATTCATTTTCCTGACAAAACAATCGGTTTAATATATTCTTTTCGATTTGTTTCACTTGTTAGTTTATATTTTATTAACTCAATCAATATTGGTTTTAATTTTAAATAATCCCTCTCCCCAAAAGCGCAGAGCAGGAGTGTGGCGGAAGGCTAGAGAGCGGGTAACCGCGGTTCAGTTCCTGGTCGCGTCTATCACATTGCTGTAATCTGGTTATAATTTGTTACTTGTCGAGTTTATAGGATACGTCCTCAACTCTCTTGGCATTGAATAATAAAAAGCGAAATATACAAATGTCAATTTTTTGTTTAGATTAGAAACTGCCTAGTTTGCCGCACTGTATATAGTTATTTTACACGATATTAAAATAAGTAAATCAAATGATTATTTCGTGTTACCATGAAGAGATGTTGATGTAAGATTGTGGAAATCACAAACTACTTAAATATTTTTATATTCTGGAATTAAATTGCATCAAGCACGAATTACTCAATAAGTATATAGCACTGGGCATTGCTCTTAATGTAATAATTTATTATTTAATTTCATGTAGAATAAAATATTTCTTATTTATGGCGAAATAAATTATTTTTGCATAATAATATATAAGGTCATCTATTTAATTTAGTTAAGAATCTAGTAAAAGTTGTCACAACAACTCCGTAGCGCACAAACTGAATTTTTGAGCCTCATTTCTAGACGCCGTCGAAAGCATCCGGCGTTGTGCAAAACCATTGAGTGTTTCTCGCTGCAAAGCGGACAAATAAAAAAACATGTTTAAAATTGCGCACTTTAATAATTACACATATATTGTTAAAAATGCAAAAATAAAATAAACTTTTTAAATAAAATGAGTTGCCTTGAAAAAACGACAGACTACAAAAATAATAATTAAAAGTTAGATTTGGTTATGTTGAGCTGTCTAAGTAATTTGTAGGCAATTATTTTTCCAAGGCAACTTATATTGTTTAAAAAGCGTATTATGTATTCTTTAATTTTTATTGGCAGTAATTAAAGGAAGACCAACAAGTGTTGGGTATCTTCTGACGAGGAAAAAAATCTCTTTCGAACGATAGCATTTTCATTCATTAACGCGAATATGAATGAAGACGTGAATGGTAAAAAACAGATTCGCCATGTTATTGCCAAATGTTTACATCTAATAAGACTTGGTCACCCGGTATAATAAATAATGTATGGCACTGCATTTTTTGCCGATAATTCAATTTTGGCCTTAGGGTTATAAAATTTTATTTGCAAGTTCATTTATTATGCGCAACCTTCTGGCGCATGAAATCATCGCTCGAAAAAATTTACACGCGTAAAGCAATATTTATTCCAACAATCGAAGAAAGCGCGAATCTTAGATGCAAATTTATTGTTATGTTTTATTTCATTTGTAATCTTTTTTATTGTAAACCTTCCTTTGCAACAAATTTCAATTGTTTTAGAACAATAATGTGACGTCTCGATCGTTTGTTTATTTTCTAGTCAATTTATGTTATAATTTTAAAATTTAAATTGCTGCTACACTGTGATAATAATATTACAAGTTTTTGTGATTGTGGTAATGAACTTTGAATTCGTTTTCACGATTTGCTGTGAATATGGGAAACGTCCACCAATGCTTCGTTAATCCTAGGTATAAGAAACCCGCGTTAACGGTAAGTTTTATAAAAATCGAGACAACAGTTTGTTGTATAAAACTTGAACAATTTTAATTATAATAATAAAATTAACATTAAGTACATTAATTTACACAATTTTTTACATGTTTATTTTTGGTGATGTATCATCATAGATCGAGGTGTGTAGCGCAAATATTTTGTTTTATTTATACACAGAGACATTGCAATAATTATACATTTTGAGATTTTATTAAACCAGTTCTTTATCTCGATAAACATCTCGATATAATCAACAGGTTTTACTATTTCGCAAGGGATGCGAATAAGGGATGCCCCGCATATTATGTACCCCCCCAATCGTACCGATGCCAAAATACGTGTGCGCGGTTATAATTACATATTTCGAGTATTTGTTTCGAAATAAAAATAAAAAGTACAAGATTTTATAATTAAAAAGTTTAATTTGATTTGCAGCTATTCTGCTATTATTGTATCATATATTAGTAACGAACTTTTAAAAAGGATTGCATAAGTACATAAACGACTTACGTCTTGGACGATGACGATGTTTGCCAAATGTTCGATCAATCTGGCATAATTTAAATGTTGCCGAGAGCCAAATCCAAATATACGTTTATTTCAAATCTGGAACTCTCGAAATTGTCGATTTTTTAAATTTATAAAATCACAGCTAATTATTAAAATTTGGTTTTCTTTCTGAATGTACTTAATTTAAAAATCAAAATTAATCAATAATTTTCAAATGTGCTACTAATAATTTGCTAAAATTACGAAGGCGGGTTTGCCCAAAAAATTTGACCTTAGTATAGATAGAAGAAAAATAAATTGACCAAGTAGAAGCAAAAATAATTTAATAATTCTTATGGTAGGTGTAAAAGACCTCAATTCTTCAATTGACACTTGTTACATTCCGCACGAGCTAATCTAATTGAAATTCATGAACAACTTAAATAGAAAAGGATTTAATGTTCATTTATTTATTGACAATTTTACATTAACACGTGAATACGTTTTTCACAGCTGGAATATTAAATTTTGACAAGATAGAAAAAGTAGACACTATAAAAAAAATAGCAGCGCCAAAATTTGAATTTGGAAAAATTAGAAAAATTAATTAAAACAAAAATCAATTTTGGAAATTTTTAGAAATGCAAAAAAAAGACAAACATATACCTGAATTATTTAAAAGAAAATTAATTGAGGATAGCCAAAAATTAACAAGTAGATCCTTTTAAAAATCCAAGAAAACTTTAAAAAAAAGGGGTTTAGCAACACTGAATGAAAAATAGCAAAAAAAAATTTAAAATTTTTAAAACTTAGGGATCCCTAAGGTTTCGTTTTTCCCAAAAGTAAAATTGAACCCCCAGACCCAGTTTACGAATTTGTAGTTGAAGAAAGTTTTTGAAATTAAAATTTTTGTTTGCTTTTTATTCATTCACGATGTTGCTGAATGCGACCTGTTTTGAATTTACTTTGTTAGTTGTAAAAAAGGTATCATTGATTAGTTTTTATTACCTACCCCTAACATTTTTTCTTTTCAAAAAAAAAATTTTGGGGTTTCCCTTTTCCCCTTTTCTCGATTTTATAAAATATATTGCTTTGATCCTCAAATTTCAAAGTAGATAATTCGTTCGAACATTCTTGATTAAAAGCTAAAAAACTGAATAAATTCAAAGTTTTTGTCAAAAAGGTATGGACACTTATACGGGATTTAGGGGCCCCCATATTAAAATTTAATCTTTATTCAAAATTTTGACTTTTGAAAAAATTATTTTAAATTTCAAAAAAACAAAAAAAGGGAATTTGTCAAAAAGAAATTGGATAAAAGGCCGAAATTCGAAATAAGTACATGGAAATTCTAAAATATTAAATGATTTTTTATTGAATTTGTAACTTAAATTAATTATTAGTTCTTTCAAGTGCTATATCGGAGTTCCCACATACATAAGCGCTCTTCTTTCCTGTACATGTGTCAACCTTAGAATATAGAGTAGGGAGGAAGGATAGTATGCTTGTACTGCATGCTATTTAAAAAATCCAAAGTAAGAGGTACTATCTCCACCTAGTCTATCTATTTGAATAGCGGCAACTGAGAGGTTACATAACCTATAATCATAATATGCTTAATTCCTAGACGTACATATATCATAACCCGCCATAGCTTACCACTTTGACTCCCATTGTTATATAATCAGATAATATAATATGAGGAAATAGCATTTGAATATATTATTTTTAAATGCAATTTCCTCCCCGCACTCTGATTACGATGCGTCAGATGACGACTTAGACGACTCATTGTCTACACGACACGTTAGGACGTGGGGTCCAAGAATTACGGAAATGTATTAGACTTTATTTTTGATAAAGCAGATTATACTTCGGAGGTTTCCCATTACCTTCCGAGAGGAAACGGTCAACATTTCAAATGTAAAGTGTCACTTCAGTGGGGTATTTAAGATTTTAATTTAAATAAGTTGGAGTTTGAAATAAGTTTTGAATTTCTTTTTTTTAGAAATTTCTCAGTGATTTCTTTACCACAGACGCGCATGAATAGATTAACGAGATTCTGAAAAATAATCTGGCTTTCCCTCCCCATAGGCATTTTTTTAAATAAGCCACTGCGTCACTTAAATCGTTAGTACCGTTTTTCTATTGTTTGGAATAAGATTTAAAGGACACTTAAATTTTAAGTGTAGGTGGTGCAAGCAAGTATAATAAATTATAATTGAGTCCTCAGCATTGGCAGCACACATAAAATAAACGCAATGCTATCGACCATTTCCTCCTTTACTATCGGGTAAATAAATACATAAAAGTTTTTCTTCTTGAAATCAACTTACTTTCATACGATGAGTATGTTAAAGAAAATGTTAAACTCTTTTAAACCACAGGTTTTCAAAAAACTCTATTTTAGGGATAAATTGAGTGTGTCGCATACCAGAACTCAAAAGCAATACATTTCTGCAAACAAAAGGCTAGAAGTAATATTCTTGAACACAACAGTACACTTTTTCCTATAGAAATAGCTTCACCAAACAAAGGAGGACATTAAAATAAGACTTTTAAGTGAGGTAGAATTTGATAGGTTCTATATTAGCCTTACAATTCAATTTTAAAGTTCACAAAATTACATATTATACAAACATATATGGGAACGTATTATTGCGTCACAATAATTTTTGACGTCAGTCCTTCTGTTTTAATACTTCCCGCTCGATGAACTACCAGTTGACTCTCTTTTTGGACGACATGGCTCAAAGATTTATTTTTTTCTAGATTAATTTTGGCTTAGAGATATTTTTAATGAGTTTTACCAGTTGACTCGGTGATCTTGATCGCGGCTCCAGATTTCAATTGAATCTTGTTAATGCCTTCTTTCTTCATGTGCCATATCCGGTCTCCCGGACGTTGGCGATTCAACTGGCGAAGCCAAGATGAATTTACCAGGAGTATAATTCATGGGTGGTTTCCCGTTGCCTTCACCATAGTCCACAGATCGATATTGGACTTTTGATCAGCAGTATATCTAACGCGAACAAGGTTTGAACCACGAGCTTACGACACTATAAAAAAAAATAGCAGCGCCAAAATTTGAATTTGGAAAAATTAGAAAATTAATTAAAACAAAAATCAATTTTGGAAATTTTAGAAATGCAAAAAGACAAACATATACCGCGGATACATGCGGTCGTTAGTTCGAACAACCTTAGTTCGATCTAAGCTAGTTTGCTTTTAATTTTATTGCACAGGTGTATACATTTTTTTAGTTCAAACTGAAAGCAATGATATAGCTCGATCTAACTAAGGTTGATCCAGCGGATTAGGTCGCTTTATTTAAGTGTACACATGTAAGGACGAGCCAGGTCGAGCTGACTTAGTTCGAACCACGGTAGAAACTCTCGAATACGGAAACGAGAATCGTATAAACAGTCCGTGCTATGGCCATGGGGTGGCGCTGTTTTCAGAATTTCATTTTTTCAAGGTCAATCAAGTGACAAGTTGAAAATTAAAATTTACTTTAGCACGTAGCCATATTGCATTTTAAAAAAGCGTCTTTTTTGTGGTCTATTTTCTGTGTGATCTACTGATTGCTTAGTTTATGTGATATTGTTTGTTGATCTATTCTGTGGTAGTTGTGTGAATTTTTATGTTTTAAAGTGATTACGCTAAATTGGACTGATAATTGTCGAACGCCACCACTGTCAGAAGGTTTGTGAAGTTTTTCGTTGATTTATATATAAAAGAATCAAAATATCTACTAATATGTACATGAAAAATTAATTTGATTAATTTTAGCTACAACAAGCACTTTTGGATAGAATAGGGATGAAGACGTTACAGTTCAAGTTGTTACACCTCGAAGAACAAAAGGTTTGTACATGCAAAACAAATCTTAATTTATGCTAAAAAATATTTTTTAGCATCACTACTTAACAAAGTGAACATAACAAGATCTGCTCAACTTACTCCTAAAGCTAAATTTATATATAGCAAACCTGTTTACTTTCGAAGACAATTAAGAAGTAGCAAGTTTCAAAATTCAAATTTACGACAAAGGATAAAGCTTGCCGAAAAATTCAAAAAAATAGCAAATCACGTACAGGTAGTTCCTAATCATTTGAAAATTATATTAAAATTTAAGTTTTGTTATTTTTAGGTGTTTACTCTATGGAAACTTAAAAATGCTGTATCGATGGAGCTGAGTTAATGGCTAAAGTGAGATCATATTTAAAATGCATATTTAATAGATGGTGTATGTGGTGAACTTAGGGCGATGCCAAAAATAAATAATCACATTTATCCACAAAATTTAAAAAAAATTAAGGTTTCGTGTTGCACCAAAGTGTTGAGCTACACAGTTGCTGCTACGATTAATCTTATGGCAAAATCGGGTACAAATTAAACATTTTTATATTGTAGATAAGTTTTCACTAATGTATTTTCTATAATTTAGGGACGACAGCTGAAACCGATAAAGTTACATTCTCAAGTTAGTTTATCATTAGATAAACTATTTGAGAGCGTTAATGGTCATGCTGGTTTTGATGTAGAAGAAAACCTGTTACGAACCTGCGGCGCTGACAAATCTCCACATTGAATTTTGGAAAAAGCTATTATAATTTTAAAACGATGAAATTTGTTAATCAAGATGGAAAATTAAGCATGCCACCAATCGTAAAAAATTGGATTACATTTCAGGTAATAATTTCTAAAATAATTAAAATAAAATTAATTGATGTTTAATATTATTGTATAATTCTCAGGGTTTCATTGATCTCTACATGAAAATGAAAAGTTTTGGCTTCCAAAAAAATGTGTCCCCGAACATTTAATCAAGACCTATTGGAAAATTTTTTGAATTTTTGAAAAAAAAGTTTTGAAGTTGAAATCCTCAGCGCTGCAGGTAATTTATAAAATAATTATAATTAAAATAATTAATATTTAATTGAATTGTTCAATTTTCAGCGTTTCCAGGGTGATTTGAAGATGGACCAGTTAATAATTTATATTGCTTAATTAAATGTAATTAATTATTCAGCAGAACATGTGAATAAAATATTAAGTTTATAATGATTTTTTCTGTAAGTATTGCTAATTCAAAATGATTAATGTTTTATGAATTGTTTTAGTAATGTATTCAGTTTTATTTTGTGGATACATTACTGGAACATTTTATTAAACAATAATCATTTTGAATTAGCAATTAAAAATTATTAAATAAAAAATTAAATAGAACGTATAATGCCATCTATTATTTTTTTTTTAACTATTTCACTGCGTACTACGACGGTTAGATGGCGCCAGAAGAGGGTTTTTATTTTTAACATTAAGATGCCGTTCTATTGTTATATTATATTCTGTGGTTCGAACTAACGACCGCATGTATCCGCGGTAATAGTCGACCTGAATTATAAATTGAAAAGAAAATATAGTTGAGGTGATAGGCCAATGAAAATCTAACAAGTAGATACCTTTTCACAACACACTACCAACGTAAACATTCAAAAAGCAGAGTCGCATTCAGCAACACCGTCGAATGAAAAATAGCAAACAAAATTATAATTTCTACAACTTAGTGGATGACCTAAGGTTTCGTTCTTATCCACAAAGTGAAATTGAACCTCCATCTAGTCTATCTATTTGAATAGCAGCAACTGAAAGGTTACATAACCTATAATCATAATCTGTTTAATTCCTAGACGTACATATATCATAACCCGCCATAGCTACCACTTTGACTCCCATTGTTATATAATCAGATAATATAATATGAAGAAACAGCATTTGAATATATTATTTTTAAATGCAATTTCCTCCCGCACTCTGACTTTATTTTTGATAAAGCAGATTATACTTCGGAGGTTTCCCATTACCTTCCGAGAGGAAACGGTCAACATTTCAAATGTAAAGTGTCACTTCAGTGGGGTATTTAAGAGTGGGCAAGAGTGCAATTATTCCCCCAAGATGACTCGAAATTTAAATAAGTTGGAGTTTGAAATAAGTTTTGAATTTCTTTTTTTTAGAAATTTCTCAGTGATTTCTTTACCACGGACGCGCATGAATAGATTAACGAGATTCTGAAAAATAATCTGGCTTTCCACCCCATAGGCATTTTTTTAAATAAGCCACTGCGTCACTTAAATCGTTAGTACCGTTTTTCTATTGTTTGGAATAAGATTTAAAGGACACTTAAATTTTAAGTGTAGGTGGTGCAAGCAAGTATAATAAATTATAATTGAGTCCTCAGCATTGGCAGCACACATAAAATAAACGCAATGCTATCGACCATTTCCTCCTTCCTTATCGGGTAAATAAATACATAAAGTTCTTCTTCTTGAAATCAACTTACTTTCATACGATGAGTATGTTAAAGAAAATGAAAATGTGAAAATGTATGTTAAAGAAAAAGAACTCTTTTAAACCAGAAGTTTTCAAAAACTCTATTTTAGGGATAAATTGAGTGTGTCGCATACCAGAACTCAAAAGCAATACATTTCTACAAACAAAAGGCTAGAAGTAATATTCTTGAACACAACAGTACACTTTTTCTTCACTTTTAAGTTGAGGTAGAATTTGATAGGTTCTATATTAGGCTTACAATTCAATTTTAAAGTTCACAAAATTACATATTATACAAACATATATGGGAACGTATTATTGCGTCACAATAATTTTTGACGTCAGTCCTTCTGTTTTAATACTTCCCGCTCGATGAACTACCAGTTGACTCTCTTTTGGACGACATGGCTCAAAGATTTATTTTTTTCTAGATTAATTTTGGCTTGGAGATATTTTTAATGAGTTTTACCAGTTGACTCGGTGGTCTTGATCCGGCGGCTCCAGATTTCATAATTTCGAATTTTGTTAATGCCTAGGAATGTTTTTTTTAATTGTTGCAAAGCTTACCATTTGCAATTATATTATAACCAAGGAGTTAACCGCTAGAGGAAATCGTGTACAATTAACTTCACACTTCACATCAATAATTCACGGTACTTCATTTAATTCATCGATACTTCATTGTATTTCACGTACTTCATCGGTATTTCAGAGACTTACCGAGATTCCAAAATTTTAGCACTGGAGGGTGTTCCACCCCCCCTCTCCCGAATTGAGTAGTTTATTTTTTATCAAGTAAAGTTACAAATAAACTGAAGATTTCTCGTTGCAGAGGCACTGGAAGGTGTTCCACACTACCAGACCCCCCAGATTAAGTAGTTTATTTTTTATTTTGTTGCAGAGATCTGCTTTCCAGGGAGTACGGAATATATAATTACGCAGTTTATAATTAATTGTCAGATTACAAATTAAACACATTTACTTGGCCATAGCTAATTTTAATAAACTTGAGATATGCTTAAATATTTAATTCACTTTTAATAAAAATAAAATATTTAAACCGGGGGTCTGGGTGGAACACCTCCAGTGCTTGCAACGGGAGATCTTCAGCTTACTTTAGATAAAAAAATAAACTACTCGGTCTGGGGGGTTCTGCAATATTCATCATTCCTAAATTTGTGCACTGGAGGGTGTTCCACACCCCAGACCCCCGGATTGAGTAGTATATTTTTACCAGAAGTAAACTGAAGATCTCCCGTTGCAGAGGTACTGGAGGGTGTTCCACGCCTTCCAAACCCCCCGGATCAAGTAGTTTATTTTTATTAGAAGTAAACTAAAGATTTTCCGTTTCAGAGGCACTGGAGGGTATTCCACACCACCAGACCCCCGGATTGAGATTGAGTAGTTTATTTTTCAGCGCATGCGGATAAGCTTAGTTCAACTTCATGTAATTCACCAATTTTGTTCGATATCTTCCTGTAAGTTCTTTGATTTTCGGTGCACATTAAAGCTGTTATATTTAGCCTGTAGCATCTCTATTTCTTCGCATTTTTCTCTCGCCTCTTCCTCTTTTGCTTGTCTTATCTTTCTAACAATTACCTTGTTAACCGCTTTATATTCTCTTTCATTGATGTTTTTCAGGCGTCTCCTTTTTGCATGAGTTCCATAATCTCATTTGTCATCCAGGTCTTTTTTTTTATAAGCTTGTCCTGTTTTACAATTTCTTTTGTGATGCTTTCCACCTCTCGGCTGAATGAGTCTAATTGTTCTTCAACATCTGTCACTTTTTTATGGGGTATAAACTTTCCTTTTAGTTCTTTCTGGATATTGGCCTTCACTTCGGTTTCTTTAAGTTTCCCAGCGTCGTATGTTATTGTTTTCTTCTTTACTTTTTTCATTTTCACTTTTAAATTTCCAACAAGAGGGTTATGATCCGATCCTATATCTGCTCCTGGATATGTTTTTACAGAGGTGATACAGTTTTTATGTCTCCCACTAATAAGAATATAGTCTATCTGATTTCGGACAGCATTCTCCCGAGAATCCATAGGCGACTTCCACGTATACAATCTTCTTATTGGCAGTTTAAAGAATGTATTCATTATTGCCAGTCGTTGTTCTTCTGCAAAGATACTTAGTTGCTCTCCCCTATCATTTCTAGTTCCCAGTCCGTATAGGCCAATATGCTCTCCAGTCTTTCCCTTCCCTACTTTAGCGTTGAAGTCTCCCATCAAGATGTTTATGTGCTGTTTTGGGAGCGTCTTTAGTATATGTTCTATTTCAAAGTAAAACTTTTCACTTCTTCTTCAGTTGCGTTACAAGTAGGCGCATATACCTGAATAAAGTTGATCGGGACGGGATTTCCGCTTATCTGCAGTAGCATTACTCTTTCTGACACCGGCACGAAGTTAGTTACGTGCCTTGCAATACTGTTACTTACAATCATTCCCACTCCATGTTGCAATCTTCCGTCTTCTGTTCCAGAATAGTACACCTTGCAGTCTTTTACAGAGCAGCAGTTTGCTCCGGGCCATCTCATCTCACAGACTCCCATGATCTTTACTTTTAACCTCTCCATTTCGTATATAGTGTTATGAATTTTTCCAGCTTGGGCCATCGTTCTTACGTTCCACGTCCCTATCCTAAGAGGCATTTCCTGTTCTTTCTCTCTTGCTTTCACAGCTCTATTTAACGCATTCCCCCCCGGAGATCCGATCGGGGGAATTGAGACTCCGGAATATTTTGTATCAAATGTAGCCATGATGATTGTACTAGGAATATCCATTTGGATCTTTAATGCAGTGGTTTTCCGTTGCCTTCTGCATTCTCTGCCGTTGACCATTTGTTTGGTTCTTCCGCCTTTAGGATCAATTTCTCAATCCAAGGACAAAGAGTGCCCTGTGCTTGCTGGCTCATCCACCCGAAGCTGTTGGCCATACAAGGGATTGCTTATTCCGGCAATCATTCGGTCGCCATTTCCTCGTTAGTAATAACAGGATGTACCGTGTAGTTTATTTTGCTACAGCTCGTGAAGGTGAGGTTGGCGTTTGTATGTGAGAGGCTATATATTCGCATCGCATACCCATCCCCGGATCAAGTAGTTTATTTTTATTAGAAGTAAACTAAAGATTTTCCGTTTCAGAGGCACTGGAGGGTATTCCACACCACCAGACCCCCGGATTGAGATTGAGTAGTTTATTTTTCAGCGCATGCGCATAGGCTTAGTTCAACTTCATGTAATTCACCAAAACTTTATTAACTTCATGATACTTCACTTGTAGTTCAATATACTTAACACGTATTTTACCTACTATACACGTACTTCATGTATTTTACCAGTACCGCATGTACTTCATAAGTACTTTATGTATTTCACAAGTACTTCATGTACTTCATGAGATGTGTATAAAAAACTTCATCAGCGGTTAACCCCTCGATTATAACTGAACCGGACAATTAGACGCGGCCGAATAGGCGGAACCGAATAGACGTGGGCGACTAGGGGTCGCCAATTTTACTCATTTAGGCGCAAACCCACTTAGGTGCCGAACCAAAAGGCGCAATTCATTAGACGCCAAATCTTCTTTTTTGTATTCTCTTATTATCTATGTCCTTATTTTATATTTGTTGGTCATAAAATTGACTTTCTGAAAAGAATTGCTTACAATTTTCATAATTTTTGTTTGTTGAAGTATTATAACAATAATAATTTTGCTATTGATATTTTTCAATTATTAAAATTCTTATTTAAATTTTTTTTATAACAATATTATAATTTTGTTAGATATCCACCAGCTTAGGTCAGTGTTAGAAAACTCCCACATCCAGGGAGTTTCACCTCCTCTCTAGTAACACACTTTGCCAATTAGGACCGAGTACAGCGGGCAAGATACGAGAAGACGAAGTCGAAAATTCTAAATTCCTTATAGAAATGGTATAAAATTATGAAAAAGAACATAATTAGGAGGATTATAAGCTATGGATGATTCAAAAATTTTCACGTTTAGGCATTAAAAAATCTAAAATTGAAATACGTATCTGTGATAGGCTAAATTTTAACCTCAAGCCCCGCCCATTTTGAATTTTTCTTGCAATTTTACTTCAAATCGTGTATTTTATCACTTTTTTTATGCAGCCGTTACATATGTGTACTGTTATTTGAATAAAACATTGAATCGCGTCGATTTAAGAAATCTTTTTACGAAAATAATTTTTTAGAGCGAATCCAAGTCTTGCCGTAGTTGCGTTTGTCAAAACCGCTTGTATCGGCCGAAACAAAGCGGAGGATTTAGCGTCTAAATGAATCGCGCCTATGTTTTCGCGTCTTAATGGCTTTGCTCCTAAGTGGTCGCGTCTAATTGTCTAATATTATAAATATAAAATGCTCTATTTAAAATTACTTTTAGCGCCAAAAAGTAATTTTAAATTTCGATGGGCGGGGTTACAGTTTGAAAAGAGCCAACGAGAAAACTGCATTTAAAATTAACTTTTCAAGATGTTTTTTTCCAAAATTTGTGAACCGACCTCAAATTTGATTTTTTATGCGTACATTGCATTATTATCTTTCATAATTGCTTTTAAAAATCGTCAAAATTCCAGTTCAGGTATCTCTCCCCAAAACAAAACTCCACTTGATTGCGAGGAATTCAATTCAGCGTCAAATTTAATATTACAGACATTTATAAATTATTAATTTAACCTCCTTAATTTTCAAAAATATAAGATTAGAACTACAAAATACGTGAAATTTAATATACCTACTGAAATTTCTTGTTCTAATTTGTGGTGCGTTGCTGATAGAAAAAGGTTGGAAAACATTGGTATTTTTAAAATTTATAAAATTATTTCTAGAATTGTCGCTTTGTAGCTCGCTCAGAGATCACGCCAAGCCGCTCAGAGCGAAGGTCGCTTATAATTTATTCCGCACCAATATTAAATTTGAATGTAAATTCCCAACGAATTTGGTTGATATAGGAAGCTGTTTAGTATTGCGATTGATTCTTACAAGTGCTGCCACTTGCAACAATATTATTTATAGAAAATATATTTGAAAATGTACTTGGGACGCGTGCGCCGAACTTTATTCCGAACGAGTTGCGTGCATTATTTGTAAATAAAGAAACTAAATTTTTAATAAAAGTTAAGTGACCATTTTAAGAGTATTTTATTTAGATGTTCCTGCATGACTCGTCAATTTTAAATTTTTTTTTTTTAATCTTTTGTGTTTAAAATAAATTATTTGTATCTGTCGTTAACGGTGTTATAGTCCGTCTCCTTGAATTTATTTTTATTTAGATTCATTTAAACACGGTTTAAAATTAAGTGCAATATTATTCAAGTGAACTTTATTTACTATTATAATTTTTCCAAAAGAACCAAACAGTAGCTGTTATAATAATTTTAAAATGCAATCTGCACCACCGAGACAAAAACATTACAAACAAAAATTAGGACCTCTCAAAATCGCTAAGGTAAGAAAACATAAATTAATAATCAATTATTTAAATTTAAAAAAATTTACAATTTAAAAAAGCGTGGTGAACATATCAATCCAGAACATTGGTTTATATCGCCTCGGTAGCGCAGTAGGTAGCGCGTAAGTCTCATAATCTTAAGGTCGTGAGTTCGATCCTCACCCGGGGCATTTTTTTAATTTTTATTTTAAATAAAATGACTTTATTAATACCGCAAATGATATTGTTTATTTTTGCATAAATATTTACTGCACACAATAACAGAAAAGTTAAAATTTATAAATAGATTTAAGTGGGCGTAAAGAATGCTTTGAATTGATTTTATTCTTCAGATATCCTTGAAACTGTAGTTACCTTTTATTAAACTATCAATTTAATTTGTTTGTCTATTAAAGAAAACCTAAATAATTCGTAATAATTATTGTTTTTGGCTTTTATCTTCAAACATGAAACAATTTATTGAATTTCTAATTTGTTCTAGACGAACTATTTTGTACAAAATATAAAAGGATAGTTTGAAATAATATAAATAAATTATAAAATTCAAATTTTAAAAACATATTTTGAAAATGTAATAATATAATTTAAACAATTGAAAAGTCAGCATTTTACGAAACAAAATAAGTATGTTGGTTCCGTAGTGTAGCGGTTATCACGTCTGCTTTACACGCAGAAGGTCCCCGGTTCGATCCCGGGCGGAACCACTTTTTTTTTTTAATTAACAATTCCAAATTGAATTGGTAACTGTATCTGTTCCAATGTCAGAGACCTCTACCCTATAATTTATTATTATATTAAAATTATTAAATTGAAAAAATCGTGTTACTTAAATTTTTACTATTCATTTCTGTCCTTGTTAACAAACCAAGATAGTCACCTATAATGGCCTTAAAAAGTTTTAGGTCAGACACTTTTTAGTTAGAAGTTACTTTTTATAGTAGAAACCTTTTCATTTATGTAATAGCTAAGCAATGTAATAATTTATTCATTTATTTACCATTACGGTCGGTGCACAGAGACGGATTCGGAATATTTTTATTCTTGGGGTTGGGAGGACTTTGACTGACAATCGCAATGAATGCTAAAGATTTCATTTCGCGCGATACAGGGTGTTCTCGCGACGGTGGTCACTTTTCTAAAAGAAATTTTTCCAATCCCTGATGCCTTCTTAGGGCATTTTTGAATTTCTCCCTTGGAACGACCATACCACCGAAACTATTGAATATATACAGTCAACTCGCGTTATAAATAAAATCTCGATATAAAGAAAGACTACTGGTTCCTTGAAATTCTCGCGTTATAACGAAATTTTAAATGAGTTTTTGGTCCCCTCAACATAACGAAGTTTTTTGGCCAAAGGCTAATAATTTTTATCATTTCTACGGTTGTCTAATTTTAAAATGCGTCATGATTTGGTGTTCAAGAAATTTATGGGAAAAGTACCAGCGTTGACGAAATTGTTTGTAACGGCTGGAAGGTGAACCTTGAAAATTTGTTGTCGAAAATTGAACTCTTACGTTTAAAAATGAAAATTGTCATGTAGGAAAACTTAGTAAAGAGCGAGGCAAACTATTTTTATCTGCAAATATGGATGGTTCGGAGAAGTTGAGGTTCTTATTGATAGGCAAATCCGCTAAACCCAGGTGTTTTAAACATGTCAAGTCCTTTCCAAAAGACTTACAAGCGCAACAAAAAATCGTGGTTGACTACCGAGCTGTGGAACGAATAACTTTGAAACCCTCAACAATGCTATGCAAAAACAACATTTCTAACGTGCGAGTTGAATTCTCTCTTCGCTTTTTATTAAATTTTTTTACGTTATATATTTTGCGTTATATTGCTTAGTTTATTAAACGATAACGAATTTGTAGTGTATTGGTTACCATTTTCCTTTAAATCTCTTATGTAGAGGATATCAAATTTTAACGAATTATAACGAACTTTTGATATAACGAATTTTTTTCTCGTTCTCTTGAAATTTGTTATAACGCGAGTCGACTGTAGTGTTAACGGATTAATGATTTTTAAAAAGAGCATTAACTTAAACTAGATTCCATCTCCCTATAGTTTAAAATTAAAATGAGAAATGTTATACAAATTTGGGTGGGAGGATTCAATTTTTTTCCTACTTTTGTTGACAAAAAGATAAACCTTACGTAAAATAAAAAAAATTACAAAATAATGAAAATGTATTCATTTGGGCGGAGAGGAGAGTTCACTATTTTCTTATTTTTGCTGACACAAGGGGGATCGGAGTCGAAAATCATTGAAAGTTTGCTTACGAATTACTTGAACACCTCCTAAGTAGAAAAAAAAATTCTAATTAATTAATTAGAAGCTCTGCTTTAAATATATCACATATAATAAAACAAAATATTGCATAATCTTCACTGCAAATCATATTATGTTTTCAAAATAATAATGTATATGTATTTGTCAGTACATTTTATAATAACTGACAGTACAGATAAAGCGTACAAGCGGTAGCGCTTATCCCGCTCAGTTATCGCGACTGTGCTATATGCACGTGTTATATTTTGCGTGACTATAACAACATATAGCAATAATTTATTGTATAAATAAACATTTTGTAAAATTTTAATCGGATGACGTACATAACTATCGATAAAAATTGTAGGTACTATTATATTTTTCAGCGGTAATTATGTAACATTACAGTTTCCGAAATAATTCATGGGGATTTGCTCAAAATAATAAAATAGACCGACGCTATTTATTGGTTTACATAATTATGTACGTACATCGTCTGACTTCTAACATACATAATATGAAATAATCGCACACAATATGGTAATACGTATGTATACTAATGGGCAGTACCCAATATTCTGACAAAGAACCAAGGATTCAAATTGTAATTTATATAAAATGTATTCATATAACTTGTTCCAGAAAAGTTTAAAATAAAACAGTGACTCCTAACCAGAGTTCAACTTGGAGTGCCTCTAATGTTTTCAACAAATGAAGCTATTGTTAAAATCCATTTTTTGCTCTGCGTCCGACCATGGGGCACCTTGGGACCAAAATGTTTATTTTTTCCTTTGTTATCGTTTTATAAAAATCAATTATCGCTATCTTTGTGTATCTCGAGATTAACTAACCGAACATATTAACGAAATAAGAATAGTTATCGCCTTTTATGGATTCGATAAATCTTAAAGAATAGCACAATATTTACATTATAATAAGTATAATATTATAGCTTATATGGTCAGCATAAACATCACTTATGTAACCTTTCCACACGGATGTTGGCAATCAAAGAGGTAGATAAAAATTAATTATTGTAAAGGTGCAAATTTTCCCTAACCTGATTTAATTAAAATAAATCGTGGGCCAAAATGTATTAAGGGAAAAGTAAAATAATCGGAATAATTGTGAAAGAGAAGACCAATACCACTACATTGTTAGTTTTTAAGTTTTGTGAAGAACGCTTTGAAAATAAAATCAAAAGATGAAGAAAGAACATTTTTTGGAAACATATCCGTCTGCAGAGTTATCGAAATTACTACCTAGTATCTCTGCAGATATAGAAATTTAGGCGAATGTGATTTTTTTTGATAAGCGTGGACGAAAATTTGGCGATAGACCCATAGAAACCGAAGAGAAAATTTTGTTTGATCAAGCGTACAGCTCTCCGCCCAAGGATTGGCTGAGTTTATATTATTAAGGGATTTTATATTTTCTATGTTGTGGATGTTTCGAAGGGAAAGGGGGGGCTTACAAATACCTGAAGTACGTGCATTGCTTCTTAACAATTCAATCGGAAACAAAGAAACAACTTGCAGTCAGTCGTTATTGGTTCTATCAATAAATAAAAGCTTCCTTCTTCGTAGGCTCGACTCGTCGACCGATAGATAATTAGAGCCAATTTCTAAAATTATTATTTTAGGTCATATTTCAAAAAATCTTTTTCTCAATTTGCTTCGAGCGCTTTAAATAAATGCATATTATGAAATAAATGTGTATATTCTGAATATACACGTGGGTACAGTCATTGCCCTGCAATTTGCATGTACCTAATGTACATAACTAACTGTAAATTCAAACAAACTTCAGCTGACTTGTCAACTGGTGCATCGTTTTTGTATACAAATATTGCTGCAAAAGTGGCAAAAGCACTGTCCGTGTATCTGATTTTTAACATGATATTCTTGTTATATTATGGTCAAAACGTGTGTCGATTAAAAAAGTCTCGACGGTGAAATTTACATTTTTAATTTCAGCAATGTTGTTTTATTAGGTATCAATAATCAATCCTGTTGTATTTTTTTATTAAATGCACATAGAGAAAGAAATAACACTCCTTCTAGGTGCGGCGACCTGAAAATCGGGCAGTTCATTCATAGTATAAATCGTCTTTGTTTTAAGTCCTCAATAAATCTTGAAAAATGAGCTAGTTGTTTGTGCAAAATGTTATAAAGTAATTTAAATGTATCGGTTCGAGTTAAATTACAATAAATCTATTTTGCTCAAGCGAGTTTTCTCAAAAATAAAACAAAATTAATTGCAACAACTCGAAGAGGTATAGCCCAATTAGGAATTGAATGAAATTAGCAGTTCACCCACGAAAACGGCTGGAATAACTTTGGAAGTAAATAAGTTTTTTTTTACTTGACACTTGAAAAATTATAAACTGCAAATAGAATTATAACAAAGAAGTTTCACACTTTAAGAATGTATAGCCAAAACTTTTTGAGAGTTCAACATAACCGAGGGCAAAAGTTTGATTTCATTTTTATTCTCGGTATTTCTGTTTATGTAATTTATTCCAAGAGTATGGTGATTTATGTACTTCTTTTACAATTACAAACAAACTAGAATATTAGAAACCCTTGACACCAATCCATCATAGCATTTCAATTAAAAACCTTGTCTTTTAGATGTTTATAAATTATTTTTACACTTATTTTCAATAGAAGATGGTAAATCCAATCGATTTGCCACCGGAACAGCGTGCAACTTGCTCGGAGCTTGCACGAGTTTACTTTTGTATGACTAAGGTTTTTCATTTACCAAAGCCTAGCGGAAATATTTTGAAATTGCAATGAAAGTTAGGATTTTTCGATTGCACCAGCATCGCGAAATTTAGTAGTAAGTACTAACATTTATGAATTACCATAATTTTGATAAATCATACTATGCACATCTGATATTGTAGTATCTACGCGTATTAACCGCATCCTCAATCTCTTGGTCTATCCGCAAAGTAAATAAACCGATAGGAAGTCGAGTAATCCACTTTACAGTGGCGAAGAGACCATTTGGAATATCTGCGGTTAACTATTAATAATCGCGCTTTGATGTAATATTAGTTTCAAATTTAAATAACCACATATAAATTCTGTGCTATTTTCGTTCCCCAAGTTTGTTGTTATATTTACGTCTGCGTAACTGCATCCGCAAAATATACGATTTTTATTCTATTAATAGTGCCAACTTGGAAAACTTAAATAAATAATTGGAAAGCACACTTCGTGGGTCCTTTCGGGTCTTTGTATCGCTTTTAGACTAATTTTGGAATTTCTAGTTAAAGTTTAATCCGTGGTCAACGTTTTATGTTTAATGTCACGTGCACTATAATTAGCCGTGTTGCTAATAACCTGCAGATAATATTTTATTTAAACTTCCATTGATAAACAAGTTCTTAGTCACTCGATTTTCTTGATCTAGGAAAAACCAATGGTGCACGTTCTTTCGCTTAATTTCTAACAGGTACCTAATTGTTCCCAATTACAGGAAAACGTGAACATAACAATATTAACAAAATAGATAAATGCAAAATAAAAAACAGCAGATGTTTAAAAGGTTTTTTAAATTCTCGATTGTACAATGTAATTGCATTTATTTTGGTTACATAATATAGTTATACGTATATGTACATTATGTTGTGTGTTACCTTTATAAACATTTTTATAAAAAATTTTAATTAATGATCTTTGAATGGTACTTATTGACAGAAAATTTTGTCAAAATTATGTAAGTAGTAAATTCTTCTTCTTTTCAACCCTCCACTACTGAACGTAGGTCTCATTGCTCTTATGTCATCGAACTATTTTTTTGGTACCTGAACTGCGGTTAATATAAATAATTATTAAAATTTAATCAATAACCTTTTGAAATATAGAATGCCAAAGTCAGAGGTCAAAGTTTAAAAACCGAAAGTAAAAAACTAGTTATATTAAATTTCAATAATTATTGTAATCCTCCCTTTCATAAAAAGTTCCATATTGCACGATCAAAGTTTCAAGCGGAGAAAAATATCACATGATTGTTACAAATTTGAATATTGACGCAAGACACACTGGTAGAAACTTGAAATGTAAAAAAATTAATTGGATTGCAAATAATTGGGTTCTATAACAAACTATGTAGGTATACTACGTGATAGTTATAATTTATTAATTCGATGAATGAAATTCAATAATAATTATTACAAAGCATTTTGTATTGAAACAAAATAAATCAAAAAGGAGGTCAATTAAATGCATAATGGCATATTTATTGACGAGTTTTAAAAAATCGTGTTCATTAACCCTTTTGTAACGAAATGCAACTTTTCTTAATTCTTCACTGCGATTTTTTTAAACAAACTTAATTAAAATAACCCAATTATAAAAGTAATCCAACATTTTTCTAGTTACCAATTAACCAACAGTCGACTTAATTTAACCTCTCTTTGCAGAAGTATTATAATTCATCAACAAGGTTAAACGATGATAACACAGCTCTACAAAAAAAATTTTTTTGTTGCCCTGGATATTTTAGCAAATTTTGATATTTTTACGTACCCAGATTATAAATTTATTCATGTAAGTATTGAATGTGCTACTGTTTTTATGATTATTGTATATCTTATATTTTGATCAATTATCGGCTTGTTAGTAATAAAATTTATTTTTTTAATCATGATTAGGGTTCTGCGCAGTTTTCTCGCGCATACAAACATCACGTGCTCCCCACTCTCAGGCCCTTTACCTCGCAGAACAGCTGAGATGGCTGAGATTTCAGTTATTGGAAAATATTGAAGTACTTACACGTGAATATGTATGTATAAGTAGTCATGTGTTAATACATTGTTTCATTTACTAAATGTTCATTCTAATATGAGTTCGTCACGAAGAAAGTGTAAATATAGTAGTGATTTATTTTGTTATATTTGTGGTGTTTATATAACAAAAAAACAAAAGAGAAATATCACAGATTTTGTTAAGGAGACTTATGCTGAATATTTCGGTTTTAAAATGGATAAACTAGATAAAACATGGGTTCCTCATAAAGTTTGTAAGTCTTGTGTTGAGTCTTTACGGATGTGGAAAAAAGGACAACGTGCTGGATTAGATTTTGGTATTCCTATGATCTGGATGGAGCCTACGAATCATTTTGATGATTGTTACTTTTGTGTAGTAGATGCGAAAGGTTTTAATCGAAATCAAACGTGGAGATATCCAAACTTACAGTCCACAAAATGTCCTGTTTTACACAATGAAAATCTCCCTCGACCTATTTACGTTTCAAAAGTAATGCCCTCAGAAACAATGATGTTACCAAATTCACAAAAATCGGTACAGTCTACTAGTGGAAGTGAATGGGAGGGTGAAACATCTACGCCAAAATTATTTTCTCAAAATGAACTCAGTGATTTAATACGTGATCTCAATTTATCGAAAAAAAGGATCAGAACTATTAGCCTCAAGATTAAAAGAAAAAAATTTATTAGCACCAACGGTAATAATTACAACATATAGAACGCGAGAAAGTGAGTTATTACAATTTTTTAGTGAAAATGAAGAATTGGTGTACTGTAATGATATCGCAAAGCTGCTTCTAGACATGGGCCTAGAAGAATACAAACCTACTGAGTGGCGCCTTTTTATTGACAGTTGTAAAAGAAGTTTAAAATGCGTCTTACTGCATAATGGAAATAAATATGCATCAATTCCAATTGCCCACTCAACAAAACTCAAAGAAGAATACGAAAATATAAAATTAGTTTTAGAAAAAATTAATTACTCGAAGCATCAATGGCCGATCTGTGTGGATTTGAAAATGGTTAATTTTTTTACTCGGTCAACAAAGTGGATACACGAAATACCCTTGCTTCATTTGTATGTGGGACAGTAGAGCAAAGCAACTTCATTGGAAACAAGATGTTTGGCCTGTAAGAAATTCTTTAACTGTCGGTAAAGCCAATGTAATAAGGGAGCCGTTGGTAAGCAGAAATAAAATCATACTTCCACCATTACATATCAAGTTAGGAATGATAAAGCAATTTGTCAAAGCGTTGGACAAGGAAGGAAATTGTTTTAATTATATTTGTAGAAAATTTCCGAAGCTTAGTATGGAAAAGCTGAAAGGTGGAATATTTGATGGCCCTCAAATACGGCAATTAATGAAAGATACAGGTTTTATCAAAGTTATGACAGTTCCAGAAAGTGATGCTTGGAAAAGTTTTGTGTTGGTAGTCGAAAATTTCCTAGGTAACCATAAAGCACCAAATTATGAAGAAATTGTGCAAAATATGCTCACAAACTTTCAGATTTTAGGAGCAAATATGAGTATCAAGTTACACTATCTCCGCAATCATCTGGATAAATTTCCGGATAATTTAGGAAATTATAGTGAGGAACAGGGGGAACGGTTCCACCAGGATCTAAAAGTGATGGAAGAAAGGTATCAGGGTCGGTGGGATTGTCACATGATGGCAGATTACTGTTGGTCTTTAAAAAGAGATTGTCCCCTGAAAAATTATAAAAGAAAAGCTTATAAAAGGCGTTTTATTGAAATATAACATATGTTTTCGACATTTTTCTTTCTGTTTATTTCGATGTATCCTTATTTTTCAAAACAAAACTGACATTAAAAATATATCTGATATTTTGTTTCATATTTTCTGATTTTGTAATGTAAAATGAAAATAAAGATTTAAAAAAACCAGAGCAAATCTTACAAAATCATTGATAGTTTCATGAATTGTGAGCATAAATATATCCAAAATCGATCTTATATCTAGAGCAACAAAACCACTGTTGACCAGTGATTATAATCACCATGTTAATTAGTTTGATCGTTCTATTGTTTTAACGTGAATTAAATTAGGATCAACATTTTAGACGAAGTCATCATAAAACTTGTATATTTTCTACCTTGACTGATTATTTTGCTGTACTTGATCGTTTACAATCGCCAACTGCGTTAGGCTGGGACTACTGTGCTCAATTCACGATGTGAATGTTCTTAGATTTATATTGTCAATGTTGTCAATAAAAGCTATTGACAAACTGCATTTATTACCGCTTAGCATTGTTAATAATAGCCCTCCGACCAGCAAGATTTATTGTCGATAGATATTAAAAATAGTTTTGTTTTCAATTTATTCGTCGGAAGACTACTTCAGTTCAGTTAAGCATACCAAACTAATTCATTTATAAACAATAAAAGAAATGGATTTTACACAATTTAATTTATATTATTGTGAAGTGAGATGAAAGTGACATTACCGTTTGTTTTCAAAATTTTCAATCAAAACTGTGAACATTGTTATTGTTATCAAAATAATTAAAAAGCATAATACAGTGAGCTCGTAAAGCTTGGAACAAATTTAATAAATCTTTTTAAGATGTTAATGTGCTTTGAAAAATATATACCATTATCTACGATGCTAGTTCAAATGTTAAGTTTCCATTTTTCACTACGCATTGACGGGATACCAATATGGTGAACTAGACACAAAATTTTAAAATTATAACATCTTAAAATACAAAAGAAGTTCCTGCGACCTACCTTCGATGTTTATTAAAGCGAATCAAAAAACCAATTGTCTCTGTTAGCAAGACTATACTCATGTCAGTGGTGGCGAGGAATGGGAACTCCGTTACTTTTTCACAATGGTTAATGACAATTTTTTGCTTAATACATATGTCTTACCTTAATAGCCATTGCTAAAAAGAGTAATCTGGAGAGACATTTTTTAGCTTTGCATAACAAGAATCAAACAGATTATCCACAAAATTGGCATTTTTCTGAAAGAACCACGAATCTTCTAGTAGTCAATGGCGATCCAAATATTTCAATAAAACAGATCCTATTTCAAAATACTTAATTGAGAAAACGTAAGGTTAGGGATCTTAGAACTCAATTAATAAATCAAAAATGTGTTCTTAAAAAGTCAATGTTGGAGTCACAACTGCAAATTCAAAGTAAGCTATCTTTTAGCAAAAAACAATTTTCTGAAGATGAATTTGTAAGGAAACTTTTTTGAAAATGTCAGATTCACTTATTAACGATTTTAACAACAAGAGTGAAATTATTGCTGCAGTTCAAGATCTACAGTTGTCTCGAAACGCTGTAATGCGACGAATTGAGAAGATGAGTGGAAATGTAAAAAAATAGTTGTTATAACGACAAATAATACATACGTCGCGTAAATCCAAAAGTAATTGAAGATTTTTAGGTAAGATTTCAAGATCTTGAAAAAATTAAAAAAATTGTGGAACGTAATCTTTTCCTTTTAAAAAAGATTTAAGTGCGAAACGCATTATAGCCAAAAAATCTCAGACATAATTCATGTGGAGCAAAAATCATTAGAAAATGAAATTATAATTTTACAAACTGATTTAATCTTATAAGCTAGGAAATTTGAAGAAGATTTTTGGAAATATGTCAACCAAGAAAAATATCCCAATATCACCAAATGTAGCGAATGTCGGTATTTTCATACTTAAAGTTAACGAAGACTGAACAACATTCTGTTCTAACCGATTCCCATATTGAGAATTCTTAATTATTATATTTGTCAGGATTTATTCTGATAATTAATAATTGGGATTTGATTGGTTAGAGACATCCATGTATATAAACATAGTATGTATTTTACATCTCCCCCTACTTAGACTACGCCTATGTCAACAAGTCGATCGCGACACACTTTTAAGATAAAACGTAGATCTTATGTACACAAAAGTTGGCCACCCCTGCTCCATGTGATCTATCCAAATCTGTAAAGAAAAATAAGGATTGCCATTTAAAAAATTTACGATAACGATACAACTAAAATATAAAACACGATTTAAAAATACGGTTGACGTGTCCGAAGATTTTTTGAGAAAATCGCACTGTAAAACATTTTTTAGAATTTGTTCCAAAATTTACAAGCTCAATATAATATTATGGGAAAGATTAAACATCAAATTGATACATATTTGTAAATAAAGGTGAAAAAGGAAGAATTTTATAAAAATAATAAGAAATAATAGAAATAATATAACCTACAGTATAATCAAAATTTGGAGATACAGAAAAAGCTTCATTGTAATTAGGTAGGTAATGTATAATTAAAATTTCACAATTATTATTAAAAAAAACTATTTAAATCATCAGCATCTTTTCGTAAAACAAACTGTACTGCCTGCCAATTTATTATTTATATGTCTGCTTTTAGTTTTTTTGAAAAATAAGACTTCAAACTCGGTGGGGGGTCAGAACATTTTATTCTAATATCTAGTAGAAGCAGAAAAAATTTACGAAAAACCTGCTATGTAATATTTATACTTCAAAACTGAAATAAATTATAAACTCATAAAATTGTATTAATTTAAATTAAATTTACAATTTAATTATAAGTGAAGGTCTAAAACAAAGGTCAAGCGGGGGTGCAAGGGGTGCCAGCTCGCCGGCACCCCGGTGAGTGTAATAATACAAATGAAATTTGTTAAAAAATATTATAATAGTGACGAGCTTGAAATTTTCCATCCACCTTCCGAGAGAGATGCGATTAATCTCAAGTCTCTGTAGATTCAAATTTATAGTTTATGGGAGCGAATATTCAGAAATCTTTTGAATATTGCACATTAAATTGAAATGTTGCTAAAACTCGTTTTCTTAGTAAAGAAATAAAAAATACTTAAACAAATCTTGAGTTAATTAACCGCTATTGCTTATTGAGGTAAAATAGTGTAGGCAGCGGAAATGTTGCACCTCGTTTGAAAAGTTGCAATACGGCGCGTGGGTCGATACACATTCCCATATTTATGTAAAAGTTATACAAAATTACACTTTACTACCAAATCAGTTCAAAAATATTGTCCGCTTTTAATAAATTAGTCATCGAGTTTCCAAGTTTCAGTTATAAATCAATATAAAAATCATTTACACAGAAAATGTGACACATAGCACAGCATAGATGAGATGTTACAATAAAATTGCAAAAGAAAATAACGAAAGATTTTTTTAAATATTTCCTTGGTCACATATAAGGTAATATTAAGTATATTGAATAATAACTTAAGAAATCACATTTTTTTAAATGGACTGCCATAACCAGAATAAAATCTGACGAATTTAAAAATTGAAAACATGTAATAAAATTTAAGGTGGAGCTTTTCCTCCTGCTGGATCTGCTTCATGTAGATTGATCTGTGCACAAGTGCTGACCATAATTTCACTGAATACTGCACTGCGCAAAAATTATCGAAACTAAAATCAGAGAAAAACGATGTAGATATTCACCAATAATAAGGCAACTGTAATGGCTTGTACAGACATCGCCGAACATTCTCCAAGCAACCCGAACTCACAATGTGTAAACGGTACGCTTCATTGGACAGATCATTGGAACACAATGTCCTAACACTTAGTTGGGTCTATCATCATATTATATCAAATACATCAAGGCTGAATCAGTAAAATGGATCATTTTTAACCTCTGTAGACCCAAACCGATGATTATATCAGCCACCGGACTTCGGGTGCATTAAAAGCTTTATTTTTGACCGTCTCCCCATGGAAGGCAGTGGCAAACCACCGAGGTGCAAGCTGCCCACTGAATCTTCGCAAAAATGAAGTCTAAATCACAAACAGGAACACCACATTCATAGGAGGAAAGATCGCCTTCTATTAGCTAGCTGGAATAAAGTATAGATACCTAGTTTTCCAAAAAAAAATAATTAATAGTTTGCTTTTGCGATCTTTGTAAGTGCGTAGATCTGGAAAATACGAAGACGACATCGCCGTTGACGTAAAAATGTCGAAACTATATATTTTTTTAGTGCACATTTTCACAATATTGATTGCCAATTTTATTTTTAAATTGCTAACCAATCAAAATAGAGTATTTCGTTTAATTAGTTTATTTACGTTCAGACGCTTATTTGCAAAAATTAATAAAATACAAAAATTGTTGACCCCTATTAGTTATTTACTTGCAATAGACTTTTCATAATTTAAATGGTCCGATTATATTGGCCTAGATTTTAATCCGCGGTGTTTTCTATTCATTTCCACGAATTCGTTACTGTCACATTTACTTTGCCAATAATAACTACTGTTCATAAGTTTTTGGTTTGTAATCATTTTTTTTTACTAATCTGAAAGCACTTGGAACCAAACTCTACCTACGATTTGAACCAACTTTGTATGTTGTAAAACATAAAAAAAGTTTTGTTAATTAATTATTATACTGAGCGTTCTACATATTATTTTCTACTTGTTCGTTCGTTCATTCATTCATTTAATTATCTTTAATTTATTATTACTGACGCACCATTACTATTTGATTTACTTTACAAAAACATTTCCACTTTCGGGTATTGATTTAACAATTTACATCTCTCTTGGTTTTAACATATTTTTAAAAAAAATTTGACAGTACGTTAACCTAAAATATATGGACGCCATGACCTCACGTACTAACACGAGATCGCGACGATATACCTTTATAATTGTTATATCTCACATAAATCGTTGGCAGCACGTCAAGCTTGAATTTGTTGTGACGTTTCTCCCTGAATGCGATTTTCTTAAGGTCACACGCGTTTTCCCTCTGCGATATGTTTAACATAATCCGTTGCCAAATCTCTCTGTAGATTAGTAAAAAATGAACCAGTGACAGTTGGAAAGATATTGGATTTTTTCGATTTCTAAAAAATTTTACGCAATGGGGAAGTTTAATTGTTGCCGTTAGCCCATAGTCGAAAATATTCTTGAGCCGGCCCTGGTTTCGGTCGAATACATAATTATATAGTTCGACAAGTTTAAATCAAATCCAAAAATAAGAATAAATTTCGGTATCTTCGGGTAGAAACACAATGTGAGGAAAATTCGGAAGTTTACTAATAATGAATTTGAAATTTATGGGAAAATCTAATTTTTCTTTTTCGTGCATTCACAATGCTTCGTGATAATTTTCAAATTTCTCATAAATATTATTCTCTTTTATTTAAAAAAAAAAATGGGAATAAGCATCTGCTTAAAAATATATAAATAGTGGGAACTGATGGGAACAATTTAAAATTCTACATAAAAATCTAAAATAACAGAAAATTATAAATACTACTTTATGTACGTTACGAATAAGATTTTCGGAAAATTAAAGTATAAAATTAAAATTTCGGGTTGAATGATTTCACTAAAAGAAACAAAACAAAAATTGAATCTATTATTTTAAATTTTAATGTTATATCTTATTTAAATTACTAAGGCCCGGTTTTTTCCTGATGTATTGCCATGTTTTAAAATGTTATTGCTCCAGGAAAAACCTCCTTAGTTTACTTTATAATTTAATTTAAAATTTAAATTTGTTTGAAAAACAGCAAAAGGTTTAAAAGCAACTTTTAACTGAAAAATTTTGTAACGAAAATGTAGAAACTTAAAAAATACAATTTCCTGTAGTTGAAAAATAAAACGTACGGGGATGTAGCTCAGTGGTAGAGCGTTCGCTTTGCATGTGAAAGGCCCCGGGTTCGATCCCCGGCATCTCCAATTTTTTTAATTTTTTAATATAAATTTATTGGTTTGAGATAGTGCTATCTACTAATAATTATAAATTTTCGATTAATTTAGTCAAATTGTAATTATGTTTTTCTACGACCATCAGAGTAATCGGCAAATATCGCATTGACGACACACATAGTAACAAGTCCATTACGCACGGTGTGACGTCACCGTTACGTAATATTGGCGATCGCACGACTAGGAATTTGATAATTTTACTATAATTGTGTTGGCTGAACTAATTCATTTTAGTTTGACAGCTATAATAATATACGTGCGTTTCTCAAGATTCATTTGTGTATTTATTTATTTATTGCTATCGGATCAAGGTAATATGTATTAATTTAATGAATATTATCCTAATTTTCTAACTTTTTATAATTTTAGTTTTAAAATCATGTCGAGCAGCGAAGAAAGTTATTGTACACCTCCGGATATAATATAAACCTAATATAATATAAATATAATATAATTTAATATAAACCTTTATCGATAATAATTTGTTTGGTGTTCCGACAGTTTTAATTTATTTCGATTACTTTACTAAAATAAATCCGCACGGTCAGTTATTACATACTTATAGTCTATTTATTTCACCGAGAGTAAATGTCAGATTCGTTAAGCATCCATCGTAGCTCGGAAGCTATTGATAATAAGGGTAACATACGGAGTACGGTGAACAATTGCACTCAAGCTATGATGCGTGACGAATTTGATTTTAACTCTCTCGTTGAAATTAAATGGACCATAACTTAGTATATTAAGCAACAAGTTTAGTAAAATTGCTTTTCTTATGAGGTTTATACAATTTTTCGCATTTTGTGAAAATTTAACCTAAAATATGAATTTTGACGTTTGACAAAATTTTTTCTGCGCGCGATCGATCTGAATTTTTGCATACGCCTTCCTACCGAAAATTTATTGGGGGAGGTTGAAGTAAATGGCGAGGGGGGTTTTTGCTCAGTTTTTCGATATCTAGCGCCGTTCTCGAGTTATTGCAAATTCAAAAAATCACAATTAAAAATTTAGAAATTTTTACATTTGTGTGGTCGTAGAAAAAGTATAGTACTTAACTCGAGTTGTAAAGCCATTACACACTCGTGTAATTTACTTCACTCGCCGCTTCGCGGCTCGTGAAGTAACTTTCCACGTCGTGTGTAATAGGCTTCTTACAACTCTCGTTACGTAATATACTAATACATAACAATGGATCTCGACCACGAAATTGTCACGTCTAATTATATTTAGTTATCTAGTTTTTTCGAGAAATGTACAAAATAGAAAACTGGTGGATATTGATTAGCAACTTCGAAGTATACTTGGATAATTTCCAATTTAATGTCTTACCTACAGTAATAATTACAATAATAGAACAGAGACGGCGTCGATGGTAAGGCGCCGAAGTTTTTTTAAAAGTAAATTAGTCATTTGCTTGATACAATTTTCCTTCCGAACTTTGCTAACGAAGCAACTCTTTAGAAAAATTTTAACTAACAGTCCAGTTACTTTTAAACTTTTATTTGAAATAAGTAGTACCTCGAAGCTGGGGTAGGGTACGAGAACTGGGCCTCGAAAATCGCAAATTCCTATAGAAATGGTATAATATTATGAAAAGAACATAATTAGAAATATTATAAACTAAGGATGATTTAAAATTTTCACGTTTAGGCATTAAAACTCAAAATTGAAATACGTATCCATGATAGGCTACATTTGAACCTCAAGCCCCGCCCATTTTGAATTGTTTGTAGCAATTTTACAAAAATTACGTATTTTATCACATTTTTGATGCAGACGTCACATATGTGTACTGTTATTTGAATAAAACATGGAATTGCATCGATTTAAGGAGTATTTTCTAAAAAATCACTTTTTGTGTGAATTCGTTTCTGAGGTGGTTGCACTGTCAAAACCTATTCTCCGCACCCGCCCTCGCCCCTCCGGGGCTCGTACGGGGCTCCGAACGGTTTTGACACGTGCTAAACTCATTAAAAACATCCCTTAAGCGGCTCCAACTCGAAAAGTTTCCAAGTTGACGCGGCGGATCTCAGGAGCGACTAATCCCCACTTTTCGATGCTCTAGTAGGCCCCGCCCGGCACCTTTCCATGCATATTGAAATGCACGTACTGGCATGAAAATGAATAATCTGCCCGATTTCGTGATTTTCAAAATCGATTTTTGGCGTTATTATTGCAAATATCGAATTCATCCTTAGTACATTCCACTCGTATTAACGTTCTCTACCTAATTCTAAAAACATTTGTAAAATAATCACAGGAAAAAGGCCCAGTTGGCGTACTTGAACCCGAAGCTGATATTTAGTGACGTCGAGTCAGTATAAATATTATCCAACTAAAAACCCTGTGATTAATTAAATTACTTTTAAATTAATTAAATAACACTTAGGGTTTTTTAGTTATTAATTATTGTGTAAGGTTCATTAGTTAGTACTGCTTCGTTTTGTTCGTTCGTTATCAGTCTGTATTAATTTATCCACTGCTGGACGTAGACTTATTTCGCTACGGAAAAAGATTCGGCATTAAGACCATACGGCTGATTAGATTAGATTGGGAAATTTTCTTGTGAACCTGCAGTTATGTTGTTAATGTGGATATTATCAACACGGTGAACTGGCTGTGCGTGCCTTCAACCGAAAAAACCGAATTATCGAAAAAAACGGGAAAACGAAAAAAACGCATTGCGTTCTCTGGTTTATGGATAATTACGTCACTGGAATTACGTTCGTTTTTACTTGTAGTGCAATATGTACTTCGTCACTTCGAAAATTCCCAATTATCGTGCCATTTAGCGTAGGATCTAATTTTTTGCAGTGTTTATTAGGAATGACGAAGACTTGAATCTGTTGAATGTTATTCAGCCACATAAATGATGAATTATTAGAAAAGACGAATGTGTAGTATGTACGATAACGTCAACATTTTTTTAATACAGGAAGCATCTCAATTATTGTACAACTTACGACAAGAAAGACGCGTGATTCACACCACAAATCTAAATTGTTATTATATTCATTGAGATTTAGAAACAATTTCATTCACCTTCTCGGAATTAAATGACACATTTCATTAATATAATATGTACCAACGAAAATCTCCAACGATGATGATATAATACAACGTCTACACACTTAATTTTACCATGTACCTACTTTACTTGAGTCACGAAATTTCTAAGTTTTAATTCCTTATACAATGCATTAACTTCTTGATGGTTGTTATGAATAAGCAAAAAACAATCAAAACCGAATATATTCATTCGAATATTGCGTAGGATTTTCAACTTAATAATAATGTGTTAGACATATTTAGGAGAATCGCGACACGTTATGTTCTGAAAAAATGCAAGTAGCCTAAATACTTCCCTGGTCAGGAATTGATGGTGTAAAGATGGTCTATATTCGTGCTTCACAATCTGAGTGAACGATATAAAATTGAAAATATGCATTTTGCAGTGATCCCGACGCGACGTCCAATAATAAGGTTATCTTTTTAAAAAAGTCTTGGTTTCCAACGTTTTCAATTTTCTCAAATTTGAAATATTTAATAAAAACTAATATTAATTTCATGAACCAAATTTAATCAGCTCTAATTCCTACCATAAAGATAGGAAATCTCAAATTTGGTTTTCAAAATCTTGTTAATTTTTAAAATATTAAATAAAGACTAATATTAAAGAATAAAATTAAAAAAATAGCTCCCACGAACCAATTTTAATCAGTATACAAAGTATACAAGTATACAAAATCCCAAATTTGGTTTCAATATTCCTATTCGTTTTTGCCGTTTTGAACACACAGACATTTTTTGGAAATGGCCTTATTTTGCTCATGGGACCTCAAAAAGTGTAAATCCATCAAAATTTCAATTTTTTTTCTGCACTAAAACAATACACTCTCATATTAGTATAATATATTGTAATAAAGTAAAAATTATTAAGTATAGACAAATTTTGATAAATACGAAGTTAGTTCATATTATAAAACATGACAATATTATTTATTACCTAAAATAAAAACATGTAATTTGAAAATGGTTTATAACAAAGCAGGCAATTTTAAGCATAGCATGTATGGAAAGCGAAATTATGCATTCGTTATAACTTAGTATTAGGTAAAACGAAAGTAAAAAACTACGATTTGATAACATAGCTTTTACTGTATAAGCATGATTAAACTACAAATTAATTAATTTTAATATGTATAAAATTTATAATTACACTAATTATTGTATTTTTGTTTAAAGGAAGTAAAGCCGAATACGAAGAATGAAAAGTTACCAAGCAATGTAAGTCTTAATTATTAATTATTAATATAATTACTAATAAAATCAGTTCGGAAGTTCCAACCAAAGCCAGACACGTGTTACGAGGTTATTAGCTCTCATCAGTTCATCCTTCGGATATCTGTTATGATATCTATAACAGTAATGTAAATTTCTGTCAGTGACTAACATAATAAGTATATTTCAGTTTTCATGACGAACCCACGTAATAATTTAATTTTTATATAATAAATTATAATTTTTGTTTATATTTTCGGTTTTCAAGGAAACCTTTAACCATAATTAATTCAAAATTTAATGATACTGTATAATTTATACGTTATACAACTTGTAATACGAATAATTAAATCATGAAATTGTTAATTCACAGTTTGCCACAAATGTCCATAAAGATTTATTTATATAATTATTATAATAATGTAAATAATTAAATTAATACCCGGCTGCAACGATAAATTGCAAATTAAAATAATAATAATAATAAACGTTCAATAGGCAATTTTAGTTGCCTACAATAATGAAAAAAACGTGATGTTTCTTCCTTTCTATTTTTTTCACGAAAACGTGCAGGTACTCTCGGTAATAAATTCCGTAGGCGCCTTGAAAAAATTTAAATGACTACAATAAACTCACAGAGAGTCATAAAGTAACGACTTTGTAAGAATTATTATCCCATTTTGACTTTTGAGGTTTCCATTTTAAATTCACAATTTATTCCCATAAAAACAGAAATTTGTAATAGATACATAACATACCTACAATTACTATTCCATCGGTCGGTATAACGAATTTTCTACAAGGATTTATGATGAAAGAATTACGTATTTTATCAATAATTCACTAGCTTTGGGGTATGTGACTAAATATTATACAGGTAGGTACACACCCTTCCTTACAAAATGTAAGTGGGCAATAAAACAATAAAAATTTCAAAAGCTAGACGGTGCTGATGAAATAAGTTCGAAACACGTGTCGACTTTTGTGCAAATGGGGCACCATCGCCATCTCCTCGTTAACGACACCGCTTGGTTAGCACGAAATACAAAAATAAGTTTTCAACATGTGGAAGAAAAGCTTTTCGAGAATAAAACTTGTAAATAAACATTTTCTTACAAAATAAGATTCTAACAAGTCGGTCGTTATAATGGAAGTGACAAGTGTTTTAAATTTATATAATTTTATGAAATCGTCGTCATTCGATCCCAAAAAGTCGTCCAATAATGAAATTCTGACAAACTCAAAAATACCAGTGACCCCAAATGTCCAAAATGTTAGCAAAAAAGTTCACTGGTGGAGGAAGGTCATTGACACAGATGATCAAAAAATTAAGTAAGAAACCCAAATAAAATGCAATTATTTACACAGGAATATGAATAATACAAAGACGGGACGGGACGGGACGTCTACTTTAATCGTTCTGAGAAAGAGCATGGCTAAAGTTAAGCATTTTGTTAAGTAAAGCTTCACAAGTGGGGGATACCACACTAAAATACTCGGTCACTGTTTCCACACAGACAGTTGCTACCGATTAACGGTTTAGTTGTCGGTTGAATATCGCGAGTGGAAAAATAACGAATACGTTACCGGATCTCGAGCTATTTCGTGAAAGTTTTCATTGCTCTTACTAAAAGTGAAATTAATTTTCCCAAAAAATTTCTCATTTTATTGCACCACTCGTGCGCATTTCGTTAATATTTTTGATACAATGTGATCAAAATTTGTGTTCGTTTTTAAAGTGAGTTTGTGAATTGTGGAAAGTAAACACTTTTCGACTAAATCAAGTGCTTCATCGAATAATTTAGCAGAATGGTTGTTAATAGAATAACGATGCCATCTACCCAGCCCAGTACGAGAAGATTATTTTTGAACAGAAAGGTACATTTGCATTTTTATACATTCAAACACATATTTTTCTACAATTAAAGGTTATTATAAATAGCTTTATTTATTTATAATCTCGAGTCTGGAGACGTAAAACGAAGGTGGATAAAACGCAAAGGTAAACACGAGTGGGTCGACTACTTAGTTGTACATATTTTTAGAATTCATTTTATATGCTCTATTTGCTGTTGAAAAAAAATTAGATATATTACAAAGAGTAATAGTGACCTTTAAAAGTTCTAAGATAATATGGAACAAAGAGATTTTGGCCTTCACACACATACACAATTTCTATTCCTTCCACTTTCACAAAAATAGTAAATTTCCTTCCAAAATAATCGAAAAGGTTCCAAAAATTATAGAGCCTCTCTATAATTTGAAAAGGAAATCAAAATTATATTAGATACAAAATAAATATTTATTATTACAACATTTCATTTATTATTTATTATTTTTGCATAATTCTTATCCAACATACAATTGAAAAAAAATTAGTGTCTGCGTTCCATTTTAATATTAATTACTTCTTAAGTTTAATTAAGGCCAATAAATTTCTTGTCCTGTTTAATCGAATGCGGCAAAAATATTTTGACTAAACCAAGATCGGGGAATTCCAATTTTCAATTTATCCGATTTATTTTAGGAAAGTTAAATAAATCCGGGATTTAATCGTTGAATGAAATAAACCCTTTTCGGATTTAAATTTATTTATTTCGTTTGATTTTGTTCAAATGTGGATGGTTTTTCTCTCTCGTAATTTCAGTAATCGTCCTCTGGCATACGAATCGTAGATTGTGGGTAAGGTAAACAGGAGCACTTATCGTCCTGACCAATAAACGATTTTCCTTGGTAAACAAACATACGATTTTATAATAAATTGTGGTAACCAACTTAGAAACAATAATCAATCACTTTAAGAATGTTCACCAAATATTTATTTTGGTGATCTTTGAACGCTTGAAATTTTTATTGGATATTATAAAATATTTTAGTTATCAACATAAATATTTCAACAAATATGTAGCTTTTAATGAAAACGAATTGCGTTATGAATGAAGAGAAAAAAATGTCAAAAAATTCGATATACATTATCCGATTAATATTGTATTGTAATTTTCGTATAGGATAAATAAATACAACTTTACAACTATAGGTTATCAGTTATCGTGTGTTATTATGGCTTGTGCCTTCGATAAGAGAGACTTGTGCCTTGCTGATAATTTTGCATATTTAACGCTGACTTTACTGCTGATTTATAAGAAAATGAGAATTAGGAAATAGGAGAACTTAGAGCACCTGCAAGAGTTCAAAGTTTTTTCTATAATTGAAAATATTCAGGTAAAAAGATCCGAGATCAAATTGACGATATAGCCAAGAAATTGTTCTCTGATTCCAGCTTATATGCTTTTGATGATGATATCAAAATTGTAAAATCTTTTCATTTTGTCTACCAAACGAAGGTTGAAATTCTTCCATCAAATAATACTATTTTTTCAGTTCATCCTGGAGAATTTATAAAAATCTTTTTGCGTTAAGGATCTACTCGAAATTGTGGGGGGTGGGTGCGAACTTCTTCTAAGCACGTGGTTTGCTTTTAAGTTCAAATACGGAAGTGTGAAAGTGAGCTAGAAATTATCTAAAAAGTAGTTATGAATGTGATTATTATTATCGGATCCTCGTAAAATGCAAGACGTTAAATCTAATTGAACTTTAGCGAACATTGGTTGTTCAAGTCTCATCAACGGTATTTTTTTTTATTTATATCTTAAATTTGACCGTGACTTTTGGGGAAATAAAACTAAAGTTGGTATTTTACATAAGTAGGTACTGTTAAAAATAATCACCCACGCTTTTATGCATATTAGTGTTAATTAAACTCTCCTTGTTTGATTTTAAAATTTAAATCAACGGACGATCGATCGTTACCGCAACTATCGCATGTAAATCATCAAATTTAAGACACGTTTTTGTTGCAATTTTAATCTTAACGATAAATCTTATACATATTGCTAAAATCTATCAAATTTTTAAAGAAATCGATATATTATGTGTGTACATAAAAGTATTTTTCTGAATAGTAATTCTATTGTAACGATTAGCAATAAAAATTAATCCCATAAGTTTATTATATTTAATAAACAACTTTCAAACGTCTATAAAATCGAGGACGTTTTTTCAACGAAGACCACACATACGCAGCCAATAAGAAAAGTTTTATGTTATCTAATAACAGGAAAGAAAATTATAATTAGCCAAACGAAGTTTTAGTATGGATGATGAGCATGCGCTCATCTTATTTAGACAAAGAAAGATACAATAATTAATAATATTTCCAACAATCAACATAGCGAAAACATTAAAATTTATCCAAAAAGTTCCTGTTTACCATAAAACTGCAGAAATTGAACCAACTAAAACATTTAATTTAAAAAGAAAATTTAGAATGTGATGAAATTGGTCAAAATATCCCGTGGGATACAGGGGTACCTAGTATATAAAATAGGTTTTATTTTGGCAATTTTACTAAGGAAAAGTTGGAATAAATAAGTTCTTCCTGAAACATTCTGTACACATTTAAATGGCTAAAACTTTTATGGGTGTAAAAATTATTCACAAAAAGTTTTCTTTATTGCCATGTGAACCCTATAATTAAGTACATTAATTATGTTAATGTACGCCCACTACTACATATATCTGTTAACAAAAAATTTAAATATTTAGTTTACTTCCATTTAGTCGTAAAATTTTAATAAATTAATTTTCATGTATCCGTAAAAACAGTAATTAAAGAGCGAAGAAACAAAATGTAGTCCTTTTTTGTGTTTACAATTTTGTTAAAAAATTATTTTGCATTTTTAATTCCGACATAATATAAAAAAATGATAAATTGGTCAAGGAAGCTTTGTTATATAACTTAATTGTCGTTTTAAATTATAATAAACAGGACCGGCTTTGCGTGTTGATGGTGTACGCGATAAGCTACGTAAGAATACTGTACCCACTCGATTTCGTAAATAATTGGTTAAATGTACCTAAGCATTATAATACTTACACTTTAAATTGACAAATACCTCAGTAAAAGCCTTTCCGCCAATGGCTTATATTGTTTTTAACTTTATTTGACATTGCAAATTTAATTTCATTCTATCTTAACCTCCCCCCCCCTAGAAGAAAATTAGCCGACTATTTATTGAGAATGAATATTTTTCTTGTTTTTTTATTTATTCATCGAATCATTAATCGAATAATCAAATCACACTGAAACGATAAGGTCATCTTTGGTGTTGCGGAAATTTAGCTTCGCTTTGACACTAGCGGAAATCCGCTTTCCTATATTCTAATGAACGCTGCCGACAGTGGCGTAGTTTCACATATCTATTCCTTCGAATATTTCCCTCTGAAAATTTCTACCAATAAAATCGATGTATTTTTTTAATTTTAACAAATGACAGGAAAGTATCACGGGTATTTTGCACCAGTGCAAATAGTCGGGTATTTTAATTTTTGTTAGTTATTGTTTATGTTGCTTAGTAAGAATTTTTGTTTTGGGTAGTTTCAGGTATGCATATTAATTTGGATTGTATCATAATTTACATATATTGTTAAAATTAAAACTGTCAAACTGACAATAACAAAATTTTATTTTTACTTTTTCCAACAATTTGGTAGATATAGAAATTTTCAGAGGGAAATACTCGTCCAATATACCCCTCGTGCATGCCAAATCAGAATATTTTCGCTTGTGCGCATTCAGGTATTTGGCATGCACTCGGGATATAATTACTGAATATTTTTTTAACTGCATTGATTAATATTTACTCCATCGCCTAAACATACACAACCTTTTAATTATAATTATAAACATTTTTTTAAATTTCAAGCAGGTAATTAAGTATAAAATCTAATCAACTCCAGCGAGATAGCTTGGCGCTTGAGATCAGAATGCGCAGTGGTTGAATAGTTAAAACCTCTTTCTCGCTCGGTTGTGGTTACACCTTAGATTATATTATTATATTTATAGAAATATAATTTTAACGAAATTATAGTGTTGTCCAGTTATAATGAACGTCAAGGAACCAACTGATTTAGTTGGTTATAATCAAAATTTGTTATACCTGGTAAATACTGACTTTTGTCATATCATATGGTCCAGAGACCAGAGAGCGTAGTTTTCTATATTCAGGCTCGTTACAGCCGAATACCATTGTACTAACAAAGAAAGAAAATAGTATTTTGTGATAGAAGTGCATAAAGTAAAGCCTGAAAATGTAATTTGATGTGTAAAAAATTACACTACCTACTCAACAAATTTTAATGGTTCAAAAACAACAATGTTGAAAAATTAAATTAAATTAATTAATTAAATTACTTGTGAAATTAATATTAAATTAAAATGTTAACCGAATAATTAAATGCATTTCATAATGTTTTCTTGCAAATACAGATATATTTTGCTGAAAGCTTGTGGAAGAAATTCGTGTGTTCAGTTAACTCGTTAATCTTTCAAAATTTTAAATTAATATTCTACTTATATTAAGATCAAATTTTTAAAGAATGAAAGAGAAAATTTAATTTTTGTTAAAGACATTGTATGTATTTACATTTACATTGGCGGTTTTCTATGTGTGATACTTGTACCAAATGCATACACTTGTTAAAATATAAAGCTGAAAAAATTATTACAAAATCGAAAATAATTTGCTATTCTAAATTTAATAAGTCAAATTTAAGGAAGTAATCTCATAAGCCCAGACCAGAAATGATGGTATTAAAGATCCGAGGGGTCTGGAAGACGTATGGAATACTGCCCAGCCACACTCAAATTCTAAAAGAATAATTTGATGGTGATGGGCATAAATAATATCAACTTGGTATCCATTTCTATTGTATTTGTGTTTTGAATGAGGGGGTAAAATGACATCACTTAATATGACCTAATTGGAAAGCAAAATATTAGAGAGGTATGGTAACGGCAACGTGGCAATGGCGCGAAAGAAATGGCACATACATACATAATATTATGAATTTTGATATCGAAGAAATGCTGAACGTGTTTTGTAATTGAACACGTCCAGAGAAGTTGTAGTACATCATTTATGTATCTACGTTTGGGAAAACCATAACAAAAATAATAGTAAAATATATTTTGAGCGTACTAAAAAATGCGATAAAGTTTGTTATCATTTAGATGAGTCACCTGTATTATTATCCGTTAATGAAATATCCAAAGATGATTCACTGTTTGGTTTTCTGAGAATTATTGTCGAAGATCTGGTTTGGTTACTTGCGAAGCAAATCGATCGGGTATTAGTAATCGTGCGAGTTGTACTACTCATTGAGCAAATCGTGAAAAGTCAACACAGGTCATCATCGGTAATATTTTAAATTGGCCAATAAAAAAAATGTTTAAAATTTCGGCCTCCATTTAGCTGGCAAATTTTAGTGTCTGCAAAATTCGGACGGAAAGATAATAAAAATGAAATTCCATCGGAATGTTGAGAATTTTAAGTGGACTGACGAAGTACATACTACTCATTTTCCCCGAGGCAATTCACTTTGGTTGGTTCTAGCCGGTTTATTGAATGAAAATTAGCACTTCCGCTAGTTTCTACAATATTAGTTGAGTCATTGTTTTGCAGTTGACTGTTTCGTTATTTAGTTGCACCTGTTTGAAATTCTGTGGATAATAGAAAATTATTTTTAAAAAAACGATTCGATTGGGTATTACCTATGATTGGCAAAAAAAGTATAATCTCAAGTTGATACTTTTCGGTTAAATAATATTTGTTCAAACGTTTCGATAAAATATTCCATAATAAATAAATAGCAATTTTGACGACGATTAGAAATTCCCATGGAATCTATAATTTAGCGATATTCTGCAATCGTGACGACTATTATTTGCTTTATTTTGTGTATAACGATTATATGCTAATTAGAAATTATTCACAAGACCCATGTAGTTTCAACCATTCATCGTTAACGTGGGCGTTCGCGCTCACATTGTTGTTGCGGCCTTCTATAAACAAAAGCCACGACTTACTTCATTTCAGTCAGTTAGTAGTAACTGTTAACTAACAGTTGATTTGATTGATTTTAAAAATTAATCATGTCCGTTCGTGCTCGAATTTTTAACGCGCCCAGAAAACGTGCAATACACTGAAATAATAAGAAGAACATAATAAATATTATTATCTGCCAGTTAGGTAGTACAATTACGTAAAAGAAGGTAAGATATTTTCTTTTCTAATTAGGTAATTTTATATTTCACGGTCGTTTAGGTGTACAAATTAAGAGCGCTAATCGAATATTGACTTTTCCGTTTTTAGAATTGCGCTTCGTTTGTATTTGCTTATTTTATCATAAATCGTACCTGTTTGACGAAATCTTAAATGATAAGATATCTTTTAACTTACACCACTTGAGCCGTCAGTTCGCTTTTATCGTTCGTAGAAACAAATCGAGTGTGTCGAGCAATCGAAAGCTAAAAGCTAAATATGTCCCGGTACAACACCTTCGAAGAGAGGCGCCAAAAGATGGAAAACGCGTTTAAAAAACCGTTCGATCGCAGGAGAAAATTGTTATTTTCTTCCCTCGATTCGCTTGATACAGATTACGTATGTATTTATGTCAAATTTAATTAAGCTTTTTGTGCATGCATTCTTTGCCGGCATTATAATTGAGCAATTTCGCCTCCTTGACATTTGTATTGCAACAATGAGGTTAATATTTTATGCCGCTCAATTTGAAAATTATGTATGTATGTACTCATAAGTGCAACAATAATGTTATTATTATTATTTATTATGTAATACAAAATATGATTACATTACCCACATGTTTTTAAAACCAACGGCTAATAATTACATAAAACGGAATAGTGGCGATATGTGAAGCCCCCCGACGCATTTCACGAGATTTAATGATTTTTTATCGAAAATATAGTACATAATAAATCCGGTTCTAAAAGTTATCGATTTTGTTTTTATCAATTGATTTATACATGCAAAATTACTATAATTAAAAAATTACTCATAGCTTATTTGCTATTCTTCAAGTATAACTTAACAATTTTGATTGTAACAAAAATAAATTAGTCATCAAAATGTATTCATCAACTGATAGTACGAAGTTGCAATAATTGTTATTGGTGTTCAAAATTTAAATTCGTTTGTTGCATTTTGGAAAATGCAAATTATACTTGCACCTTCGAAACACACCATCATCGACAAGGTATCATAGTTGTGGAGACCCATATTACTTCTAACTTCATTATTACGAAAGTTCTAGAAATTTAATCTAATCTTGACTATTTCAAACTTTGACCCAAAAACAATAACAACTGGGGATTTTATTAATCTAAAAATTAAAAATGCAAACACTGTGCAGACGCGCATAAAGGCCAAATTTTAGTCATCTTAACGCCAGGTTAATATTATATAAGGGTCAAAAATTTTATTATCGCTTTAATCGTTTCAGATTATGATAGGAATTCCCCGTTGTGTAATTTTTGTATTTTTTTTTTGTATTTGACCCCATTCTGGGTCGCTACCTCGTCCACCTCCGGCACAGCCTCTTAGCACTTCCGAGACCTTCTCTTCATCTTATTTCCGAAAGGTGCCGTTTCGAAGGCTTTTTGTCTTACAATGTCACCTGGTGAAATTCGGCACGTCGTGATGCAGTCTGTGTATTTTATGGCTCCATGTCCCGAGTATGGAAGACTTTTCAGACCGCTGTCGCTCATTTGAACTATCATCGTCGTGGTATTCCAGTTTCCCTTGAACTCTCTGTAATGCGTCTGATAACACAGAGACATGTTCTTATTCTTCAGGACAGTGTCTGCAAGACAAGAACGGGCGATGAACAGAACGATAGTAAAACCGATCGTATCAGGAAATCCATTGATTATACTATTACTTTGAGCATAAAATAATGGCTTCAGATCTTGAGCTACTTGCTATTCTGGGATTTTATTGGCTTTCCTTTGCATTTACGTTCGTGCACGTAATTTGGTGTAGATATGACAGTAGGTTCAAATCTGAGATTTTCAGGAATTATTTGTGTCGTGGTTCCGATTCCACGTTAGTAGGTTCTAATGTGGAGGTGCACTCAATATATACTAGCATGTAATTTTTTGCAATGTTTGTAAAACAGAATCCTCGATATCATTCGATGGCGGCTTTTTGTTATCAAATAAAAACATAATTATTGAACCGCACATGAAAAGAAAAGTCTTATCGTTTAATTTTTAAAAGTTTATAGTAAACCTACACTGCAATTTAAATTATCTCACAATAATGACCATTACTCAATGAACGTTGCACGACCTCTTCCAGCTGATGACTTCTATGTATAATATGTATGTTGTTGTTTAGTTTCGATTAAAGTCAATAATAGTGCTGTTAGTTTTTCTGTTATAACGTAACCGCTACGTAAGTTTATGTGATGTCACATTGCATTAAATACCTTACACATTGTATCATTGGTTATTATTAAAGGTATATTTGGTTATATAAGTTATTTCCAGAAATAGCGTAATCTGTATTAAATAAGAAAACGTCATCGTGTTTATTTTCAGATAGTCTATTATTTGATTTGCATAAAAAATGCAATAATAAGTCACTAATTTATTATTATTATTATGCATTTTCGGACCCGCCGGTGGTTGTTTATACAAAATACAAATTATACAATAGATCCGCGCACAGGTTATCATCCCCCTCATTTCATATAATCGTCACTTTTTTTGAATAAAACAAAAGCTTGGAGACACGTTTTGAATTTTTTAAAATTAGAATTGACTTGGCGAGAATTATGCAAAAACAATTTGTGCATAAATAGAACGACCGCTCGACCACATCATGACGTAGCATTTAAAACATATTCACATGGATTTTCTATGATGCAAACACTACAATTTTGTTTGCACAAGAGATTCATAATAGATAACAGATTAACGGAATTATACGCTTATTTTTTGGCGTTACTCATGTTTTTAACTATAAGAGAGTGTGAATTTGTATGATAAACAATATTGGTAAATTGTGTGTTATTTTTTTTACAGATGGCCACCGATTTTCCAACGGAAAATTCGAACGGAAACGATATTTCCACCATGATGAATCTAAAAAACGCTGTTCCGCCAAGAGCCCTAACCGTCACTACAACATCACAGGTAGTAATATTTTTCGATTCTTAATTTAACATGTTCGTTAAATTCTGATATGTTTGGAATGCAAGGTTACTTTAAAATTATGTAATGTAAAAAATTACAAGTATGTATTATTATTATTATTTATATTGGTTGTGCTTATTTTAAATGAAGATTTCGGAGAAAAGAAAATACTTGTCGATTTGAGGTCGTTAAGTTAATCAGTCATATTTGTTTTGATCATTGACATGTATTTTGATATTGTCCATGAATTTAATTTATAAATACATAAAAATGTTGTAAAAATTATCCATTTATTTAATTTTCACCATGACGAAAATTTTATTTATTAAATAAAAATTTCTTGCTTCCTCATCGACATTTTCCTTGTCCAATTTCCTGCTTTTTCCGATATTATAAATAGATTAAAATAATAAGACTGTGTACCCTACTTTTTCATCCAATCCAAACGTCATAAATTGTCTGGCACGTCGATTCGTTTTTTATTATTTACTATTTTCCATTTCCTTACGTCTTGAGGTGTAGTACACACAGACAGACGTCCAGACACCGTTCAACATCATAAACGTTAACAGACCATGACATTTTTGGTAACACAACCACGGCGAACCATTACACAAATATTTTTGGCATCTTTCGAGCTTATAAAAAATGTAATCCAGTATCTATTATCTATTGCAAATAATAAATTTTAACGCGAAAGTCAAAAACTCGAATATCTATGTGAAAACTCGTTGGAACGTAATGTTATCGTTAAAAATTGTATAATTATAATATCGCATCTTTGTTTTATAAATAACGCAGTTTTTTTTTAAATATTTGAAATTCTTGAAATACTCGAATTGCATGTATTCAATTGAAAACACGTTTTAGTCATTCATGAAGGCAAACCTTTTTGCGCGAAATGATTTGGAATTAATCCAGTTAACCTATAGTTGCTTAAAAAAGTTAAATATAGTCTTAAACATCACAATGCTTAAAATATAGATGTCTCATGGGATCCTTCTTTTTATAAGTTACAGACGAATTCACATGCCAGTACAACCACAACCAGAGTGGCAAAATCATCAGTGTCGTCATCATCCACATCGTCTAGTTCACAAAGAGTTCATCTTACCACAACATCATCCACCGATCGAAAAGCTTCATCGATGAAATCCGATTTGGACGAGTTAAAAAATAATATGAACGAAATGAAAAACTTATCAAATATAAATGCGTTAAAAAAATTACGAAGTTCTTTGGAAAATTTGGTCGACACAGACGATGGGGAAATCTCGCAGCCTCTAGTAACGTTTCCCGATCCGGATACTCCACCTCCCACCAACGAACTCGTATCCCCAACGAATACATTGGATACTTTGAAATTTGAACAGAAAACCGTTAATAACTTCAAAGCCAGCAAGGTAAGAATTCAAATATTTGATTTCATTAGCTATAAATTTATTGTTACTTTTCGAGATGTTCATTTTGAATCACGATTATGAAAATGACCGTGGCGATTCGACTAGAAATATTGCGGAAGTCGAAGTTTTAATACCGGGAGAACGCGGTGCCCTATCTTCCTCCTCGTACCAACCGCCACTGGATAAAGATCATCATCGTTCTTTCGCAGATCTTAGCCGTAATCCAACTTGTTACCCTTCCGGTTCAACAGGAAATCATTACGAGCGTGTCTTCATTTTTTGCTTTCTTTTTTAGCCAAATTCTAATTTTTTAAGCAACCAAGAGTTGAGTTACAAATGATGACATGATTCATATACAAAGTATGTTGATTGACATCTCTTAGAAGAGGAGAAAGTGTCAAGTTGGAAAAATGTGAGAAATTAGACACAGCTGATAATAAGTAAATGTTCTTAAATGAAGCACCCAGTTTTCAGTGTTGTTGCTATTATTGTTACAGTTTTAATTAGAAACACGTGTAGTAGGTACATGTCCCCTGACGTTTATAACCTCCTTTGAAAATTAAGAAAGCATAAGAAATATCTTCGAATACTAATAACGTCAGAACACTCGGACAAAACAATTGCGAAAATTTATTATGTTCTACATTTTTCCAATTTTCTGTCGAGCATTTCGAAACGAAAAAATGCAATACTATAACTCTACATAATATGGAGTAACACACATTATTTTGTATTACCAATTTATTTCAAAATTGCCTTATCAAAACAAGGTAATAATAACCCACATCCCACTTCTATTAAACTGTTTTCAATAAACGCGGGAGTTATCGTCGATTTGATATAACCCAAGATTAATTCAATTACATTTTAATATTTGTTAAGCTAACTGATAAAGGATATTGGAAATAACAAAAAAATTAATTATATTTTATAGATCACAAAATTAGAAATTAATGTTTTAGCGTTGCACGTTGTAGATTGAAAAAATAATCGGTTAATTATGTTTTTTAAAGTTTTATGGATTAAACTTGATTTTGTATCTGCATTTATTAATTTAATTTTTTTTATCGTTTTATGTAGTAATTTTATAACTCAGAACTTGCCTTCCACACAGTGGCGTAGCAATCGCCTATGACGGGGTCCCGCAGGGCTCTCATCGCGTTCAAAATTGTTTTATTAAAATGATCAATGCTAATTAATTTCTATTCTATGCCTATGTTGATTCGATTCTTACACGAGAAATTGGAATTGAATTTTCCAGTATTGGCTACAATGTGCCTTTTTTGTTTCGCCTCTCCTCGTTGAAATAACAAACCGTGATTGTCATCTTTTACTTGACATATGTTTGGAACAATAATTCTATTTTCTCCTTATTTCCAACGCAAAATTTTTAATTCTAGGATTTGTGTTGTAGGTAGTTAAAGATGGATTTAGTGCGGAAAAATCCAGTGCAAATTGTGCAGAAGTGAGAAAAATGCAAGCCGGAGAAGTTTCGTACGAAGAAAACAGTGCAGCAGCAGCATCTCATGCACGATTAGAAATCGATGGGGTTTCTGCAGAAAAAAGTCACGTTTTAGCCAAGGTTTGTACACACATATTCCAGGATTTTTGCATGTAGCTTTTTTTAGCTCACAATCAGACACGTAAAAAAACTTGTCGTGTCAAGACGCAATTCTTGTTCTATTGTCTAGGTACATTGGCGCACCTGAAAGGAGTGTAGCAGTAAATGACCTACATAAGCTTTATCTTTACTTGGGTCAAGGTTTCTACTTTATACATAACAATAACACAATATCGTGTTAATTCACGTGTCGCGTTTGTCTCCCCACTGGGAATATTCATAAGTTGTGCACTTTTAAAAATAAATTCCAAACACGCACGACAACTAACACTTTTTCATTTGGGGGAATTGTAATTGTGCTAAGGGAATTTCAAGGGAGCGGTTATTTTGAGGGGAAAAGTGGGTTAATTGAAACTAATTGAAAAATTACATGTTTTAAATTTAGTTTACCTACAACAAACCAATTAACGTGTGGTCGTCACTTTGGCTTTATTTAAATTTAATTATTTTATTGGGTGTTTTCTTGAAAATGTTTACATGTGAGATCAATATAAAGGCGATCGCTATGTGGGGGAGTCGTCGTCGTCGCGGCGCATTGAAATAGCACAAAATCGGTGGTTTGCACCATGAGCTACCACCTAGTTAACATCATTCTTAAATTTCCAAAAACACCACTATTACATTCAAAACGTTTCGTTTACGATGCAAACATGAATTTTATAATGCGAAAACTATATAGTACTACCACGACCGGTCCAGAGGTAAGTATGTTTATTAAGATGGCTTCCTGATTTTCTTGTTTGCTTTAAACTTCAATCGGCCATCAATCATCACGCACCAGCTAGCCTTAAAAGCAAAAAACACATGCCTATTACGCACTACAAAAAAATTTAATTGTGGCTTATTGCCAAGCAAATTAAAATATATTTTTATCCTGTTATACTTTCAAACGTACAGTCTTTGGCGTACGTTTTATTAGTTAGCCAAGTGCCAAGTTAGCGAGTTAACAAGATTAATTTTTTACGTTATGTATTTTTTTTACCAAAAATGAAATAATGTCTGGGTCATGGCCGGCTCAAGTTCTCTTGGTGATGTAAAAAAATTTCAAGAAAACACCCACAATCGATTGTAGCATAAATCAATTAACTAATAGAGGCGTCCGAAATAAAATTTTGGTAAAATGCAAATTTCTAGATCGTCAAGTGTTTGTTTAAGTTATAACCTAACGAAAATATTTTGTTTACTAATAGGAAGCAAGATCTTTAAAAGCTGGCGAACTCAGTCAACAAGAATCTAAAAATATGGCACACACCAGTATGAAAGTAACGACCGATGTATTTAGTCATGAGAAAACTGCAATGGAAGCCCAACAGCAAAGACAAACTGTTACTGCAAGCGGACTTTATAATCAGGAAAAACACACATCTTCGTCGCAATCCAATATAACAACGTTTACATCGACAAAAGGGATTCACACGTCTTCAAGCTCAATGCTACAATCGGCTGCTTCACAGGTTAGTTCTGTTTGAGTTAAAATTTTCCCATGCCACAATATTATGGTCGCGTTCGGTCTGACGCTTGACGATTCTACTTTGACCGTTCGGTTTGGAGCTTTTCTCAACGACCTTAGCTCCGCCCATTTCTTGAATCACTTTTTTCTATAATACCAAACATAGACAATAATTTGTTTCTTCTCTTCTACATTTTGCTATCGGAATAATTATTTTATTACACCATGTGCTTTGCTAGTAAATAAAATAGGAGTATAAAATAATTTGGCAATGTTTATTATCCAAGTTATTGTAGTACATTTTTTAAGTATGAAAAATTGATTACAATTCAAATTTTCAACTTGTATAAAAGCATGACATTGGAACCCTGTTCTGTCCTTTAATTGTCAATGGATAATTTGAATTTTAAACACACTAGCGTCAGACCGTCGGGGGGGAAGTACATTAGATTTTTATTCCGATTGTAAAAGTTTTCAAGTGATACGTAAATGACTTTGAAATTTTAGTTTCAGTTAATGAACGGCTCGATAAAATCAGAAGACGAATTAATGAATATGTCATTCGACGATCTCGATCAACTATCGTCCAATTCGAATATGCAAGACGTCGAAAAAGCCATCCGCAAATACACGACCTACTTAGATGTTTCGATAAAAAGTTTGCAAAAGAATAATTTGGGCAAAAAGGCACCCTCGATTTTGAATAGAATCAACGAAATAATGCAAAAAGCTTGGGCGGTACCAACTTATGGTCACGAATTGGGTTATTCCTTGTGCAACGCGTTAAGAGATTGCGGTGGTTTAGATTTGATAATAACAAATTGTACGAGCAACGATGGCGATTTACAATTTTCCAGTGCTCGGTTGCTAGAACAATGTTTGACGACTGAAAATAGATCTCACGTCGTGGCAAACGGTTTAGACAAAGTAGTTAAAGTTGCTTGTATGTGTTCAAAATCGTCCTCGTTATCTAGCGACCATTCGCGGATAGGTACAGGAATTTTGGAGCATTTGTTTAAACACAGCGAAAAAACTTGTAGTGACGTAATAAGGCTGGGAGGATTAGATTCCCTGCTATTCGAATGCCGAAAAAGTGATATAGAAACGTTAAGACATTGTGCGGGTGCTCTTGCAAATTTGAGTTTATACGGTGGTGCTGAAAATCAAGAGGCCATGATCAAACGAAAAGTGCCCATGTGGCTGTTTCCACTTGCATTCCACGACGACGATAACATTAAGTATTACGCTTGTTTGGCAATTACGGTTTTGGTGGCAAATGCCGAAATCGAATCCGACGTTTTACAATCCGGAACGTTGGGTTTGGTCGAACCATTTGTTACTTCTCACAATCCATCCGAGTTTGCAAAATCAAATTTGGCACACGCGCACGGTCAAAGTAAAACTTGGCTGAAGCATTTGGTGCCGGTTTTAAGTTCCAAACGAGAGGAAGCGATAAATTTGGCAGCATTTCACTTTTGTATGGAAGCCGGAATTAAGAAACAACAAGGAAATACCAACATTTTTACCGAAATTGGAGCAATCGAATCGTTGAAAAAAGTAGCTAGTCGTCCAAATGCAGTTGCATCGAAATATGCTGCCCAAGCTCTTCGGCTAATAGGCGAAGAAGTTCCACATAAATTGAGTCAACAAGTGCCTTTGTGGTCGACGGAAGATGTCGAAGAATGGGTAAAACAAATTGGATTTACGGAATACGCTTCCAGTTTTGTCGAGAGTCGCGTAGACGGCGACCTTTTGCTACAATTAACGGAAGATAATTTAAGAGACGATATAGGATTAACTAACGGAATCAAACGAAAAAGGTAAAAATATTATCCATCTCCTTTTCTTTTGGCATTAAACTAAAGACAATTTTTTTGCAGATTTACGAGAGAACTTCAAAATTTAAAAAAAATGGCCGACTACAGTTCCAGGGATGCAGCTAACATTAATAGTTTTCTTCAATCTATGGGGTTGGAATTTAGTATTTACACTTACGGTATGTTGAACGCGGGAATAGAAACTAAAGAAGGGTTGCGCAATCTTTCGGAAGATCAATTGTTAAGCGAATGCTCAATTGTTAATTCAATTCATCGACTTAGAATAATGGACGGAATAAGGGCTTTGGAAAACGGATTAGGAAATTTAAATGACGACAATATGAATAAATCGTTGGATGTATTTGTTAGTTATAGAAGATCGAATGGTTCTCAACTTGCCAGTTTATTAAAAGTACATCTGCAATTGAGAGGATTTAGTGTGTTTATCGATGTGGAACGATTAGAAGCCGGCAAATTTGATAATAATTTATTACAAAGTATTCAAAAAGCCAAACACTTTTTACTGGTTTTGACGCCTAGCGCATTGGAGCGATGCATCGGTGACGGCGATAGAAAAGATTGGGTTCATAGAGTAAGCAATTAAAGTTTTAAACTGTCGAATTTCGACTAAAATTTATTTATTTTAGGAAATAGTGGCAGCTTTGAGTTCGCAGTGTAATATTATTCCAATAATTGATAATTTCCAATGGCCGGAACCCGAGGAACTACCCGAAGATATGAGACAAGTTTGTCATTTTAATGGAGTACGCTGGATACACGACTATCAAGACGCTTGTGTGGACAAATTAGAAAGGTAAATATTAAGGGATCCAATCCACTAGACTTTTACAAAAATTTTCAAAGTTGAAATTTGATTAATCGAAATTTTGATTTTTATAGGTTCATGAGGGGAGAAATAAATACTCGATGCGATTTAATTTCAAGCCGAGTAGGTTTAAATAAAGGAGATATAACACCAGGAACGCCATCAAATCCAGCGTTGGTGCGTCAACCGCCTAATTACCAACGAATGCACAGCAACGATTCGGGAAGTGGAAAAAGTTCCGATAAAGACATGAATGGAAATTCGGGATTATCTAGAGATTGACTAGATGGTCCCCCCGCCTCGGTCACACCGTCACCATTACCCAGGTAAATTGTTTACAAAAATCATTTCGAATACGAATGATAACTTTTTGATTTTTGCAGATTTTATAAATCATCAAGTCCGTCCCGTAATTGGATAATGAGTTCAGGACGTTATCCGCGAGGTTTGCCTCCTCAGTATCCTTCGTCTGCGCGTCGAGGCTCGAATTCGCCAATCTCACCGACGAATACGAATAATTCGTCGCCAGTTCCGAATAGGTCTCGCAGTTTAGACGAATTATTAGATGCGGAACCGGCAGAAAAAATAAAATCGACGATAAATAATGTGGAACAAATTCCGTCCGAAAATTCACAAAAATCGGTAAGCTGCGATAATAATTTAGACAAAAGTATCTCCGATGAAACTATTCATAATAAAGAAGAGACTGAAAAATTTAATAATAGAAATAGTACTTTAAGTAATGGTAGCAGTAATAAATCGCAAAATTTTGGAAGCAGCTTGGATGATTCCATTGATTCGTCGAACGAAATAAATAAATCTGACGTTATTAGTTTACATAGTAATTCGAGTGATAATTCAAAACAAAGACGAAGGTTTGTAAATCGGTGCGTTAATAAAGTGAGATCTCTAATTAAGAAATAAATTATTCTTGTTCGTTTTAGTTGCTTTTAATTACAATTTGATTTGTTATGGAATAATTAAAATAAATTGGGAGCAACTAAGATAAACAACAGTACAAAGCTTCTTATACATGAAATTATTTTTGTATCTTAAGTGTGATTTTAAAATATTGAGCAGCTTGCAAGCAGCTTTATTAGATAAAAAATTCGTGATTGTGACACATATTTTTATGTGTATGTTATTTTTTTATGTAAAAGTAAAGAGAGAGAGAGTTACTTCACTTAAATCGACTATTTTAAGTTTTAACTTGCTTACTTTTTTAAGCAAGGCCAGTAGGTATTTTTAATATACTAACATAATATTCTTAGTTCTAAAGCGAAATTAAATTATTATTTATGGGCGCCACCATCCCACCCATCCTGTTGGCGCCCATGATGCACATTGTACATATTCTCCGACTATACTGTTTTCTGTTTACTTTCGCTTCAGGCTCAAACTTAATTTTAAAATCTGTCTGTTTTTAAATGGTATTTTATATATCCTTGAGCTTGCAGGTGAGACTAAGTTTATTATTGTTTTAACATATCCTAGGTTTTAGTATTATATTTTACAATAATTAGATTATAATATTGTTTTTTTTTATTAATGATGTTAAATTTAAAAATATATTTTATTAAAATGATCTTCCACGAGTTTTGATAATAAAATATAATTCCCCAATTATTTATGGGACTGTGTAATTAATTGTCTGACACATAACTTCCAGAGGGAAATTAAGTATTTGGGCCATTTATAATGTTGCTTGGGACAAGAGAAAAGTATTCAGGAGCATGGGAATCAAACCATTGAATCTAGAGAACCAGAAGTTTAAGATCTCGACTGTTCACTCATTATTTATAGTTTAATACTATAATATTAACATGCATTAAATCCAAAGGCTTCCTTTAGCATCTTATTATAAAAAAAAAAATCGGATGTGACCATGCCCATGACTCGATCATAATTTTACTAAACGTTAAAAGCAATCATTTTTAATAATGGAAAAAAAAATTTCCCCAATTTGAACCAAAATCTAATCAGCTCTAAGTCTCATTAAATAAAAAGATTAAAAAAATAGTTTCCATGAACTAATTTCAACCACAATCTTAGTTTAAAAATTTGTTTTTATGGTAGAGGGCACACAAAATTTGGCACGTTCATCTGGACAGCTTAAGTTGGTTAGGGCAGTCATATCTAATATCAAAACACAGAAAATTTATGGTAACAAAATTTATTTTTCAAATGCAATATTATACCTGCTTAAATGGAAACTTCTAACTTTTAATTTAAAGCGGCTTGACATTTAAAAATTCTGTGAGTGTTTATCCACTCTTTGAAAAAAATCTACTGCCGCCACTGGTTAAGAATAAAAACCTGACCCTAAATCATAATTTTATAATAGGAGTATTAGATATACTTCTGATACTTTTGAATAAATAAATTAATATTTATCCGCAATGACAGTTTCGGTTTATTCAATTATTATATTTTGTTAAATTTTATTCAAACCAATAAATTATTCAATTTAAGTAATTAAAACAAATTAAGAGTAAGATGAAATTTTAATTCCAAAACATCTTGAGCAATTACACGTTTGTATGTTCCCTCGTGAAATAAGTGCCCTTTAATAATAGTACCATATTTATTCAACATCCTGTATATAATATGACACTACATGTTTGCATAACCGAGTTTAACCTCAAAATTTGACAGCCCACAAAATAAGTAATCAGCTTTGATAAGTAAATGGTTTTCGTTTGGAAAGGCGTATATTTTTTACGAGACTTAGTAGTATCTATCATAGTTTAACGAACTTAATTTTGGAAATTATAATGCTGGTTTTGTGTTATTTTCTTTCACATCATTCCCGTTATCAACAATAGTAGTAATTAGTTGCAAGAGTTACAAATCAGCGAGGAGACAATTAGAAATGCAACCAAAAATGATTCCCATGCCGCAAGCAGATCAAAATGAATTGCCAGCTGAATTGTGTGCAAAACCACTAGCATTAGTCGGAGTATCAGGATTAGATACATTAAATAATGCAATTCACAAATCGATATGGGAGATGTTTAGCAGTAATCGTAGAATCGAACGATCGCCCGTTTTATTCAAGCTAATAAGTAACGCACTCGAATTTCCTGTGGTGAAACCAAAGCGAAATTCATACGAATGGTACCAACCAAAAGGAATATTAAAAAAGAATTGGATGAACAAGTATTTAAATGAAATACCTGCCGTGATTGCTGTATTTTATGACTTGGATTGGAAAGATTTACAATGGAACGAAAAAATGATCGAATGTGCTTCCAGAGTTCAATCGGTGAGGGCCTGCAATCGAGGGTCGTAATACACGGATAGTAGTCGTTTTAATTCAAGACATTCCACCTTTACCTGCCGGAGAGGATGTTTTAGCTACAGAAAGAGCTGTGGCATTATGTGCAAGTTGCGAGTTAAATTCCAAATCTTTGTTTGTTCTACCACATGGGGATCATTTACAAGGATACATAATTCGATTGGAAAACGCGTTTTATGATTTTGCTCAAAATTACTACTATTTGGAGGCTCGAAATGTTAAATCTCACAAGGAATATTTGAACAAAAATCATCATCACTATTTGTTTGTAAGACATCAATTCAAAATGGGTTTCTTCAACGAATTGCGACAAGACAATCATACGGCACACAAGTATGTATTTCTCTGTATATCATTGTCCAATCATTAGGTACAAAAACCCTTTAGTTTGGCATTGGAAAAGAGCTTCTAAGATGTATCTCAGGCTTCGACCTATTGAATGTTATGTGGTTCAATTTTGGGCATCGGATGATTCTGGTTTTTGGGATCTTGTTTCTGTTTCGAACCGAGCATGATGTAGAGAGAACTCACGGTCTTTCTTCAAATGCTAAACTAAAGAGTCTAAGTAAAATAGATTTTACGATATGATAACTGGACTGTACCTATACTAAAATTTCCTAATTATAAGAAATTTAAATTTTATAGGCATTACACTCATGCATACAATAATTTACTGGAAATTCGCATTGTTGACACCAATGCTATGGAAATTAGGACCGTTGCAAGTTTCATTAATTATAAATTATGTCGTCTGATGTTTGCGCTTGGACTGCCACGTGATGCCATATCGCAATGTCGTTCTCATATTGATAGATTTAAAATGCGCATTGGATTTCAAGAACTAGCTTTTGAACATCACGCCTGGATATCACAACAGTAATAATATAGTTAAACTGAAAAAATTGTTGTTAATTTAACGTTTTAATTTGTAGATATAATATGTTTGGCGATATATTTGATGAAGCCGTCAAGTTGGGTTTGCCGGCTGTACAAACACAACATCCCGGTGTTTATTATCAGCAAGCTGCACAACATGCAATTACTAGAAAGCTAAGCTGTTTAGAATTGTGTAAGGTAAGACTAGAAATGTAGCAAAACAATGACACGCGGTCTATCTGTCTTGTCCAATTGCTGGATAATAGGCCTTCTTTCTTATTAGAGAAGAGCTTTTAGCCATACCCTAGCATGCTGGTCAGTACAGGTTTGTTAGTTGAGTTCATTACTCATCAATTGTGATTTCGGTTTGCACTTTCTGATCAAAAGCTAGGACCTCCATTAATTTGTTTGTTGCACATAAACCTACAACATTTTATAGCTGTAGCGCATTTGACTTTTGACGCTCTGTTTTTGTTTTGATTGTTTTGATGTTCAAAACTCGATAAATTGTTCTTTTTGAACGGTTCAAAACTAATGAGATTTTAAAAGTAGTTTTTAATTGTAGAATGTAACGGAATATCCTCATCCAGATCCATTAGAAAATATAAAACACATGGAATTTTATGGCCAAAGACCGTGGCGTCCGGGTAAAGTAAATGCTGAGCCACCTGATCCTTATTTAGAATCCAGAGGTATTCAGGCATTACAATATATCGAGAAGCAAGTAAATCATTCGGTGTGCAAACATTCATTTGCTTTACAAATTAAGATTGCTAAGTATCATACTTTTAGGGCATCATAATAGCACTTTACGGCTTAGCCATTTCACAATATAAAACTTACAAGTGTTTAAGAACGCGTAGATTTTTAGTGATTCAAATGGCCGACGAATATTATACTTCCCAAGATTATGGAAAAGCCCTTACGTAAGTGATTTGTATGTCGAAAATTTTTCTTTACGTTTCAAAACAAAAATTACAGGCTATACACTCACATGCTATGGGATTACAGAACGGAATGTTGGTGGTTACTTATAACCGATGTTCTAAATAAAGCGTTAAAATGTGCATATCTAACAGCTAGTATACAAGATTACATCCTACTTTCTTTAGAACTATTAGGCCCTTTCACCGTAATTTCTAAAGAAGAAAAATCTCACATTTTCAAAAATTTAAACAAGGTTTTTAAGGTAAATAAATAAATTTAGTAAACGAAACGACAATGACACTATTAAATCTTTTAGAAGCAAATTCCAGAATTAGAATGTGAAGTAGCAATCAAAGAAAGTGCAATAGCATCGTGGAAACAAACTTTAAGCAAAGATAAAATTAATTTATCTTTAGATGTGGGTAACATTGCTTCATGTATTGATAGTAAAGCACGTTTTCTTCAAGAAAAATACCAAGCAGATCAGCAAGTTTCCGTCGAACTCTTAATTAGGTTTGAAACTTGAAAATGTATCAAGTACGAGTTTTAGTTTTTTTATTTCTAGGAGTACATGTTTATTTCCATTGAAGTTTACAAAAATTGCAGTTGTTATAAATACTCCAGGATATAGTTCAGAATTTGCCGTTGGTAATACTAAGTCTGACGATGATAAATTATTATTTAATAGTAACGAAGCTAAAGGATTTGTGGTTGAGTTTATGCCAGATCCCAATGACGTGGGAAAAGAATTACAGGTGAGTTTTGATTACGAAGTTAAATAATTAAATACCATTTGATTGATTACAGATCGGTTCCATAAATCTGTATTTAGGGGATGAAGAAAGTGGTTGTTGTGTGGATTTAAAGTTTAACGGTTTAAATTCAGAGACTAAACAAATGTACTCCGATTTGATGCACTTCAGACGAAGCCCAAAAAATATCTCGGACTTTGACAATATGAAACCTTTGTCGACCTCCTCGATAGTGCCGAGGCAGTCACAGTTAACCGTTACGTTTGAACATTCACAACCTGCTTTATTAAAAGAACATTATCAAATTTTAATTTCAATTGTAAATGATGAAAAGTATAAAGTTGAAAATTTACAAATTGAAATGATTTTGCAAGATGAAGCGTTGAATCAAACAAGTGCGTATTTAAAATAGTTTTTTGCCAATTTTTTAAATATAATTAATTTTATTTAAAGCCAAATTCTATGTAACCGATTTGGATAAAAGCGAAAATATACCCTTGCAATTAGAAATGAATAGTTTGGAACCAAGTCAAAGTGTTTCTCAAAAAGTGTTTCTAAGATGTGAAACCATAGAATCGCGAAATGTGCTGGTAAAAATCACATATTTATTAAAAACCGATAAGTCGGTTGCTAGTATTAAAGAAGACATATTAAACATTCCCGTGGTCAAGCCATTTGAAATTACAACCGAATTTTTATCTTCACGATTTAGAGAAATTTCAAAGTTTTATGTTGGAGAGCCTTTTATTATTATGCCCACAATTAAATGCCAATCACCGTGGCCTATCGTTATCGAAAATTGTGTACTAACAGAGGTAGGTTGTAAAAATTTAAAGTATTGCCATCTTTTATTGATCTGTTTTGGTTTAGTCGCCTTCCATTAAATTGGTAAATAAAAACAGCCAAATTACCGGTTTAGTTTTGCATAATTTGGATAAAGCCACCGATGTATATACAGCTGAAGCAATAAAACAAAGTGAAACTGTAGTAAATGTAGGCGAGTATAATATAGTATGGAAAAGGTAAGTTTTGAAGTCGGTATTTGTAAAATAGAAATAATAAAAAATATATGTTTAGGGAGAATGGTAGTTCAACCGTAAGCGAGGTTGTTATACCCGGATTAAGTGTGGGTTGGTCTCCTCTAGCCATAGATTTGCCGTTAACCGAGTACGGTTTAGTGCGTACTCCACTTCTTATAACATACAAATTTTATAACCGATCTCAGCAATTGATTCAGTTGGAAATGAACATGGAAGGAAGTGACGCTTTTATGTTTGCAGGTTACCGGCAGGTTGTAACTTTTCTTTATGTTTTTCTTTGTAATTTAATGCGTTCTTAATTTTTGCAGTTACAAATATCAATTTTACCGAGCAGCACGAAATTTTTTAATTATAACTTGTACCCGTTAATAGCTGGCAATGTGAAGTTACCCAAACTTACTTTGGCAATTCCAAGTGGCGGCACAGAAGGGCCTGCATTGCGACAAGAACAACTTAATAATTTAATCGAGAGATCTTTGCCTACTCATATATTTATAATGGTAAGGACGTAGAATAATGTACGACTCGATTCTAATTTTTTTTTATTATTTTAGCCTCAAAGTAAGGGATTGCCAAAATCTCAAGTCAAGATTTCAGATATAAAATTGTATACTACTGTTGCTTAAATAAATAGTTTTTATTTTCATGGAATTATTTCTGACTGAAAAGTACAGATTCAAAGGCTACGTGAAGAAAGTTTCCAAAAATCATAAACAGTATTGTACTTTGCCCACAATAGTTATCATAATTAAAATAGATAAAGTTCTGAAAAATACCAAAAACTCTAGTGCTCTAATCCCAATAGTTTACAAAGTATTCCATGGCAAAAAAATGTTTTTAACATAAAAGGTCATCATAACATAAATCAGAAGACTATTAAACCTATCCCATGGTAGTTTGCTTTTGGGTCATTCTATATGGAGAGATCCAATCTCATTGTTGAATCATTTTAAATAAATTTGAATTGTATGTAATCAGCACGTTGATAGTTCAAAATGGTCATTACTTAAATTTCATGTAGGCAGCCTTATTTGTATTTTTGAAATGAAAATATTTTAGCTCCTATTTATCGTATCAATATAGAGACAAAAGTAATTTGTTTAAAAAGACACCTATTATGTCTACAAGATTATTTATTTAAATGAATGTTTGGGATGTTCCATCACCTGATGTAGAAAGCTTAGAGGTTTATTTCCGGTGTCAAACTGAATAATGGGATTTACCAGGTATTTTCATGCGAGATAGTACCTAATGATGGGGCTATGCAGATATGCACCTGTCGAATTTAAAAAAATATCTAACCTTTTCGTCCGTTCTTGCTGTCGCTTTTAGGCTGTATGAAATACACTTCCACTGGAAAATGCTTCTTTGGAATGAAAAAGAAAATCTGTGATTTCTAACTAAAAAAGTGATTGCTCAGAAAAATCAACTGTTGAACTGCACAACCATTAATTATACAAAAAACAAAGTTTAAAAAATGTTGTTTTCGTGGCTAATTTTTTATATCTAATTTAATTTTCATAATTCATTACACTAACTTTATCTTCTATCGAGAGAAATCTTCGGTTACTTTTCTGTTTAAGGTAGACACTGATAAAACTTTTATAACAAAGCATTTTCAAGTTAACCTTAAAGAAAACAACCGTTTATAAGACGTCGACATTATTACTAATTTAGGTAGATAACGAAAATTTAATTTTTAGAAAAGCATGCATAACATCCGCTATTCAAATGTAACCAATAAGACTTATTCGACGTCATCATTAACTGCACGTGCAATTTTGTTACGATCGGTAACCATGGAAACATAACAACATAGAACAGAAAAACACAGCATAACAAAAAAAATATTCAAGATTTTAATTAAAAGGTAGGTCACATTGAAAGTGAAAGGTTCACATAAAAAAATGCATGGACAAAAACGGCACAATAATTAAAATAGTATATTATATGGCAAGGAAATAACATTCCACTTTTGTCGTTAGGGAAAATTAAATTTTTCTCGTAAATAAAAGTAACTTCAATTCAGTGGCGAAACTTCAAAATTTGCCCTATCCCCCGCAAAAGCAAGTTCTGGGCCCATAAGAAAAATTGCATTGCTGTATAAAGAAAGTTAAAATAGAAATTGATAAAACCACAAAAATAAACTAAATAAAAGAAAATTTTTAATAATTCTTAACTATAATAAACATAATATACTAATTAACTGATGGTACAGTAAAAATAGATCATTTAGAAGAAATAATTAAAAAATCAATGAAACTCAGCATAGATGTAGTCGAATACTTCCTTTTTCAGGAACCGATGAATCTACTCTGGATTTAAGAGCACTTATGGTTTTAGGGGTTATTAAAAGGGAGGAATATTACTTTTTTGCATATAATTACAGAACGACTCATTTTATCGAAAAATTATAAGAGACTTTTTTGTAGATAAATATATATTACCTATAAATTCTATTATTTTGTACTATAAAAATTTACCGACATGATTTCTTAAGAGTTTTTTGATTTTGACGTACGAAAGGTAATAAATCCAAAAAATATTAAATACAAAGTTGAAAGGTATTTTAATTTCCTGTAATTTTGTGTTTTACTTTATTCTCGACGAGAAAGATTTACCAAATTATGGTTATTTGTTGTTATTGAAATCAAAATTGTTAATTTTGTTATTTAAATTTCTAATTATTTAAATAAAATAATATCTAAGTGCACAAAAGTATTTGAGATCATTAATTGTATTATTGACGTTCAAAAAAAAAAATATGCAGAAAATTAATTGCATTATTTCTTCCTTCCATATAAATCTATAATTACGACGTAATATAAAACGTAAGTTGATGATTATGGGAATCTTCTGTTAATCCATCAAAATATTTTTTCACATTTTTCTTTGGTAGTTATTATAAAAAAAATTTATTTATATTTTAAAAATTTATTTATTTAGATTAAGCTTTTCGGTCCCGGTTTTTAGCGGAAAACCTCTTTAGGGTCATAGAGAGTAACTGTGCAAAATTTGGTTGGGATCGGTAGAACGGTCTAGGAGTCTATAAGGAACATATGTACATACATACAAACATACATCCAGTTTTATATACTTATATAGATGGCAAGAATTTATATCTGCGAGACGAAGATACTTGATTTTTGCTCCATATATCGTCCATACATGATACGATAATGACAAGATATGATATTACGCAGATTATGCACTAACCAAGTGATGTATATGCGCACCAATTACCAAAATGGAATTTGCGTCTCTCATATAATTGGTTTAAGACAAGTTATTGCGTTCTATTTTGTTAATTAAAATTACCAAAATAGAACTCGAATATAAATATCATATCTTGTGACATGACATGACATGTGATATGAATATTTGGACATATCAGGGATGTAAAGAAAATCAATTCTTTAATTTTCCAAACAAGTTCCCTTTTAAGGCTAGTACACATTTTCGGATCACAAACTTACCCAGGAATAACAAAAATGCTCAAATTCTTTACATATCAGCATAAGATAAAGCTTTACAATTAGACCTAAAGATTAACGTGAAATCCAATCCACGGCATAGATAAATTTTTTGTGAATTACTGGGATTTAAACTCTAGCCTGTTATAACGTGTCGAAATAAGGAACGGATAAATTTCCGATTTAAATCGAGAAAATTAAAAAATATTTTTATTAATTAGTATTTCTCGTAAGTGAAAAAGGTGGCATAAGCATATTATGTAGCAAAGTACACGATGACACTGTTCGTAATAATTTATAACAAACTATTTCGTATTTTATTGAAGAATGGATAACTTAATTTCGAAGAACGTTTTAGCGGTACTTTTGATATACGTTAATGTTAATTATTAAATAAAATTTTGCATTTTGGCGAAATGACAAATTCTATAATCGTAGCTACTACATACAAATTTAATGTACCTACATTATACTTTAAAAACTCGTAGGCCGATGGCAAAGCCGATCATTGTTTCACAATGATCTAAAATTATCTTTTTCCTTGGCTTTCGTAGATCCTTGCAAATTCGCATCATTTCGATAGACCTTGTGCATTTGCTCGTATTTTTATAGACAAACTCACGTGCATAATATAACATTTTAAAATTTTCAAGATCTCACCAATTCAGCCTTTCCTTGATTTTCATTATTCAGACGTATTTTTAATTCGATCGCTTCCATTATACTTTCTTGGATCCAGGTAATTATTAAATAATTCTTTAAAAATTTACCTAACACTAAACATTACAGACACGCTTTCAAATAATATTTGAAAAACATGATATATTATTACGAGGTGCGATAAAAATTTCAATAAAAAAAATTAGGTAAATTTGGTGCAGATACTTTTCCGATTACGCGCCGTAAATGAAATTTCGTATTAATAAAAACTGCCATTTGGGAAAATTCTGTGTGTCGAGAAAGCTTAGAGGTTTCTTTCCGGTGTCAAACTGAATAATGGGATTTACCAGGTATTTTCATGCGAGATAGTACCTAATGATGGGGCTATGCAGATATGCACCTGTCGAATTAAAAAAATATCTAACCTTTTCGTCCGTTCTTGCTGTCGCTTTTAGGCTGTATGAAATACACTTCCACTGGAAAATGCTTCTTTGGAATGAAAAAGAAAATCTGTGATTTCTAACTAAAAAAGTGATTGCTCAGAAAAATCAACTGTTGAACTGCACAACCATTAATTATACAAAAAACAAAGTTTAAAAAATGTTGTTTTCGTGGCTAATTTTTTATATCTAATTTAATTTTCATAATTCATTACACTAACTTTATCTTCTATCGAGAGAAATCTTCGGTTACTTTTCTGTTTAAGGTAGACACTGATAAAACTTTTATAACAAACACTTAAAGCATTTTCAAGTTAACCTTAAAGAAAACAACCGTTTATAAGACGCATATAAGACGTCGACATTATTACTAATTTAGGTAGATAACGAAAATTTAATTTTTAGAAAAGCATGCATAACATCCGCTATTCAAATGTAACCAATAAGACTTATTCGACGTCATCATTAACTGCACGTGCAATTTTGTTACGATCGGTAACCATGGAAACATAACAACATAGAGTAGAAAAACACAGCATAACAAAAAAAATATTCAAGATTTTAATTAAAAGGTAGGTCACATTGAAAGTGAAAGGTTCACATAAAAAAATGCATGGACAAAAACGGCACAATAATTAAAATAGTATATTATATGGCAAGGGAATAACATGCCACTTTTGTCGTTAGGAAAATTAAATTTTCCTCGTAAATACAGGTAAACGTCGTTTTACGCCGGTTCGTTTTACGCCGATTCACAATTACGCCGGTTGGTGCCAGCGTGGATTCCCCGGTTCGCTCGACACCAGACGATAGTAGGCGCCGCGATTCCAATAGCAAACACACTTTTACACGTTTTTTATTCTATTACCGTGTAGCGAGCAGCTTATTGTGTGTAAAATTGTTTCCGAGTTAGTTTTGTTTTGTTTAAAAAAATAAAACGGTATGATTATATTTTTATTTTATTATTATTAAAATTAAAAGAATATTCAAATATTTGTAGTTTGATTATGGGCAAAATAGTGATTCAGACCCCAAACATTGTGCGAAAAAGCACGTAAAACAATATGCTTGGAGACAAAATGGACGTAATTAAACGCATTGAAGACGGCCAAACTCGACCTTTGGTCTGCAGAGCTCTAAATTTACCCCGTCCACTGTGACAACAATCATGAAAAGCGCTGAGAAAATAAAACATTCCGCTCAACAAACAACGGCTGTAAGTGTAAAGCACGTAACTTACAGTCGGAGCAAAATATTGATAATTTATTTTGAATATAGTATTGGATATAATGTATTAAAATTTAAACATGTTAGATTGGTCTTAAGAATTTTGACACGGAACCTAACCTTATATCGTCCATTATATTTGTGTTCATTTTACGCCGATTTTTTACGCCGGTGTCTCGAACGGAACCCGGTAAAACGATTTACCTGTAAAAGTAACTTCAATTCAGTGGCGGAACTTCAAAATTTGTTATCCCCGCAAAAGCAAGTTCTGGGCCCATAAGAAAAATTGCATTGCTGTATAAAGAAAGTTAAAATAGAAATTGATAAAATACCAAAAATAAACGAAATAAAAGAAAATTTTTAATAATTCTTAACTATAATAAACATAATATACTAATTAACTGATGGTACAGTAAAAATAGATCATTTAGAAGAAATAATTAAAAAATCAATGAAACTCAGCATAGATGTAGTCGAATACTTCCTTTTTCAGGAACCGATGAATCTACTCTGGATTTAAGAGCACTTATGGTTTTAGGGGTTATTAAAAGGGAGGAATATTACTTTTTTGCATATAATTACAGAACGACTCATTTTATCGAAAAATTATAAGAGACTTTTTTGTAGATAAATATAATTGTATTACCTATAAATTCTATTATTTTGTACTATAAAAATTTACCGACATGATTTCTTAAGAGTTTTTTGATTTTGACGTACGAAAGGTAATAAATCCAAAAAATATTAAATACAAAGTTGAATATTTTAATTTCCTGTAATTTTGTGTTTACTTTATCCTCAACAAGAAAGATTTACCAAATTATGGCTATTTGTTGTTATTAAAATCAAAATTTTAATTTTGTTATTTAAAATTTTCGTCGTCGTCTGCTTCACGGTATAGGCATTAAACCTGTTCCGACATTCTTAATCAACTAATTAAAATTAATTAAATTTCTAATTATTTAAATAAAATAATATCTAAAATTATCTTTTTCCTTGGCTTTCGTAGATCCTTGCAAATTCGCATCATTTCGATAGACCTTGTGCATTTGCTCGTATTTTTATAGACAAACTCACGTGCATAATATAACATTTTAAAATTTTCAAGATCTCACCAATTCAGCCTTTCCTTGATTTTCATTATTCAGACGTATTTTTAATTCGATCGCTTCCATTATACTTTCTTGGATCCAGGTAATTATTAAATAATTCTTTAAAAATTTACCTAACACTAAACATTACAGACACGCTTTCAAATAATATTTGAAAAACATGATATATTATTACGAGGTGCGATAAAAATTTCAATAAAAAAAATTAGGTAAATTTGGTGCAGATACTTTTCCGATTACGCGCCGTAAATGAAATTTCGTATTAATAAAAACATTGCCATTTGGGAAAATTCTGTGTGTCGAGAATCCAGATGCTCAGAACTACATTTTGAAAAAGTGCTTTTATAAAAAAAAAGTAATTGATAAACTAGGTACTATTTGTTCGAAATTTTGACAAAAATCTAAAAGCAGCATTTCCGGTACTTGGGGAGCGCAATAAAACAAATTGCTTTGTGACGGGCTCGCATTAAAATTAAAAAATTATAAATGTGCCAATTTCATAATTGTCATTTTAGTTGAAATTCGGCACAACTGACATGCACAATCGGCACGATCATCGTTCAGTTTCAAAATTAGTTAATTAAAAAAAATGACGTACTTGTAGACTATTTCACCAAGTGAACTATATATTTAAATAATTTAAAACGATTTTAGCGAGGGTCAACTTATTTTTAAATTTTACCAAAATATATAGCGGTCGACAGCTGAAAATTGGCGTTTGTATATCATAAAATACGATCGCATTTTACGATGGCATCCATATTGTGTCTTGGATATTGCTGCTGCAAATTAATTTACTTACTTGTATTGTTTACTTGACGTAGTTAATACGAGGTGGAATTTTAACAAATTAAAACAACAAACACGATATTTTTCCACAAATATCAGAAAGTGGATTTTCCAAAGTTATTGTTCAATGGTCAGCATTGCAGTACAATAATAATAATGCGGAAACGGTTCCAACATAATTTTAGGTACATATATTACCTTTCAATCTCAAATAAAATTTAAGATAAAATCATAGTCGCATAAATTGAAAAAGTCATTAGATCATACTAAATAAATGTGAATTAGTACATCGGAACAATAAAATGCTCATAAATCTTAGATTTAAGATCAATAAAATGTACTGCCAAAATCTTTACCTTGTATTGTTGGAAGAACATTAAAATTTAAAACATTTATAAAAAAATTACACAACTGTAATCTGTCGCGGTTTCTTTGGTGTCTAATTTGATCTATTGGTCATTATCACCACTATTAATTATTTAGAGTAGCGTCGTTATAGCCAGAAATTTCACATACCTACCATTAAAAAAATTGCTGCTTCAACTCCCAATTTAGGTCAATAAAAAGATTGTAAGTAATAAATTAATCTATTAACATAAAAAAAAACAATACATTTTGTTTTAGCATCATTTGACTTTTGAAAATCCATACCACGCCACGAAAATTCCTGAAACCAGAACACCGCTCCTGCAATAAAGCTTAACATTAATATTTTTGCATTATCCTACGTTTACTTTTATTTACCATAACACGCTTCTTGCTATTGGCGAATGCTTGAACATGCTGTAACACTGAACTTTAAATTCGTCGTGAGATTGAAATTGTCTTAAAATTCTCTTAGCGCTACAATGATAAAATATGTAAATGTTAGTAAGTTAGATAGAAATTTCGTTAGGTATTATAATAAAGCGACGATTGCATTAAAGATTATTTAGAGTTAGGGGTTCCTATGAATAGTGTACTGACAAGGAGACCACCCGACCTTACCCTCACCGATTTGCTTGATTTTTGTTTTACGAGCAGGTTATGACTAGAAATGAAGCGGGCCAAAATATTAGAGCGCGATATTCACCCGTTGCCGAGAAAATCTACTTTGAAAATATCGTCTTTTTTCATATTTTATGGGGTACGGCTGAAGGGTCTAGTAATTTTCTTATTGGTATCTGTGGATATAGGGATAACAAAAAATACTATATATAAATTAAAATTATAATATATCAAGTTATACCTATATATCGTTTCGACAATGTCTGACTACAAATTCATGGAAACACTGGGCCCTTCGACAGTTGAAGAAATCGAAACCGATGAAGAATCTCTGTATAGTGAAATTTCTAGGAGGCGATTGAAAGATGCGATGGTGTATTGTCAGCAACTCCTTATTGCAAATAATTTAATGGCGCCAGAAGCTTCTGCGGTAATTAGTGAAGACGCTGTGGTAGTAGGAGAAGACATTTACCATTACATTATAACAACGTTGGGAAAAAAAGGAATTGTGTCGGAGGACGAAATTTTGAAGAAGTAAAAGAAAATATGACCGAAGATTGTTCTCCAGAGAGAAAAGGATGAAAATAGAAGAAATCGATAATATTCCACTAGATTACAAAATCAAGGTTTCTAATATTGCTAGGCAACATCCAAAGTGGAGCATTAAAACTCTTCAAAAGGAGGATGTTCCCGTCAAAAAAGCTTTAAGGATTTGAAGAAATGGAGAAAACAAATTCAAAATGGTGGAACAAAATTTGATAAATTTGAAATTATTGACTCTTGGAGCAATGACAGGTTTGTAGAAGCTCGCAAAAACTCTCAACAAGTATCAACAAGAAACTTGCAACAGTGGGCATTATCTGCAGCGGGTCAGTTTGAGAATTTTGAATTCAAAGCCTCTGAAAATTGGGTTGTTCGATTCAAAAGAAGACACCGAATTGGCCAGCGAAAAATAACCAAATTTGTAAGCCAAAGAGAAACCGCGACACTGGAGGAAACTTTGGCTGCCGCTGAAAGATTTCGAATCCAGACTCGTGCGTTGATACCGAAATTTGACAAAGATCTTGTTATCAATACAGATCAGACTGGGTGTCAATACCAGTCAAATTATAACCGAACTCTCGGAGCGGGATCAAAAGTTATTATTGTTAATACAAAGGACATGAACAAGGTCACCCATTCCTATACAGCACAGTATGCCATTACCCTCTCCGGAAAACTATTACCTCTCGTTTTGTATGCCTACAAGAGGCGACAGGATCATTTGGGCCGAGGGTTAAAATATGTGTAGAAGAATATGCTAGAAAATATAAAATGTTGTTGTAACTTCTTCAAAGTCGGGAAAGTTGACAACATCTTTGTATAAAGATTATTTAACGAACGTTTTAAGCCATACGTGGAAAAGAACGTTTTCTACTTATAATCGATTCTTGGGAGGCCAAACAAATCTAGATCTATACGATGAAGTATTTCAGGATGAAGAAGGTCAATCAACTTGTACGATTAAAGTAATTCCTCCGAAATGTACACCATTGGTCCAGCCTTGCGATGTTTACTTTTATCGACAAGTAAAAATTTTATCAAACGTCTTCAAAATTGTGCACAGTTGATCGAGACACAACGTGAAATCAATTCTCGGAAGATTGCATAAAATACAATCGATAGTACAACATCAGTTGTCCTCACCAATTTTTCGGATATGCTGCAGTACGCGTGGTTTGCTTCCAAGCTCACTGACGAGAGAAATGTTTTCATAAATGTAAACCAAATGTGCTTCCCCATAGAAATTTTAAACAATCCTTGCAAGTGTAAGAAAACTGCATTTATAAGGTGCGCTCGATGTAGTGAAACATATTGCTTTTTGTTTTACGACGAATATCACCCTGGCTCCTGCGAATTTTCGGATGATTCCTCCGAAGATTAATAGATAAAAATAAGATTTTTGATTTTTAGTACACAGCTTGATATATTATAATTTTAATTTATATATAGTATTTTTTGTTATCCCTATATCCACAGATACCAATAAGAAAATTACTAGACCCTTCAGCCGTCCCCCATAAAATATGAAAAAGACGATATTTTCAAAGTAGATTTTCTCGGCAACGGGTGAATATCGCGCTCTAATATTTTGGCCCGCTTCATTTCTAGTCATAACCTGCTCGTAAAACAAAAATCAAGCAAATCGGTTAGGGTAAGGTCGGGTGGTCTCCTTGTGAGATATTTACGTTTTATGAAAGTTATTTTCAGAATATTACTAAACTTAAAATTATCGTTTTTTAGCTCCAAACTTCGCACCGTTTTTTATGTAAATATGAAATAATCAGATTTGTTCATATTATGCAAAAAGAAAATTACGGTTTTGGAAATCACCGAATAGAATGCCTTTTTTAAATTATCCGAGGAATTTGAAAAACAACAGTTTAAAATTAGTGCTAATAACGATTATTTAATGGAATTGAGGAAATTGGCAAAAAAACTTTTTTGAAAAAAAAATGATGATTTTATTTCCCAAGGCATTTTTCTTAAAACGAAATGATTTAAAATTTTGGTTAAAATGTAAAATTAGAAGGTAAAAGTAGCATGGGTTTTCTGAAGGGCGGTTTGATTCAAATTAAAAAGAAAAAATTAAAGCAATTCGAAGTTGAACATAGATGCTTGGTTTTCTTAATTAAACACAAAAGTTTTTGTCGCGAGCAAGTTTTGATAGAAAAAGATTCGCTTCCTTAAAATTATATCACCTTAAATACCGAATAGATTATGTTAATACTATTATTAGGTAGTAAAATAGATAAAATTTTGTTTTTGCCAAGTTAACATATTATTAATAAGCGGCAGGTGCTTAATAGTTGTCGCTGAAAGTAGTTTTAATTAAGAAGGAATTGGTTAATCTGATTCATGCACATAACAGATTCGGAGTTATTTTCAAATAATTAACCTCTGTGCAAGATCACACTTACTATTAGAATCATCTATTTTTACTTTAAGCGGTTATTATTATATTATGTTAAAAAAAAATACCAACCTACTAAAGTTATCTACAGCTACGATTGCACGACGTCCTTTATACGAAAACGGCCTTACTTCTACATATCCGTGCATATTAAAAAGACAACTCACCTAAATTTCAACATAAAATTATTAATTTATCAAATTTAGTTCATTCTTTTCTCAAGGTCAAGATTAAGGTTTTAACCGACTAATGGATAAATGTAGTTGCCGCTATTTATATTTTCTGACATTTATTCATTAATAAAGATTTAGATACGACTTTAAATATTCCATTTTGCTATTTTATTCGATAAATTTTCGATTTCCAAGAAAAATTTAATTTTGTGTTGGAAGATTTATTTTCAATTTTGAAATAATTTTACCTCAACATTTATGATTGAGCGAGTCAATTGACATTGAGGAATTTTGTTTGAAAAAGAAACGTAATTATTTAGTGGAAAATAATAACTTGATGTTACCAAAGGTATAAATGATAAATGTATAATAGCCCTGCAGTAGCCCTAAAAAATTGTCGGTTAATTTGTAAACCAACATGGAAAAACGATTTATCGTGAATGATATTTCTTATTATAATAGGTTGCGTTGTAGTATAGAACAAGAATGTTTCACTATTGGCCACCAGCATGATGCATAAAATTTGTTATATTTGCTAATAAATGTAAATGGTGTAATAAAAACCGCCTGTGTCTGAAATATTCCGGCAACATTCTTAAAAAATGATCACCGAATGCCAGTTTTTCTCTAATAATTTGAAAACAGTGGAATTTTGATGTTGATGGAGACAAGTTTTAATTTTTTTTTAAAAGAATGAATCTTGGACCACTACCTACTGAATGTTATACCAGGTGTTCATTTTAAAATTTCTAGCAATAAATATTTCAAAAACCAAGTGTCAGATGAAAAAGCGTTTCAAACGAAACCAACCGACATAGAATTGACGAGTAAAATGCGTTGAAACAAAATAAAAACATTTTAATAAACTGCAGCTGGTTAATCAAAATTTAATTTTTATACAGCTTATAATGTGAGACAGCCTGGTAGAAATACCTCTCATGGGTACGTTCTAGACCTTGTTTCAAAATTTTAAGGAACAGGATTCGTCAAAATATTGATTGATTTAACTCAAATATGAGTCATTATATTTAAAATCCTAATAGCTTCGTGCGTGAAGTTTCCGCTATCAGTGGGTTCTGTTCATAAGATTGCATAAATTTCGCTTGAAATGATGATGATCCAGAGAGATAAGGGCAGTTTAGTAAAGAAATGCTTCACTTATTAACTTTTTCTTTTATGTGCCATATCTGGTTCCCCGGACATTGGCGATTCGACTTGGCCGAAGCCAAGACTGTGTTACCAGAGAGTATAATTCATGGGGTGGTTTCTCGTTCCCTTTCCCCCATAGATCGATATTGGACTTTTTAATCTGGCTCTATCTAGCCGCATGAGTCCTAAAATCTATCCAAGAACCTCATTTCGGCATGTTGAATTCTACTATTAATTCTTTTCGTGAGCGTCCAGGTTTCGCTTCCGTAAGTAAGTAAGTGCAACATAACTTTGTAGAATTTCATCGGTGTAACGGTGTTTCTACATTTCTTCAGTGTTCGTGCTATAGTTCCATTGAAATAACTAGTTGAACTTTTCTACTTTCTCTTGCATATCTCTTTCTTCGTGGAGGTCCATAGTACAGCCCAAAAACTTAAATTTATTCACTTGTTCTATTGAAGTATATCTATCTTAGTTCTTATATATTCTTGCCCTCTGAATGCCATGGCTTTTGTTTTATTCGTTAAGACTTTCATATTATGCTACACTACACTCACTTATTAACTACACATCCATATTTATTGAAAAGCACTTGTTTATTAACGAGTCAACCTTCTTTTTAAATGGACTTGTCAATAAACACAACTGTCGATATTTGTGTGATAAAAATCTTCATGTGTTTACTGATGGACATACACAGTGGCCGTAGAATGTAAATGTGTGAACTGGTATATTTGGTGCTATTACAATTATTGAACCATTATTTATTGATGGCAATTTAACAGGTCAAAAATATCTGAAAATGCTTCAAGATGCATCTATCCCTTCAGTAAGTTCATGGTAGCATAGTTTCTGTGTTATAAAATCAAAGTGATGAAGAAGAAGCTCAATGAAAATCTTTTGTATTTTCAACAAGATGACACACTTCGTTACTAGACTATAACTGTTCAAGAGTGGTTAAATAATAAATTTTCAAGGCAATGGATCAGCAGACGAGAACCAATATAATCGCTACCTAGATTTCCTGATCCTTGGGACCTCTAAAATCTGTCGTTTATAATACAATTCTTCTTCTTCTTCATCATTTTGCTTCTCGTCAGAAGCATCGTGACTCAACTTGGCCAAAGCCAAGATGAATTTTATTCATGGAAATATTATTCTTGGGGTGGTTTCCCGTTACCTTCCCCATAGTTCACAGATCGATATTGGACATTTTGTTCACAGCAGTGTATTTAATGCGAGCAGGGTTCCAACTGCGAGCTTACGCTTCTTAGTCAACTCGTGTATGCTTTACGCTATACTGTCGGTTATGATACAATACCAGCTAATATTGAAGAGTTAAAATTTTAAATTACATTGGCTTGTAAAAATACTACGAAAGAACATTTTGAAAAAGTTGTTACGAAAACACTCATTAACAACATTTTTTTCTGCTATTTATATTAATAAATAGTCTTTTAAAACTTTTAAAAAATTAAATTTCGACTAACCATCAGGATTGGTTTATTAAAATGTTTTTATTTTGTTTCAACGCATCTTACTCAAAAAATCTATGTCGGATAAAAAATTTTTCCAACAAAAGTTGTTTACATATATTGTTAAAATATAAGGTTACATTTAAAAAACAAAGCTGAACTTGAAATGGTCATCTAATTAAAAAAAACAGTTGTACAATATTCTTTCCCTGTCGTCATTATGCAACGTTCGTTCAAGATATTTTTTCATCTGACATTTTGTTTTTGAGATATTTATTGCTGGAAGTTTTAAAATGAACACCCGGTATACAATTTCTCTTGTTTTTTGTGAAAACAATTTTGTGACTTTTTTGATTATTTAACATTGCCTTTTGAATATAATTTATAACTGTTCTTTTGGTTTTTATATTTTTGCAACAATGATTTACTTATTGCCGATTGATTTAAATTCTTCAGAGTAATCCAACTATTATCATTTTAATTTATCAAGTTATTTCTTCAAAAGCAGTTTAAAGATATTTAATTTGTTGGGTTATATTTTAAAACAGTCCGAGCTTTGAATTGCGTTACTTGTCTGTGGGGCCCAGGATTTTTAGTCTCAATATTTACTTTAATAACTAAACTTGTTAAAAATGTTGTGTTTATCCCTAATTCGAGAATTTAAAATAAATCAACCCCTATTTCTTTAATTTTATTATTTTTTATGTCATAAAAAGTTGTTCTCTTCTAAAAAATCAGTCAAGGTTTGCTGTGTTTTGCATAAAGGGCCTATGAAACATACTGTAGGTTTGAGCTAAAGTTGTCACTACAATGTTCATCTTTTTTTAACATTTTATTATTAGAGTAATATAGTAATCTGTTGTTCTATCGTAATTTTTTAAGTTGCCGAATGAAATATTACGAACATAACAATGTGTGTCTCGGTGGTATTATATACCAAATTTTATTTTGCTGGCCAGCTTAGAAACATATTTAGACTACTTTGCATCCGTTATACGTATTGCATTATTATAAATGAAATACCCAATATATACTTAATTAATCTAATTGGTTGAGAATCTAGTCATATAAATGAACAAAACGTTTATCTTTTTATAACCATAATCCCCAAGGTAGTAAATTAACTAACTACCAATAAAAGGTCAACTAACTAATAACTATATTTACCTGATTTATGTCGAGAGGTTTATTTTCGAGAGATTCAACGATTAGCCGCGGTGGTCTTCTTGAGATGGGATCGTCGCCATCCAGCTGCTGCAAAATTTAAATTGTTTAAATTACAATAAAATTCTAAGACTTAAACTTACAATAAAAGACAATTCCCCCTTAATTACATTAACACGATTAGCAAATTTTGAAACTGCTCTGATTAATTCGGAGCTCATAAATTTTCTTCTAGTTCTTTCGTTATCTATTGCATAAATGTGAGCCATTCTTATGAAAATATATCCGGTGCAATAAGAATCCCAACCGGCATTGTGAAAATTTTGCTGCATGCCATTTACAGATTGAATATATGGAGAATATGGTGCTAAATGCCTCCCAACTTCGTTTCTAAAATAATTGTACAACTCTTCTAAAGAAGTCGATTTGTAGACTTTACTATCGCTTATATTTCGACGCAATTCAAAGCAAATGGATTTCGTATCAAAAACTACAGGAAACAAGCTGTTCACTAATTTCTTAAATTCCTTGTAGGAGTTAGGTAAAGGGTCTTCAAATTTATCGATCATCATCAGTAAGTCCAGCAACAGATTGTGACCAACAATTGGCTTCCCATTAGATATTAACAGACGGAATATTTTTGTGAAGCCAAGCAATATCGATGTGTAGTGATCATCCAAATTAAATTCGTTATTTAATCTTTTGTATTCTGCCGATTCCACTACTTTAACTTTAAATCCTTCTTCATCTTCGTATGTCCATAGATTTTCAAAATTTTCTCTCAGCCTTCTATGCATCAAATATTTCATACTTAAATTAATCTTAAATGCTGCGTAGTTTTCTAACAGTAAACTTTCATTAAGTTTTGCTATTGGCCACCACTGCGCTACAATTTCTTTATTAGTTTTTATTAATCTTTCTATCTCAAAAATCATGTCTTCGTATGAAGGATCTGTTAAATCGTTTACTAATAACTTTTCTTGATGTCGATTTAAAAATGGAATGCCCGACGAGATGGACTAAAAATTAAATTAACTAAATAACAAACAGGTGAAATATACAATTAGTTGTTTACCTTGGAAAAGTCAAAATCGTACGAGGTTAAAATTGAACCGAAGAAGAACTAAATGTAAATTTAGTGTCAATCGAAAGAAACGATTTTGGAAAAGTATAAAATGTGTAAGTATTTCCATGATATGAATTATCGTCAGCATCAAACGAAAATAGAGTAACGCCAATTTGTAGCGGAATTACTTGTCTAACGGTTGTCTTCAATTTTTTATATCTTTCCGAGGGAGAATCAAAAATACTGAAAGAAATTCATAAAAGTTAGGTTGTAAGATTTTGAGGTTAAATAAACTTTTTACCTGTTTTGCAATTCGTTTGTCGCATTTAAACAGCTGAATTCGAGATCGATGGCAACAAATCGACATGTTCTTAATGCTTCTTCAAATTCTGGCAAAATTTTATCAAAATTATTTATGGTAACTTCCACCATATTTTAAAATTTATTGGAGGTTATGAATTTAAGTAATGTACCACAATAAAATAAGCCAATCGAAATGGGTGTTCGCTAGATGTTGTAAACACAATCACAATTAATTAATAATTAATTATTATATTCTATTCTTATTATAACTGGTATATTGTTTGTGACTCATTTATGTTTCACATGTTACATTATTTGGTAAAATGCACGGTTGGTTAAAATTTTGTTTTTTTAAATTGGCACAACGTCACACTAATCTAACCAATGACGGTGCTTGCGCGCGATGACGTAGATGCCAAGTTATATTATTATACTCTACAATTTTTTTATATGACCGGCTTCCTCTTTGTACTTCTTTCTCTGCTTCTTTTTTATATGACCGGCTTCCTCTTTGTACTTCTTTCTCTGCTTCTTCTAATGCAAATTTTATAACAATTGGGTAAGAAAGAATGCCAAAAGTTTAAAAGTGATTTAAATTGTAGAAATCGTTTGAAGAAAGGGGGGGGGACTTCTTGCGTTTTTTGAGTGGAAGGGTGCGCTTTTTCTTTTTGTTCCTAACTATATTTGAGCGTAATTTTTCATTTTGTCCACGATAAACACATACATATCGCATTTGAAATCATTGCTTGAATAATTTTCGGTTTTGTGCGTAGTTTTTTTTTATTCGCGATTAAGGATAAATAATTCGCATAAATTGACTTAAAATTTTTAGTTGAAAACGAGGACGTTTAACCAAAACAAGTAAGAATGAGAAGATTTTGTGATTGTAAGTTTATTTTACGATGATAAATAATTGAACTTTTGAAACTTCAAACTAACAAATAAGTAAATAAGAAAGTCCAAGTTTCTTCGTATCAGATTTTTTGTAATTGCTTCCTCAAATTTGTAAATTACTGTTTGAATATCTTCTTGAGATCTAGAACATCTAATATGTTCAATTTCTATTGTTAAAAATGACTGTATTTAAATAAAAAATTGGAGATGCCGGGGATCGAACCCGGGGCCTTTCACATGCAAAGCGAACGCTCTACCACTGAGCTACATCCCCTTATAATTCAAGTTGCCATGCGACAAAATTTTGGTTAAAATAATAATTAAAAATAAAATTTTTTAAGTAGTAAATAATATTTTATTATTTAATTTATTTAAAACTTCGTTGATTTAAGACAGGAAAATGTTGAATTTCGTGGAAAAATTAAATTGCGACGATTGTTTGAAATTCATATTTAATCACTAATTATTATAAATTAAAACGAAATTAAAAATTAAATTTTAATTTAGATATTTACGTAATAATTGGCAAAAATATTTTAAAATATATTAGATGAGTGTATATACGCAAAAATATTGGACGTTGCCAAAAATTAGCAACACGATTGAACAATGCGCACTACGCGGGGCCAAATTTTTGAACTGGTGTACAACTACAATAAATTAAATGCTTGACAAGTTTAAAATTTTATTTAAAACAATGTTGTTTTACATTTTTAGAAATTGTAACTTGACCGTGGTACCTACCTACATAGGTAATAGCAACTTAATAATTAAAAAAATCTAGTTTTTGAAAAAAGTTAAACAAAATAAAAAATATAAATAATTTATTTTCCTAGGTATATTTTGTAACAAAAGTAATAAAATATAAAAATATTTTACAACACCACAGTATCGTTTTAATTTTTGAGCGACTTATTTTTAAAGCTGTTTTTTTTTCAACAAAATTTGATATCGGTAGTTTATTTAAAATTAATATTAGTTACAAGGCCTAATCATCATATTATTATGACTTTATGAGTCCAAGTCTCATGCTAAACATTTTATATACCGAGAGTGGAAGGTCTATCCCCAAGACACATCAGATTTGACAAAAATTGACCAAATAAGTTTTTAACAAAAAAAATGTTCTAGTTAATTATAAATACTCACTAAATATTAACCCTAAGATTACAGGTGGTACCCCCATTTTTTAAATTTTCCAACTTGGAAAATTTAACAAAAAGTAACTTCTTAACATCAAGTATCGTTCATTTAAAATTTTTTTGAATGTTTCTAATGAATCTCCTCAATCCAATATTAATTCCTTCTATAAATCTTCACCGAAATTTATTTATCCTTACTTTTTAGATCAGACCTATGCAATCTGCGGTCCGGTAGTCATTTTCAAGTGTCCTCCTGCATTAGTGGGTAAGTTATTTTAAAACTAAAATAAAATGCGTATTCGATTATACTCTAAATATAAAAATCAACAAGCAGCGAGTCATCCTAGTTAAAAGAAACGAAGAAAATAATTTAGAGAATTTAATGGTTATTTATATGCCGCTGCGTTTTGAAGAAAGCGAAACTTTTTTCTTGACGTTTGGAGAAAATTAGATTTTTCAGTTAATTATGAAGTCACTTAATTTTACTTTAAAATATTATTAGGTCTTAGGTAATATTCGAAATAATATTAATTTGTGTTAATTAATAGTTTGAGATTGTATCAATATTTTTTTAATTTAATCCAATATTATGTTTGGTGTTTCTACCGTCCTTTGAATTTTGAGCTAGATTATATTTAATATTTTAATGTAACAAGAAAATAGAGTACTTATATGTACAAAAAACTATGGGGCATCTATAAGAGATGTCCTTGCCTTAGGGGGGAGGGAGGTCCCAAAATGTGACCAAATGTGACAAGGAAAGGGGGGGTAGCCGCGTAAAACGTCATTTCTGGAATTTGTAAAAAATTGTGTTTGAGTATTTTTTACCGTAATAGTGAGCAAAGACGCCGTCGCCGATGTAACCTCTTGACTAACTCCTTCTCAAGATGCCTCAAGGCAACGGATTATATCTTTACAGACAAAAATTACAAATCTCGTAGGTGTGGGCAATATTGGTTTCACTAGTGAGAATACGGAATAGCAGATCAAAAAAGATTAAGAAACACCTATATAGTGGAAGAGACCACCTTAAAGAGGAAACAAAATGACCCGGATCGGAAGAAGTAAAATGCAGCAAAAAATTAAAATGAAAGAAATATCCCGATGTGAAAAAGGACAGATGGAACACGAAAAAAGGAAAATATCACGTCAAGTCATTACCTGTCAAACTCAGTCGACCAGAAACCAAGTCATACGCTAACGGGAAGTTCAATTTTATAAATGAGGGGGGTTCTGAATTTGTGACTATTGGACGTTCCTGAGAGGGGGGATAAAATATTGTGACCAAATTGTGACAAAAGATTGAGGGGGATTTAAAAATTTAGAAAAAATTCCGGACGTCCTTTATGGACGGCTCCTATATTCCAATGAAGAACATAGAAGCTAATTATACAATGGAGCTCGTAAAATGTGGAACAAATTCGATAAAAATTGTTATAGAGGGATTTTCTTGGAAAATTCTTGAACATCCCGATCTAACATTTTTAAATATAGTCAATTGCGGGTAATTGGGACATCGGCTAATCTGAAAATTCTTCAGTTGAATTTTCAATCCTGGGATGCGGAATTGCAAATTTATGTCTCAGGCTCGCCATTTCTTAGTAATTTTTTTATAAAATCCATTAAACTGTAGGATAGTGCTATTACCGAAAATTTATAAGCAATTTAACGTTTCTTTTGTTTGCAAAATGCAAGGATATCAGCAGGTTTCACACAGTAATTTTTTTTAATCTAGCTTATCAGACATAAACGAATGTTATATCATTGCCAATGACTGATTGGAAAGCAAACAAATTTATTGTTGGATGCAATAATATTTTAATTAGGAGGGTAACGAGGGAAGTCCGATATCTGCAATAAATATTTCTTTTTTAAATGGAATCCTTATTTTTCTTTACATATTTAAATAGAGCACAATTGTTTAAGTTTAAGAATGTAGAAAAAACTATGATTTTTGAAGAGAAAAGTTTTCAAGACTATCAGTTGCAACAATTGATTTCAATAAATTTAATCAATAATTAAGGTAAGATAAAAAAAGAAATCAAATTAAAATAAAATAAAAAAAATCTTTATTGAGAGAGAGAGAGAGAAGAGAGAGGGACTGATTATCTTAAAAATTTTCTCTTGGGGAGCCATTCATAGGTTTTTTACATTTTCATACTCAGAAAATTATGCTTTATCAGTAACGAAAAATAAGGGTTGACACCAAATATTATGAGAAATATTTTCAATTGCACTCAAGTGAGAATTGTAAACTTACAATATAGTTTTTATCGGCAAGAATGCAAATTATCTCGATTTTTCCGCTTTGGAAGGTCGCCCCTGCGGGGCGAGAAGGCCGCCTGCGGCTCGTCTATTCGAGAAACATGGATTCTTGGAAAAATAATCGGTATCTTTTTAGTATAATAGAGGGATCCGTAATTCTAACAAAAAGATTCTCAACTCGTTCTAAAACCTGGAAAATTTCTACAGAGCTAAGTTTACTGTTAACCGCGATCAAAGTTTCTCGTCACCAATTTCATCGCTTGTCCCAACATCTTGGTCCTTCCTGTAGACATTGTTTACTGTTCAGGTTTGTCCGGGTGGTTAACCACTGACTAAAAATGTGTACATCAAATTTGCATTTACAATAATTTGCAAAAAATTGCAAAAATTTACACAGATATTTGCAAGCAATTTCAGACATTTGCAGACATTTGCAAAGACTTACAGCATTTGCGCAAAAATTTACACAAATTGCAGAAATTTTCAAGCAATTGCAAAATTTGCAAACAATTGCAGAAATTTTCAGGCAATTACAGAATTTGCAAACAATTGCATAAATTTTGGCGTTACAAAAATTTACACATATTTGCAAAATTTGCAAACAATTGCAGAAATTTGCTAACAATTGCAAATCATTTACAAAATTATGTACACCAAATATACTAGGTGCTCAACCCTCCGGGATTGTCTCTGGAAAAAAAATTACATCAAAACTACACACAGAAAGAAGCTTTCTCTACCTTAGAAGGCAAATCTCGTATTAAAACTGAAGCTTTCTCACGATTAGTTCCTATTAACAACCGTTGAAACACCACAAATATAATTGCTAATAATAAAACAGGGAGAGAATTTCGGAACATATTTTAGAAAAAAACGAAAGAGACTTTAGACTCCATTCTTCGTTAAAAATTAAAAAAAAACTTTATTTTACCAATTTTGTGGAAGATTGGTGCCAAAAGAATGATTTCATCTTTCTCTTCTTATGTACTATACTGACTAGTGAGTATTATATTTAACAAATGTATATTTGATTTGATGTTTTCCTTTTTTAGTACTACCTGATGATGCCCAGGTCCAACACAGGGCGAAACATGTTGTAGTGTAAATTTTAAAGAATAAAACACGAATAAGTACCAAACTCTGATTTGTATTTATAAATTTTTTACTGTTTGTAATACATTTTAATGAAAAAATTTCATTGGCGCAGCAAAAATTCACCAAAATATTGTATTTAACATTTTATGAAGCTTTAAAGAGAAGTTTTTTGTATCCACCCATAAAAACTTTGCAGTCACCTTTGAACTACTTTGCGATGTTTGTGCCCAAGCTAATTTTCCTAGCTCTATTCATTCCAATGCGTCATATTGTGTAATAAAATGGACAGAAAAAATTTAAATACGAAAATAACCTCTTTTTACTGCTTCTAATACATTTCAACCGAAAAATATATCGTCAAAAATCAATCATCGATTTTACAGATAGAAAAAACGAAGTATATACGTATGGTCGCGATCCTTCCGAGTGATGTTAAAAGCTGACAATCATATTCAGTGCTATTCACGGCGATATTGCCTATAAGTAATATTGCTAATTTGACGTATAAATGACATTTGGCAGCCTTAGTAAGTTTTTTATTCTGTAAAAGTCGATAGCAATTGGTAAACTAGCAAGCTTTATAGGTTTAATAAAACCGTGGATAGCACTGATAAACTTATAAAGCTTGCTAGCTTAACAATTCCTATATCAATCTTTACAAAATAATAAAACTTGCTAAGCCTGTCAAATGTCATTTAAACGTCAAATTAGCAACATTACTTATAGGCAATGCCATCGTGAATAGCACTGAATTAACCTCTTCCTGGAAGGTCAGTGCGGCAAAAGGCCGCCAATTGATGTAGCTATAAAATAAAAGTTAAAAATCGTTAAAGCCGATATTGAAAAAAATATAATGCTGTAATGTATAAACATCGGAAACTTTTGGTCGCTTTTTACAATGAAATTGGTATAGTAAATTCGTATTAGCGGGTCGAGTTAATTATTTAAAATAAAAATTGCGAGCCGTAACTACCAATTTTCCTGTACACTTAAACGATATTCCCCTTCAAATGGAACACCTGAATCACGAATTGCGTAGTTACAAAAAATAAAATAGGTATATTTAAGTTTGGTTTTTATTTACTAAAAATTGGTTTGTGTCTTCTTGTTGGCACTTCGATTAGTAAAATATACAATCCAGTTGTTTAAAGCCCAACTGTTTAAAATTTGATCTGCTTGATGCTTCACTGACAGGTACATTCTGCTAAAATAAAGTTTGTTGCAAAATTTCCTGCAGCATTTTTTATTGCTTTAAAATTATCGGTATTTGTTAATTAGTATATTTATTATTTACGAATAGTATAAATATACATCGTACCGATTTAGGTCAAACTTAGTAAGTATAATGCAAAATTCTGGTTTCGGCTGCGGCGCGCTCATCAGTACGCACCAAGCAAAATTGTTAAGGTTTTACGTTTTGCGTGCTTATTAACTGCTTATAAATTTATATCCAATATTTATACCCGGAAAAGAATTTGTGATTAGTTTCTCGATTTATCTGTTTTTTGACCATGGCGAAAAAATTATTTTAGGCTTTCAAAAGCTTCAGACTTGCATATTTATACGTTGCCTACGCTTTTTCTTTGCCTGATCTATATTTAAAATCTCAGCTGATGATAATGTACCTACTTTTGTACATAAAACCTTCCAATTATTAAATTTATGAACCACCTTTTGTCATCTCGTATAAATTTACTTTTCGAATTTAATTTTTTTCTGAATGCCTACGTAAACGAATTGAATGTGCTTATATCGTAGACTGCAATTTTTTCCAAAAATAGAACATTCCAATTTGTACAAGTTTGCGGCGTGATGTGACGATCGAAACGTTTAAAATAAGTCACATAAATATTTGAATCTTAAAAAATAATTCGCGCTGCGCGTCATCTAATATGCCCAGATCGATTGTGTCCAATTTGAAATAATTTACACGATGTGATCACGTACCTATAGCCAAGCATTTAATTATGAGAAAATTCAGAATTTTAATTTTTTAAACATAACCGCAATTGGCCCGCGCCCGTATCGCCCAAAGCCCGCACCAACGTTTCGGTAGAGAACAATAATGTTTTTAGCTAAACGCCGGTTTCTGTAAAGACACAAGAAAATGAGAGGAAATGCTTTAGGTAAATAACCCATTTATTTTACGATGTAAATAGTATTTTATGTACTTTGTGCAAAGTTAGTAGCTTCAAATTATCTACAAAAATTTCTTAATTCATTCACCGAAAATAAAATATTTACATTTGCATTATCGTCTAAGCGCATGTTGACTTAAAAATAGTAATACAATAATTAATAAATAAGATAATACTTGGTATATGTATGTATGTAAGGAAAAGTAAATAAACGTCTACGGAGTTAAAAAGAAAATTTAAAAACATAACTTTCTTTGAATTATTATTTTGAAATACATAATTGATAATTTACCTATATACTTTGTTGTATTGTAAATATTGGAATTACCAGTGTATGTAATAAATAAAATATATTCCAAGAATTGAAGAAACACAGATACTACTAAGTGCTGATGAGAGAAATTGGGTACGAAACTTTTTGCATTGAGGAAAATGTCGCATTTCCGCGTTCGGTTTTCTCATTGAAAATTTGCTAAATTTTCCACAAAAAATGTCACTATATCGCGATAGCATAGCGGCGGCGGCGACTAGAAAAAAAGGTTTCGGGGAACTCTCTTGGTTGTATTATATTGTTTAGATAATGTGCGACCTAGGACGGAGGGTATCATTTCTGGTGAATTATTTAAATCGAATTAATCGCCACAATTTAGAAATTACATGCCGAGATGTAACAGAGTAAAAGCGAGGTAAATCCAGGGTTTGGGCAAAATGCCAGACCATGTATCCCATCTGTGACAGGTAGTATAGTATTGAGATTATAAAATCTCAAGCATTAGCATCTGACTAGCCGTCTGTTCAAGCGCTCATCGGAGAGCTTTACATGGGGTGCTAATCACCCTTTACGTCGTTTTCGTTAAATTACATTAGTGATCATCAAGTGTTACCACAGGGACCAACATATTTTTGTGTAGGGGTAAGTTTTAGTGAAGTGCAAGTGAATACCCGAAAATTGTAGTTGTTACCACAACAAGAAGACGAAAGGAATAACCTGCCATTAGTGATTTTGGTTTTTGAAAAACCAGTTTTTTAGACTTTTGGAATAAGAGAAAAATGTGCCATTAAAAATCAATTACATAAGACATTTTAGTTTGTTGATGTCTATTTACGTTTGAAGTTTTAATTCTGCCAGTTGTCATACGAGCCAGTTTCTCATTGGTCAAGTGAGCGAGCTTAGCAAAAATAATTTAAAAAGACGCGTTGGGACATGCTAAAAACGTCCGCTGGTTTGTTGGCAAAGCGCCCGCACCCGGGAAGCTCTACAATTTGTTATTAAAACATTTGACGTCTACGTGTTCTCAAAATAATATAGTCGGTTATATAAATCGATTAACGATATAAATAAATGTCAATTTAGTTTATTCTTTGTTTTGTTTATTGATAACTCGAGAATCGTTATTATAAGAAATAACATTTTTCGCGTTTTAAATTTTAGCGCTCAATCTCGCAAGATCACGCGGTACGTAAAAGCGACCAATGAAATTATTCCACATGATTCAACGTATACAATTATTAGTGGAACTACAATTTTTACAGTAGTATCCACGACGTTCACGTGTGTGGTGCATTAGATTCGGCTTATTATTTAATTCAGCAACGTTTATTATAGGCTTATATTATTTATTTAAAATTACGTTTAAAAGTTAGGTTATAATTTAAGTCGTAATTTCTCAAAGCCACGTTCGCTTAGATAAAATCACCATTTCTAATTATTTGTATGGCGGTGTGACATGTTTTTCGTAAAAAATATTTCTTTGGTTATAAAATGCTTTGTATGCATTCCAAGTTTTGTCGTAAGAAAGTAATAATCGAATTCGTGTTTTTTTAGTGAGGACATTTAATCATATTTAATTATTTATTGTACTAAATAAATTTAATACAAATTTACGTGTGAGGATTTATGCTAAATTTTTGTATAACACGGTGAGTAAACTTAATAAATTCGAATGAAATTGCAAATTTTTCATGGGTTATTGTATTACGACATTTACTATATACGTCATCCCGATTGAGGTTACGTTTTTTGATTTTCGTGTCTCGTTTACGTCGAAACCGCATTTTTAATTTAATAATAATTGCTTTTCCATTGTATTTCAATTTTCTTGACGTTTCTTATTTATTTCTTTTTTTTTTATAGTATAAATAAAACCCAACACGATGGATGACTCCCACATGAAAACGGTGGACGAAGTAGTCAAATATTTTTCTGTGGATCCTGAACGAGGATTATCGCCAGATCAAGTTAAAAGAAATCAAGAAAAATATGGTCCTAATGGTAAGCATTTTCATATTATTATATTTATTTACTGCAGTTCCACGCGAGAAGTGCCATTTCGAAATTTAGGGTGTTCGTTCTCTCGACAATAATTTGTGCTAAATCTTCAATTTTTCTGTCAAATAGCGAGCACGATCGTGCAGGATTTTAACCTATGCATTAGTTCAAAATCCTCAAATTTACTAATAGTCGATTACTCGAATTTTTAGTTGTCACACACCTACCGAAGGGCGTTTCACATGGTTCACATTGGGGGTGCATTAAACTATTATAGTATTACCTTCACCTTTGATTTACAATAGAACAATAAAAGCGCCTGTAGAATAGAATCCCAGTTCCAATTGTTTCAAGTTTTCTCCATTCAGAAATATTCATTTCAAATGTATGGCTTTTTTCATTTTGTCCCAAGAATTTACGATAAGCCACGTGCGTGTTGGGTTACTTATCGCGATTAAACATTAAAAATGTTTCGGTTCCTATTAGCCCCTTGACCTAATTAATAATAATTATTATAGAGTATAAAACAAAAAGCTATAATCGTTTATTTATCAGGAGGCAGATAAGTATGCACACTTAAGTACATATTTATGTATCTGAAAATTGATTGGAAAATGAGTGTGTCTAAATTAGAGTCCCTGTTCGCACAAGAGCGGTAATGATAAAAAGCTTTCTTTAGTTGAAAGTATTTTATTCTTACTTTGTTATATACGATGATATACATATCCTCGGGGAATATAATTATTGTAATTGTGCAGAAGGGAACACCGAAATGTTTTTGTGTTTTGTCAAATTTTGCCCTCCACCCTCTTAAAAGTCGACAAGAATTTCAAAACCAAACTTATTACTTCAGTTTAAGAGCCGAATAGATTTTGGCTGAATTTAAACCCTCACTGATTTGAATTTCTTAAATTAATCTTTCTGTAAAAGTTGTTTTATATTTAATCTATGTCAAATCAGTATGCAATACATAATATGTGATGTTATATTATTACTAAAAGATTATAGTATAGCGAAATAATGCGGATGGTCAAATCACATTTTTATTAAAAATACCAAAACTCTTTACATAAGCTTTCGGAGCTTTTTAATAGCTAAAATTTGCACTTCAAAATCCAACTAACTCACTTAATTGACTTAGAAGCCCAACACATGTCTTCTACCGCAGTGCCCTCCTTACATGGTTCCACCAATGAGTTTTATCAGAATATCCAAGCCACCTTTGAAGGTGGCTAGCCCAGTCGAGCACTAGAAAGATATGCATAACCAAAATTTTTATTTCAAATATTACTAATTTTCTCATTGGATTATTAATTTATTGTTATATCTGTGTCGTTGAACTTGAAGTTAGATTTACCTTGATGTTTTTCAGAACGACTTTGATAACAAAATTTACTCAAAGTTTAACGCTTTATTTTTAATAAAACTTTTTTTTGTCGTGTTTGCACATCCGCTTTTAGTATTTATGTATGGCCATTTGTCATAATTTTTTTAATTTTTCTGTTATCATAATAATTATTATAATATTATGTCATACGATAACGAAATTATCGTTGGCTCATGCTTTTTAATTAAAAAAATTTTGTCCTATATCATGTAATTTCGAATATTGATTACCTATATTATGTACAATAAATTATACGAAGGTCTTTCAAGTCGTTAACTCGATTTCGAGTATCGTACCCCTCCCCTCTCGCAAAGGGACTTTTCTAGCTAATTATTTCAACCTCCTTCAGAGGGAAAATTGTCAGTATAAAGTTTCCAATTCGTCCGGGCTCGAACCGGGTATCTCGGCCTAGTAGTGCCAGTATCGAGTAGGTTTAATTCTTATCTGTTTTCAAAATTCGTATGTTTTTGGTACATTCATGCGGTTAGCTCGTAGACTTTATAGTGTTAGATGACTCGCAAGTTTTCAATCGCTTGATGATTCCAAAATACATGCATTCAAGTTTTCTGTTCGATATTTAACCCGACGACATGCACCATTATCCTAAGTATTGTATATGTTTCAAGTTTGTTTCGCCTTTTAATTAGATCGAACGAGCACCGATCGATTGCGTAACAATGGTGGTTTTAAATAATGCACCATAATTTTTCTTCCAAGCATTGAGAGAAGGGCCCTTTGTGTTGCATTGGTCGAGACAAACTTCTGTTCGGTTATTACAAATAAACCATAATCTATCGATCTCCCTCCTCGCCCGACAACTTTCTTTCCTGGTGTGTTATGCTTTCCTCCTTCCGACAAGAAAGTTGTTGAAGGTAGTCCAATTGATATTTACAAATATACGGAGTCTTTTCATCTTGTTTATGAAGACAATATAATTCTTTATAAATCATGCCTTATCAAATCTGATATGATATTTTAAAAGTAAAGAGAAGATTTGTTTTATATTTTCAACAAAATCCTCTTAATTTTTTTAGTATTTTCTGTCTTTTCTAATTAGGCATAATTCTTCTTGTCTTCCTTACAAAGAAGATAGGAATACCTAATTTGAATCGCTAGCTGAATACAGTCAAGTTTTTTCTCCTTGTTTGCCTGTATATGTCGAAAAATTGGATTCATTAATCTTATCGTTCAAATTTAGCATGCAAATGATATTGTTTTCGTTTTTTATATTCATCTCAAATATTTAAATTATTATTATTGTAACTGTAGAATTTTCCAAAATGCCTGCTATTTAAAAATATTTTTGTCTACCTATATTTTATATAATTTTTTCAAGTCGAAACCAAGAACACTTATTTTTACACATTTCGTTTTAAATACAAGTAGGTAGATGATAAACTTGACCGAGTCCCATTTTTTTTAAATACCTTTATAGTTTGGCACCAGTCCAATGTATAAGTAGTGGCGTTCTAGCCAAAAATTTTAATTTTGGCCAAAGAATTAAAAAAAATCTGAAAGTAAAAAAAAGATCGAATAACTAAAATAATAATCTTACCTATTTGTAATCCAAAAGAACGATAATATTGTATCTTCTCATGTTTGACGTACTACATAACAATTCCTTTTGAAAAAAAAAAAATAATAATGAAAGATTTTATTGGTTTACATAAATTCTTTGTCTATTTGGTTTTGAATATTGATTATTTAAATTTTCGTGATTATTGATGTTAATGTGTAATATTTTGTAATAAGATTTGTTTGACTTATGTATCTGAGAAGAATGTTTTTGGCGCACCGCAAGAAAAATATATATGCATCATTTATTCTTTTGAAGAGATATAAATACATGCTTAAGATATGATTTTAGCGTTTAAAAATAGTTTACGTTCATTTCCCCCATTCATTCCACCCACAACACGTTTTAATAAGTTAAATCGAAATGACTTTTCCATTAAGTTCAAGTCGATCAAAGTGATGGTTTTTTATTTGACGTAATGCTTTGCAATTAAAACCGCAGAAGCACAGATAAAGCACATGTTTTGTAAATTTTACGATCAATTTACCAAGCCTTTGCTTCTGACGATGATTAGGTTTGAAGTATTTATATTTCGTGAATGGCCAACACGGGTTCGATCTCGAACCGTTATGTGTGTACTCGCCGGCTGCAATGGTGACACAACATATCCCAATTGCAACTAACATTCATAATGTTTTGTGATTTTTGAGTAGTGTAGCCTTTGTTTTCACGACAGTACATAATAATTAATTCGCATTTTGCAAATTTTAAGTTATGTCACTATTGCAGCGAGTGAGCGATATTGCTTTCCTCAACAACCCCGTACATAATATATAACGAATTACTTTCAAAATTTGCTACTTAATAATATAATTGATTATTATGGATAAAGGTGTTTAATGTGTCACCGATTTGCGCATTAGATGACAAAATTCATGGTTATAACGTTAATTTTCTTGCCAAATTGCATAGCGGATTTGTGCCAACTTTGTGTTCCATTATTCGTGGTTATACTCGTACGTCGTAATATATTTATTTTTTTAAATTATTACGTACTAAATATTATATATTATTTTAATATTAATGTTATCGGAGAGAATGAAGTAACAAGATAGTATTTATTATTATTATTTTTTAATCGATTGCATACTCATTTCTGGATAATGTAATTTTTCCCCATTACAGAAAATTGTAAAATGAAAAATTTCAGTTTAAAGTTCAAAATAGCATTTGCTATTTTTTTACATTATTTAATGTAAACCTTGTTACGATTGTTTGTCATATTATCTTTTTAATTATATTATGCAAAATATAATCAATCGCTAATTTTTTTTCCACATAATATAATATGTACCTAACAGCTACTTTATGTATGTAGTAGATAAAAATGTGTTACTTTATTATTTATCATTCAATTTTGCACATATATTATACAGTCAAAGTCGAAGACCACCAAAAAACTTCGAATTAGTAATGTTTTAATTAAGGAGTGTCGAATTTACGACGAATTTGAAATGAAAAGTTCGAATTAATCAAGTTTAACTGTATATATTCTTTTACTAATTGTTGAATTTAAAACTGCGGCCAAGTTCGAAAGGAAGTTCAATTTACGTAATAAATAAGGAAAAGCAAGACGAATTTTAGTGGATTAAATTAAACGAGTACGTAATTGAGCTAAATTGAATTACATTCGGGACTCTTAATTACCAATAAATTATTGAACAAAAACTTCTAATTAGAAACTTCGTCATTATTTAAAATATGTTTTACGTTGGGTTTTTAACAATAACATTCATAAAGTATGACGTGGTAGTTTATCGCTGTGTGATGTTGAAAGGCGAATAATACATACACGCCAAGGATTTGTTTACTATTATCCTTACTATACCGACGAGAATATTATGATTAATTTTATTATACCAACAACTTTATAAAAATTTTGATTGGAATTTTAATTTTGTGCTCAGGTAAACGTGGAAGAACGTCGTGCGTCAGTTAAGATGACGTCTAAAATTTGTTAGTGCAAAGTCCTTGACAGAATATAAGTTTCGCTCTTATGCTAATCATTTACTGTATATATTGCAAAAATATCGACTTGGTAGAAATTATTGACTTTCGAGCGATTTAAAATGCAAAAGAGTTGAGCGCGTTGTTAGCAAACCCAATCCTATTCGGGAACCAAGTATTATACAGTCCGCCGCCCCCGTCTTATTAGGCTTTATTTCTCTTCAATCGAAAAGAAATAATATACTTTTTTCTTCAATTTAATTAGATTATGTGAACATTTTACTAATTAATTTTTTTTCTCGTTACAGAACTTCCCGCAGAAGAGGGTAAGTGTTTTTATCATAATATTTTATTTTTAGGAATCTTTTTATGCTCACTTAATTACATAAATTATTTTGTTGCCATTATCGTGTATTAAATTTTAGATGTGTGCGGATATTGTTCGTTAATTCTTTTGTTATAAATTATTTAGGATTTAATAGCGGAGCAAGCAACAATTACAATTTCATGAAAAGTTTTGACGAGTACATGCTGATTCATTGTTAATGGTTTTGTAAGAAAAATATTTAGTTCAATTTTCAAGGTGATTTTAATGCCGCACTTCTGAGATACAGGTGGAGAAAGAATTTTTCGACATTATTTAGAATGTACAGGGTGTTTTAGTTTTATTTCGGGAAAATATGTTTATTGTTTTATTTACTTATGCAGCGGTTCAAACTGTTTTGAAACTATCAGACGAATGCCGTCTTTTAATGCGAATTTAAGTCTGCGCATCCGTCTGTTAGTTTCAAAAAGATTTGAACTGCTGCCGAAACAAAGCTATAATAATATTACTACATTAATATTCCAATACGATTGCAATGTTTACAAACAAAACGATAAAGCAGGCCTGTCGACCATATTTCTCAAAATACCCGATTTATTACAATTTTGTGGTTTGAATTTTGACATTAAAACCGAAGTATTTTGGGATATGTTTATCTGAACTTTTTTCATAACTTGGTTAATAGAATTAATGGGCTGTTTAAGTTTCTCGAAATAAATATTTAAGCCATGTTATATTCCATTATTAATAACAATAAAACCACAAGCAAGTAATTTTAATTCTTCACAACAAAAGATCGTTATTTTGATTTGCTGTTGGAGAAATTGAGATAGGTTCGGTTGTGAGGCATTTCTGGACCAATCAAATCTCCTGCTATGGAATGCCAATACATCGAATTGTTTTGACCACGAGGACTCAAAAAGTGTGGACAACAGTAAGGATGATGTCCGGAGGTGCCTAATGTTTGAATTTATTCCATCCTACTAGTTATAATATAAACAATATAGAAACAAGAGACTGCTGATACACTGAATTATTTTATTAAGTAATTGTACATTAACTTACAATAAATTATTGTAAATTCAATTATTCATTGGCACATATTCATCAGTTAAATGTATAAATAATAACATAAGTTGATTATATTGTTGTATTTATGTATACACCAAGTTCACTCATAACTACTTGACATAAAAATTTATTACTTCGTAATCTTTTCTTTTTATATTTAAAATTTACCTGTGGTAAATAGCTAAAATTGCTTAATACACTGTAACAGGAAAAGTGGAAAATTACCAACAAAACAAAAGGAAAAACTAAAATACCTCATATTTTCTGGGTGATTTTCAAATATTGTTTTAATATGTGCATTTCTCTGTCTCAGTGGTTCCTTATTGATTAATGATTATCATTAAATTTGTCTTGAATAGTTGACCCAGTGTGAGGTAACTCGATCAACAAGGGAGTTTCCTATATTATAAAGCCATAAAAAGTGAATCACAGATATCAATCGCATGGATTTTATTGTCAACGATGGCAATTAGTAATCCAGGGGGGCTGACTGCCCCCTTGGGTGGCTGAGATGGTCGTAAGAAAGTTAATCTTTTTCGGATCCGAACCGTGTACCGTAGTGTCAGTAGTTGATTGCTCTAACTAATAGGTCAATGGCCGTCTCAGTTTACCATCGAAATTGAATCGATATTTCTTATAAAATGGATAATCGAAGTTTGATTTTTATTAGAAGTAAATAGGAAATCATCAATTGTCGATGTTGTATATTCGCCGATTGGGTTGTAGGCAATCTACTTATTCTTTAAATTAAAACTTATCTCAAGTCTTCTTTATTTTATTTCTCGTTTATGAAAAAATAGGCCAAGTGCTTTCAAAATGTTGGTGTGCAAGTTTCGCCGTTTTCAAGCATTTCCTCTTGATGTTGCTAAAAGTAAGCGATAATTAAACGCAAGTTTTAATTATATCGGCGGAAACAAAGGACGAGGCTGCTTTATTTTTTATCAAATCAGCACTTGATAATATATTGTTGATTATTTTCGAATTTAAGGTGCGAAATTGAGAAGTAAGTACAAGTTCCAGGATATAAATCTTTTACGATAACAAAAATAATTGCTAATAATTGAAGGTCAAATTTAATTTCCCATTATAAGGTATGAATTGTGAATAAAGCGTGTAATTTTGCGGACGTTTCTTATAGGATTAATCTCGTACTTGGAGCTTAAATTGATGAAGTTCTCTTTTATTCTGGAAGCGTAGTTTTTCATTTAAAGCGATGCCGGCATTGGAAAAGTCGGAAAGTTTTATGGGTTGCTAAATTGGCACATCGCATAATTTTACAATTTAATAAGAAATTTTTCTGTTTTGGTCGTTTTATTTAGCATTTTAAATTTCTTCTTAATTGGCTCCTCAGGTTCGACGATGGTCGCACACGCCTCGCCTCGGCCGGTTTTGTCTTTTACATCAAATTCTATTTATAAGCGATTTTCGTTCATTTAAATTTTGAAATATTTTTCCTAAGTAATTTGTGTTAATTTCTTTAATTTTGTGTTTGAAAGACAAGTGTCACGTCGAGTCATCAATCAACGGTGAAGAAATCGTCATTTAATACTATTTTCAGATTTTAAAAATAATTATTTTGTTGTTATTATTATGTAATCGTTTTTTAATTAAAATTTTTAATTTTACTTGATTGTGCAAAATTCACATCAATCTTAATTTGTTATAAAGATTTATGTCTTGAAGAAAATTTTCAGCAATTTATGTTATATATTTTCAATTTTTTCTTAGTGTAATTGCGAAGCCTTGGAAGTTGACGGTAAAATTCAAATTAATTAAGAAAATTTATGCTTTGTCGAGTAAGGGAATATTTCCATTTCAACTGCAATTGATTTCAACTAGGGTAATATTGAAAAGTGTTCTTGAAAACCACAATATCAAATATTCAGCGTATACCTATCATAAAATATAAATTACATATTTTTCATGACATTGATTTACTGTGGTTGTTTGACTTCTTTTTCTAATGCGTATTTACACCGTATTATTTAATAGTCAAATGGTTTTACTCTTGTTACAAAGTAACAAAAAAAAATACTATTCATTATTTCAACTTTTCACTATTTTATTCTTTCAAAAAGTATCGTTACGTATAAGAAATTTATGGCTCGTGCATAAATGATGCTTAATTCGCAACTTATTGTATAAATAGCTATTTCGTTTTGTATCCGAAGAAGTTGATGAAATAATGGATTAAAAATTAGGTGCTTGCTGTGCTAGCGTCGTCGATGTAAAAATTCAACGGTTCTTTTTTACTCTTTTCTTTATGCACAATGCCACCATTCAAGATAACTTTCTCAGTTTTTTGTTATTAAATGGTAAAGTATCATTTTAAAGCTTCACCGCGTAAACCGAAAGTTTTCTCTATTCGTATTAAACCTTAACGCTATCGAATTTTTTCATTCGTTTTCACCATAATGAACGCTATCGCGATTCTTAAGATAGATTTGGGTTTGGTGGTTAATTGTGTGTAAATTAATTAGGTTAAAGCATTAAAGAGGAAATATATGAACAACAGTGGATGTAGATAATGAAGTAGTTAAAAACGTTGTAATTAAGTGAGCTAAATTAAATGAGGATTAATATTTAACGATTTTTTTTTATAGGAAAGACGATATGGCAATTAGTTTTAGAACAATTCGACGATCTTCTAGTCAAGATTTTATTATTAGCCGCCATCATTTCATTCGTAAGTATCTAGTACATATCGGAAAAATGTAAACCTTCGCTCCGTCGTTCACACAACATGAAAATTAAATTTTTAAAGAAAACTTCTTAACCTTGGTACAAATACTATCACTTTTAGTATATTGAAAAATAATATGTAAATAGCAGGAATTGATTTTTATGAGGTGCTCTTCAAAATTTAATTCGAGTGATAGGTAGTTTTTGTTGTGCTGGAAGCGAAAGTTGTGTGTTTATTTTTAGTCGTTTCAGTTTTCGCATGAGCGAATTTTAGAGAAAATGTTATGTACATATTTTTTTCAAAAGATTGAAACTGTTTGTTTCAGGTTCTAGCGTTATTTGAAGAACACGATGGAGCTTTTACCGCTTTTGTAGAACCTTTTGTAATTCTACTTATTCTTATTGCAAATGCTGTGGTCGGTGTGTGGCAGGTGAGTTTATTGAAAAATTATTTTCACTAGTCGGGTTTTCACGTGTAACATGAACACGCAATCATGCATAATTATTATACAAATCAATTACACAGTAACTAGTACGTAAATTTAATTTCGTTATCAAATTTAACAAGGGAATACAATACAAATGGGCGTTTATTTAATTTAACCCAATCACTGTTTTTCAAAAATTAAAATTAAATTTAAAATTTACGTTACTTTTTTTTTACATTCTCCAACAAAATTCAACTCGAAATATTTTGTCGGAAATTAATCGAGGCCTCTCGTTAGGATGTGAAATTTAAAAATCAAACTCGCTAGTTCACGAATTCACTTTGCATAACATAATATTAAGTTTTCATTGCACGTTTTCCAAAATGTCATTTTAGAATTTCTTTTAAATTCATAGGAACGAAATGCCGAATCAGCTATCGAAGCTCTTAAGGAATACGAACCCGAAATGGGCAAAGTTTGCAGGAGTGATAAATCGGGCGTACAAAAAATTCGTGCGAAAGAAATAGTTCCAGGTGATCTCGTCGAAATATCTGTAGGAGACAAAATTCCAGCTGATATTAGAATTACCAAAATATACTCTACCACTCTTAGAATCGATCAATCTATTTTAACAGGAGAATCTGTTTCCGTTATTAAACACACAGATCCCGTTCCCGATCCACGAGCGGTCAACCAAGACAAAAAGAATATAATGTTTTCTGGTACTAACGTAGCTGCCGGCAAAGCTCGTGGCGTCGTTATCGGCACCGGTTTGAACACTGCCATTGGTAAAATTCGTACCGAAATGTGCGAAACTGAAGAAATTAAAACTCCACTCCAACAAAAACTCGACGAATTCGGCGAACAATTGTCCAAAGTCATTTCGGTTATTTGCGTAGCCGTCTGGGCCATAAACATTGGACACTTTAACGATCCAGCTCATGGCGGATCGTGGATCAAGGGAGCCATTTATTATTTCAAAATTGCCGTAGCTTTAGCCGTCGCTGCCATTCCTGAAGGTTTACCAGCCGTAATTACAACTTGTCTTGCCTTGGGTACGAGACGTATGGCAAAGAAAAATGCCATCGTCAGATCGTTACCTTCTGTAGAAACTTTAGGTTGCACCTCCGTCATTTGTTCAGATAAAACCGGCACATTAACAACCAATCAAATGTCCGTTTCTCGTATGTTTGTCTTTGATAAAGTAGAAGGAAACGATAGCAGTTTTCACGAATTCGAAATTACCGGTTCGACTTATGAACCTCTTGGTGAAGTTTTCTTGAAAGGTCAAAAAGTTAAGGGCAGCGATTATGACATCCTTCACGAATTGGGAACAATCTGTATCATGTGCAACGATTCCGCCATCGATTTTAACGAATTCAAGCAAGCTTTTGAAAAAGTTGGAGAAGCCACCGAAACAGCTTTGATTGTTTTAGCCGAAAAAGTCAATCCCTTTGGAGTTTCGAAATCTGGAGATCGTCGTTCTTCTGCCATCGTCGTCAGACAAGACTTGGAAACTAAATGGAAGAAAGAATTTACCCTGGAATTTTCGCGAGATCGTAAATCTATGTCTTCGTATTGCGTACCACTTAAAACGAGCCGTCTCGGCAATGGACCTAAATTATTTGTTAAGGGAGCTCCAGAAGGCGTTCTCGATAGATGCACACATTGCCGCGTTGGAACTCAAAAAGTTCCTCTTACCAATACTTTGAAAAATCGTATTCTCGAATTGACTAGACAATACGGTACCGGACGCGATACTCTGCGTTGTTTGGCCTTAGCCACAGCCGATAATCCATTGAAATCTGAAGAAATGGATCTTGGAGATTCTAACAAATTTTACACTTACGAAGTCAATCTTACATTTGTTGGCGTCGTTGGTATGTTAGATCCACCACGTAAAGAAGTTTTCGATTCCATCGTGCGTTGCCGTGCCGCCGGTATTCGTGTCATTGTCATCACTGGTGATAACAAAGCTACTGCCGAAGCCATTTGCAGGCGTATTGGAATCTTCACCGAAGAAGAAGACACAACTGGCAAATCTTATTCTGGACGCGAATTTGACGATCTTCCAATTTCTGAACAAAAAGCAGCTTGCGGTCGTGCGAGATTATTCTCTAGAGTAGAACCTGCGCATAAATCGAAAATTGTTGAATATTTGCAAAGCATGAACGAAATTTCCGCTATGGTGAGTTGATAAATTTTATTTATAGAAATATGGAAATAATTATTGCATTTTATTTCTTGTACAGACAGGTGACGGTGTAAATGATGCGCCTGCTTTGAAGAAAGCTGAAATTGGTATCGCTATGGGTTCTGGTACTGCTGTAGCAAAATCTGCCTCAGAGATGGTGTTGGCCGATGATAACTTCTCTTCAATTGTAGCTGCAGTAGAAGAAGGTCGCGCTATTTACAACAACATGAAACAATTCATTCGTTATTTAATTTCTTCCAACATTGGTGAAGTAGTATCCATTTTCTTGACTGCCGCCCTTGGTTTACCAGAAGCTTTGATTCCCGTTCAACTTTTATGGGTTAATTTGGTAACTGACGGTTTGCCAGCTACTGCTTTAGGTTTCAATCCACCAGATTTGGACATCATGAGCAAACCACCACGTAAAGCTGACGAAGGTTTAATTTCTGGATGGTTATTCTTTAGGTATATGGCTATTGGTGGATACGTAGGTGCAGCTACCGTTGGTGCTGCTTCTTGGTGGTACATGTTTTCACCTGCTGGACCTCAGTTGTCTTACTTCCAATTGGTAAGTGACTTTTGCGATCAAACTTTGCATTAAATGCTTAAGCATGGACAGATTATGTCTGTTGTTGTGGAGTTGGATACTTTATGTAGTATCTGTATTTGTGGAGCACTATAGCTTTGTCACTATAACTGTTGACCACACAAGCCACGTTAAAATTTGAATTGTGTATAAAAGATGCTGGTTTTAAACGTGATGTATAAATAGTTATTTTGAGGTTTTAATAATTACACCATCAATAGGGGCGTTCAAGGGTATGAATCGATTTGTTAAATCGGATCGGATTATTTTGTTAATATCACCTTTATATACATAATTTTATGCCGCTTAATAGAATTACCAAACATAATATAACTGGTTATCCTATTTTGTTTAGGATATTACGAAAGTTTCAAAAATTGCGATTTTTTTGGTTTATAATAATATTGTTAATAACTTTTTACGTATCCATATTGAATTTTTTGGTAAAGAATCAATCCCAATCACTAGACTTATTTATGATGGTTGCAACAAGTAGGACTTTTGTATCCCAAAAATTGGTCTAATATGACTTTGGATCGGCCTGTAGTAGTAGCCGCTGATGCATATAGTTTGTGCATAACTGTTATTAATAATAACAATTAATATTAATAATAACAATTTAATTCTAGACACATCATTTGGCTTGCATCACATCGCCCGAAGATTTCAAAGGAATCGATTGTAAAGTGTTTGATGATCCTCACCCCATGACTATGGCTCTCTCGGTGTTGGTAACAATTGAAATGTTGAACGCCATGAACAGGTAGATTGAATTGAGAAATATGAAAGGAACGTTTAAGCTAATAAAATTATTTCAGTTTATCAGAAAATCAATCCTTGTTGGTTATGCCACCTTGGTGCAATTATTGGTTGTTGGGTTCGATGGTGTTGTCTTTCACCCTTCACTTTGTAATTCTTTACATTGATGTACTTTCCGTAAGTATTGAGCTTTTTTCTGTATTAAATTTCACTTAGAACTTATCTTAATTATTTGTAGGTTGTATTCCAAGTTTGTCCGCTCACATTTGAAGAATGGATGACCGTAATGAAGTTTTCAATACCAGTGATATTATTAGATGAAACGCTCAAATTTTTCGCAAGAAAAATTACAGATGGTGAGAATCCAATTTATACTATATACGGCATAGTATTGATGTGGGCCATTTGGTTTGGTGTACTTTATGTTTTCCCTTTCTATTAATAAGTAGTTTTTTTAATGCCTCAATCGATGAGGTTATGCAAAATAGAAGAAACGGGTGCTAATAACGAGTTATTAGGTGACGAGTAATTAATTAGTTTATAATGCAGCAAAAAAAATTTTTTTATTTAATTTTATGTCAAAAATACGTTTTTAAACTTGTCGAGTGTGTCGTTTCAATTTAGTAAGTTTTTCCAAGTGGAAAAAGCTTACTTTATATAATATTTATAAACCTAATTAGTTACCCTCTTTTAATTATTAAAATAGTGAGTTACTTCAATTTTTATTAAGAACAATCATTTTGAATACATTTCGTCTAATGAAAGGAAGTTACAATAAAACAGGCAAGTTAATGATTGTGTGGCATGAAGACCTCCAGTGTTGTGATTTTACTTGTATAAAGAACCTTACAAAGTGCATGATTTTTACCTTGATTTTTTTTTTCGTTTGAATAAAATATACACAAAGACTGACTGATGGTAAAATTGCAACGAAAATCTATTTAAGTCATATGTTGCAAAATAAAAACAAAAATTATTGTTTCTTTTTTGTGTAGGTAATTTAAGTAGCTAGTGAATTCCGTTGTGTGTTCAATCAGTTTTTGAAAATTTTCTGCAGAACATTTTTTTGTACTTATTGTAAAACTGAGTGAATACAAATGATAATAACAATTTTTTTTTACCGTATGTTGTGGTAACTAACTAACCTTGTTGTGTTATTTTTTTTGTCAGTGTGACATAACTAACTGTGTGAGTCGTGAGAGAGCAGAATAAATTTCTGATGGGTATATTTCAAGTCGCGTAGAAGTTCTATTTATTTCGTTTGTATATTTAGCATTTCTGAAAAGTTTGTTGTGCTCGCTTGCAAATATTAAATCAATATTTTCGCTGTATTTATGACAAATAGTTTCAAATTAATTTATTCCCCAAAATTTTAAATTCATCATTGTCGTGTCGGCTCTAAATTGTTTCATTATCAGTTACTGCAACAAAAGTAATTTAGTGCAATTGCTGATTTAATCATAAATTCAACAGATAAACAAATTTGCAGTGCAAACGAAAAAGTAAAAGTTGAGTAGGAAATTATTTACAAATTGATAATTTAATTTATTGGTATTGGAAATGTGACAGGTGCCTAGGTCTAAGTACCATTCATTTAAAAAAATATCCCTATTAATTAAATTAATATAGGAACCAAAAAATTACCAAAGCTTTCCAGCAAAATAACAGTGGATACACTTGGTCTTTGGGCATTTGTTTTCATATCCAATATTATTTGTATATTTTTTAGACAAGTTAAATATCGTGAAACTGTTTGTCAATTTTTTCCGTAACCTTTAATTTTGTATATATTTGTATCGGGAAAAGAAAAGTATTGAAACTAATAAATAGAGTTATGGACATTTTTATTAATGTTTGACGTTTTTTATTATTAACCTAGTTTTTCCAGTAATTCATGTGTTATGGTTTGTATTTGTGTGTCGTAAATCGTTAATAAAATTAAACGAATTGGGTAAGTATGGACATATATGGCAGTAAATGCTGCACAGATCATTGGGTATGTTCAATTGATTGTTTTTTTGACAAGATAATTGAAAACTTGTTCCTTTTTTTGAAATGATACAACTTGCAAAACATGAGTTATGGTCAAATTGGCCTAAAAATTTTCTATTTTGTAGTTCAAGTGTTCATCAGAAGTTAATGGCACATTCTTAATTAACGACAGTTTTTTCTATTCAGAACGTCAAAGGTACATTTTTGGGGGGTTCAAACGAGTAAAGGAAGCAAAAGTAATTCAAGAAACCAGTAGCAAGATATTAGCTAAAACTAAAATGAAACAAGATGACGTTATTGTAGTGGAGATCAGGAAGACGATGGATAAACTTAGAGCGCCAATACAAGGACATTTAAAAAGATTCTCAGAATTTACCGAAGTAGACAAATTAATCGGGAAATATATTACGGAGCAAACAAGTACAAGAAAATCACGAAAGTAATAGAGATCTAGAAGAAAAATGAAGTCACTACAAACATCTATGGGAAACTTATCCAAATTAAATATGATTTTTTAAAATACATAACAAATGGAATGAACACAACTATGCAAGATCTGGAATAAATTATTTACTGAAATTTTAAGAAATGTTTTGCTTGGTTCACTGAAGAGCATGTAATCTTGCTAAGGATCAACTGTGGTTGACGTTCTGGATAGAAAATACTGTAATTTATAATTGTTTATAATGTATAATTGAACTACAAAACATCAAATTTTCACTTTGGGTCACTTTTCGTTAAGTTTTGTTGCTCCGATAGATATCTACAAAAAATTCATCTTGTTGCCTTTGTGCGACAATTTTAGGGGGTGTTGGTGAAATTTCAGGGTAGGCCAAACAATTTTTGTCATCAATAGCTAAATACAAATTTTATTGCATTAAAAATATTCAAAAATAACAATTTCAACATAAAAATATTTTGATTAATATTAAATTCTTAATGTTGGAAATTCTCCAAAGGGCCAAGCGCCGAATTATGGGACCGGTAAGGGGTCTTGAGGAATTATGATAAAACGATTTTGTTAAAAACATTTTGATTCCAAAACCACACCAAGTTGATTTGAAACAATTTAAATTTTGTTGGTAATCCAATTTTTCAACTCTTATTGTGAAATTGAAGAGAAACTGTTTAAAAATTATTTAATAAAATGATGGCGCGATTTCTAGTTTGAAATTTAAGGATTTCTTGATATTTGGTAGTGTTTTTGGTTAGGGAAAGGGGGAACAATTTTTCTATCGGAGGAGTGTAGTTTTAGTAAATGAAGGTGAGGGGGGTGTCTTCACAAGTCACTCCCGATGAAGATACTGATAATCAGATCTTGATTTTCCTTACAAAAATTTCATCTGCAATCATTTTTGTAAATACCTGCTAATATTATTCATCGCTTGATGCTTTTGCATAAATACACTACAACTTTTCAACGTTGTATGTGTTTGCATAAGGTTTTTATAAAAATTTTTTAACCGAGCAGGACGAGTGAATGAATTTTAGCCAAATTGCTTTTAACATTTTATGGCTCTTCACGATTTGGAGCATGAAACGTTTCGATCAAATTACGAAGAAATCTAGGGGGTAAGTGCAGAATGTTTTCGGAATATTGGTGAGTAAATGTAAGTAGTAGGTTGTAAGTTATGAAAAATAGTTTAAGTTTGAGTCAAGTACCTTCTTTCCGGTAAGCACATGTACTGTAGATCCGTTTTGAACATATTAACAATATTACGTCAACATATTGAGCATAAGTTCGACATTGTATCTGCAGCACATTGTGTTTATAGGGTTTTCTACCTCAATTTAAAAAATAAATATTTTCCTGCTCCACAAATATTTATGTTAATTTTATTCTATAACAATTTTTTTTGTTTCCACAGTAAACGAACCTGTCTATAGAGAATAGGACCGTAATAAGTCGCGGTTTAAAAATGAAATATCCATCACTCAAGTTATGAAGTTTGTTGTACAGAAGATAAAATCTGATTTATTTTTTATTTGTTTTTGTAATATCACTTAGTTATTATTTATTTGCTGCGGTGGTGAACTGTAAAAATAATATAAATTTCATTTTCTTTTAATTTACAAAATACTAAAAGTATAAAATATTTTTTGACAAAAATGCTTTTTATTTTTTTAGTTTTAATTTAACATTCTAGTTTTTAATGTACTCTATGTAAAAAAGAAGCATTAGGTTTATCAACATTTACTAAACCTGCGTATTCTAATTGTGTAAAACTAATTACATAATTTTTTTCACTTATTTATTTTGCATACTTATATTTATTGTTAAGTAACAATTTTTTTGATTTAAGCTAACATTTGCTGTTCCATTCGATAGCTAATATGTAGAGATGTGTTGTTTTGTCGCCTATTTGTCTTCCCTCGAAAGACCTGTGATTGAATAAATGTAAATTATAAAATTTGATATAATGTAAATATACATACAATTTATTGTATTTTACATTTAAAATCATAATTAGACGAGGTCAGCTCTGAACGAGCTTTAATTACTTATGTATTACAACTAACATAGACAATTTAAGTTTTGAATGTTTATCACGTTCGTTTAATTTCTTCATTAGAATATTATATAGGTAGTTCACTTTTTCACTTACGATATTTGTGTAACGATTTCATACTTTCATTTTTTCTTTCGGATTCGGAGTTTTACTGGTTCGAGCTGGTCTCGGCTAAATATAAACAAGCGGTAATTATGTTCTTGACCGACATAATATGCTGTTGTACAGATATAATATCTATTATTTCACATTATTTTGTACACACAAAAATTTGTGTAAATAAAGATTGCGACTGTATGGTCGTTATTATATAAGTTAATCCATCGTTCTTTTTATTTCATTTACAAACACGTAGTCCTGCGGTTCGACGCTTATATCTGCAGAAAAAGGGCTTGCCGGGAGAACTAGCGGAAGGTTGTGGATTATTAAGAAACCAAAAACAGGTTGTCGATCGGGGAGTTAGAGGACGCCACAACAAGAATCTCATTGCAGATCTTCAAAGAAACCAACTGAAACATAAATTAAGTTGCAAATTTGCGCTGCACGCGCGAAACGTGAACAAACTTTGATATAGCAAAAATGAAATAATAAGAACATTTATAATATGCAAACATAAAAGATATTAAATTGTTCAAAAAATTTGAAGTTATACAAATATTTAATTAAATTTTATTAAACTACTTGGCAAACAAATTTGTAAATAAAAAATTTTATGGAACCAAAAGGAGTTCGCATTTGAAAAACATTTTCATTGGAGTGATGAGACCAACGATGTGTCTCATACTCAACAAACGTAATGTAATACTCATATCACAACTGACGCCAACTTGGGTGAACTACAAAACATCAAATTTTCACTTTGGGTCACTTTTCGTTAAGTTTTGTCGCTTCGATAGATATCTACAAAAAATTCATCTTGTTGCCTTTGTGCGACAATTTTAGGGGGTGTTGGTGAAATTTCAGGGTAGGCCAAACAATTTTTGTCATCAATAGCTAAATACAAATTTTATTGCATTAAAAATATTCAAAAATAACAATTTCAACATAAAAATATTTTGATTAATATTAAATTCTTAATGTTGGAAATTCTCCAAAGGGCCAAGCGCCGAATTATGGGACCGGTAAGGGGTCTTGAGGAATTATGATAAAACGATTTTGTTAAAAACATTTTGATTCCAAAACCACACCAAGTTGATTTGAAACAATTTAAATTTTGTTGGTAATCCAATTTTTCAACTCTTATTGTGAAATTGAAGAGAAACTGTTTAAAAATTATTTAATAAAATGATGGCGCGATTTCTAGTTTGAAATTTAAGGATTTCTTGATATTTGGTAGTGTTTTTGGTTAGGGAAAGGGGGAACAATTTTTCTATCGGAGGAGTGTAGTTTTTGTAAATGAAGGTGAGGGGGGTGTCTTCACAAGTCACTCCCGATGAAGATACTGATAACCAGATCTTGATTTTCCTTACAAAAATTTCATCTGCAATCATTTTTGTAAATACCTGCTAATATTATTCATCGCTTGATGCTTTTGCATAAATACACTACAACTTTTCAACGTTGTATGTGTTTGCATAAGGTTTTTATAAAAATTTTTTAACCGAGCAGGACGAGTGAATGAATTTTAGCCAAATTGCTTTTAACATTTTATGGCTCTTCACGATTTGGAGCATGAAACGTTTCGATCAAATTACGAAGAAATCTACGGGGTAAGTGCAGAATGTTTTCGGAATATTGGTGAGTAAATGTAAGTAGTAGGTTGTAAGTTATGAAAAATAGTTTAAGTTTGAGTCAAGTACCTTTTTTCCGGTAAGCACATGTACTGTAGATCCGTTTTGAACATATTAACAATATTACGTCAACATATTGAGCATAAGTTCGACATTGTATCTGCAGCACATTGTGTTTATAGGGTTTTCTACCTCAATTTAAAAAATAAATATTTTCCTGCTCCACAAATATTTATGTTAATTTTATTCTATAACAATTTTTTTTTGTTTCCACAGTAAACGAACCTGTCTATAGAGAATAGGACCGTAATAAGTCGCGGTTTAAAAATGAAATATCCATCACTCAAGTTATGAAGTTTGTTGTACAGAAGATAAAATCTGATTTATTTTTTATTTGTTTTTGTAATATCACTTAGTTATTATTTATTTGCTGCGGTGGTGAACTGTAAAAATAATATAAATTTCATTTTCTTTTAATTTACAAAATACTAAAAGTATAAAATATTTTTTGACAAAAATGCTTTTTATTTTTTTAGTTTTAATTTAACATTCTAGTTTTTAATGTACTCTATGTAAAAAAGAAGCATTAGGTTTATCAACATTTACTAAACCTGCGTATTCTAATTGTGTAAAACTAATTACATAATTTTTTTCACTTATTTATTTTGCATACTTATATTTATTGTTAAGTAACAATTTTTTTGATTTAAGCTAACATTTGCTGTTCCATTCGATAGCTAATATGTAGAGATGTGTTGTTTTGTCGCCTATTTGTCTTCCCTCGAAAGACCTGTGATTGAATAAATGTAAATTATAAAATTTGATATAATGTAAATATACATACAATTTATTGTATTTTACATTTAAAATCATAATTAGACGAGGTCAGCTCTGAACGAGCTTTAATTACTTATGTATTACAACTAACATAGACAATTTAAGTTTTGAATGTTTATCACGTTCGTTTAATTTCTTCATTAGAATATTATATAGGTAGTTCACTTTTTCACTTACGATATTTGTGTAACGATTTCATACTTTCATTTTTTCTTTCGGATTCGGAGTTTTACTGGTTCGAGCTGGTCTCGGCTAAATATAAACAAGCGGTAATTATGTTCTTGACCGACATAATATGCTGTTGTACAGATATAATATCTATTATTTCACATTATTTTGTACACACAAAAATTTGTGTAAATAAAGATTGCGACTGTATGGTCGTTATTATATAAGTTAATCCATCGTTCTTTTTATTTCATTTACAAACACGTAGTCCTGCGGTTCGACGCTTATATCTGCAGAAAAAGGGCTTGCCGGGAGAACTAGCGGAAGGTTGTGGATTATTAAGAAACCAAAAACAGGTTGTCGATCGGGGAGTTAGAGGACGCCACAACAAGAATCTCATTGCAGATCTTCAAAGAAACCAACTGAAACATAAATTAGTTGCAAATTTGCGCTGCACGCGCGAAACGTGAACAAACTTTGATATAGCAAAAATGAAATAATAAGAACATTTATAATATGCAAACATAAAAGATATTAAATTGTTCAAAAAATTTGAAGTTATACAAATATTTAATTAAATTTTATTAAACTACTTGGCAAACAAATTTGTAAATAAAAAATTTTATGGAACCAAAAGGAGTTCGCATTTGAAAAACATTTTCATTGGAGTGATGAGACCAACGATGTGTCTCATACTCAACAAACGTAATGTAATACTCATATCACAACTGACGCCAACTTGGGTGGTTAAAACAAATGTTCAAAATTAAGGAAGGAGAAATCGAGAAAATGGGTACAAATTTATGAGGTGACACATTTTGTCTCTTGGAGTTGTTCGTCCTTACACGAAGGGTTGAAATCAACTAAGCATATCTCATACACGCTTCCCGTAGAGTTTTAAAAGGGAAAAGGATCAAATGCATCTGAACCGTAAAAGAAATGCATCATGTTGTATCACGGCCAGCTCAGTTTTTTCTTCAAATTTTCTCGAAGTCTCGATAGCAATATGTATATAGTAGCCCACACAACATACATATTTACAAAAGGAAAGGTTATTAATTTTTGTACAATTATTATTAGTCTTTCAATATTTATCAGTAAATATCGTTGATGCAAATAAATTTTTAATTACATATTAAAACTGAAATTAGAACTTTTATGCTCTCTTGAACAATTTGACTTTTGTGGGTTACGACGTATTGCAAATAAGCCATCGATATGCAAAATTAAACACCAAACTTATCGATTGCAAATCGTTACAAGCGAATTATTCAAACGAAATAACTTTGTAAATATAAGTTTGCATCTTTTATGATGAATCGATCTCGACTTTATTTAACAGGGGTGGCCTAAGAATCACGGAAGTATTAATTTTACTGCATTACTTTTTTACGAAATTCCAAATAAAGGAAATTAATTGACTCAGGTTTATCACAATTTTTCTTTATTATTGATAAATTAAAAATTCGAGTGTTACACGAGATCACAACATGACGGCGATAAATTCTATTCTATCAGGTATACAAAACTTTGTTTTGAACACGATTAATCGTTTTTAGTAAACGATTATTGTGCTGTTCTAATTCTTTGATATTAAAAATATTTAATTCTACTTGTTTCCTCATATCTGCTAGTGGGTTTCCAGTAACTACGGCACACCTTGTATTACAAATTGTTAAAAAAATCTTACATATAAATTTACTCTTAAACATTGGACTCGGAGGTTCACCATCGACACCGTTACCACGTACACTCGGAGGATCTTCCTAATGAAACATTAGCTACAAAATCAAGAACAAAATTGACTCAACTCACCGTTAATTTTTTTATTACACTTTCAAACGCTTCAGATTTACTCGTAAGCATCAGATTATTATTTTGCAATTTTTCCATAAAATTTTCACAACTCTCGCTTAGTTTACTAATGCTCGTATTCAGCGCAAAAATTTCCGGTCGAAGTGTGCTTAATTCTTGTTTCAATTTTCTGTTTTCCAAATAGGATTCGCCAAATCTATTTTTCCACAAATTTTTTTCCGACGAAATACCAATATTATCGTTCAACGTGTGAGAAATTTCCCGTTGAAGATTATCGTTGTCCGTACTCATCAGCGCTAAACTGATGGTACTTTCGTGTAAGAATTTTTGTAGCGTTTGACTTTTTTCGTTGGCTCGTAAAATTTCCGAATTTTTAACACTGTCGGTTTTTATTAGTTCGTTAATTCGTTTAATTAAACATTCTCGTTTTAGTTTTGCTAAAATTTTGAAATAATTCAGCATTGGCTTAAATTTGAATGAAACTTACCGCCGATAGAACGCTTTCGAAACTTTTTTAGGGAACGCCTTAAGATTTTTATGGTAAACAAGGATTTGGTGAAATTAGCTTCCAGATGCTGTAGTTTATTAAGTTGCTGTTTATTTTCGTTTTCCAATTTTTTTGCATGTTCACCGAAAATTTTTAAATCGTGAATAATTGTGCTGGTCACCTGATGCATTCGTCCTTGTAGAGTTATATCGTATAAATCTTTTTGAAAATCCTGCCTAGATAAAAGAAAAAGTTAAACATTTAAATTAAATTGATGGATTAGAGTAGTTCTCGAGAGGATCTCCATATGATGGGTAGCTTTCGATAAGCTAAGAGGTATAGGTATCCTCTTTAGATGCACATTGTAATAAATTGAAGATGCGTTCTTGGCTTACTACCTTATCTTGTTAATAAAAGTTCCATCGATGTGAAGAGCCAACTCTTTTACTATTTCGTGAATGCATTCGGTTGCAAAACCGCAACTATTACAAGTTTGTGCAGAATAAGTTAACGTTTGGGTGTTTTTATCTTCCAGCGTTTTCATATCCCGATTTTCATTATTATTTACTTTTTCATTTTTTCGAATCTGGGAAATGTTATATTTAAGTAGCGTTAGAAATTTTTCAAAAATGTAAATTACAATGAAATCTTTTAATTGTGACAGCGTTTTCCATAAATAATTGGAACAAGTTCCTAAAGCTAAATTGTTTGGTTTCATAACATTTCTACTAAAATCTTTCTTAATTAGCGATTCAGTAAACTTAATTAAAAGGTTTATCATAAAATGTAACCTGAAATTGCAAATTTTAACCTGAATTGCAATAAATAGGTAAGTAATTAAAAAACCTGTCGATTATTAACTCGAGATAATTTAAATATAAATCTTTTCCGGATTTGTGCCGTAATAAACAAACCTCTGATACTTCTTTATAACTTTTGGAAGGATACAGCCAGGAATTTATTTGAATACCATTGCAGTTACATAAAATTTCTTTGTTAACGCCATTAATATTTTTTAAATCTTGGGCTAGTGTCAGAAGCAAAATTTTACTTGGAAATTCCATTTGTCAGTTGATTGCTAGATCTGTTAAAATTGTCCTTCATTATTAGGAAATACTTGACGATTGTATTTAGCTGAATTTTTCCGTGCACTTTTATTTAGTCACGAGAGGCAAAATAAATTAATCTAATTTAGGATATGCCGGCTCACATGCATGAGAAACGCGGACGTGGATCGCGGTATGCATTATCATATCACGACTTAAATAATTATCAACTTTTTAATTAATAATGACTGCAATAAACACTTTTAATTCTAAAATTTGATTGCTAGTATATCCCGTCGTGCGCGTCATCATCAACATGTTTGTCAGCGCGAGATAGAGCTTCGATTTACTTGTTGAATTAAGATTCTTTTGATCGATCTAACTAATGTATTCTTAATACAAATGTGTTAAAAAGACGCGGTTTTGTAAATGCAGCGTAGGTAATATACTCTATTACCAGAGGCGTACTGTAGAGATTTGACTAACGATGATGATATAATAAATAATTTGATAAAAATTAAAAATGCTTAATTATTCTATTGAATGCCCAAAATACGAAGTAGGTAATACCTAAATTAATTTAAATTCAAGTCGAAGCAATTTAATTATAGAAACAAGGTATGTAGTATGCTGGTATCATAATGAGGTTTAATGCAACGACCCAAAAATGTTAATCCAAAAAAAGAAATATTTTAGAACCAAAAATTTTATTAGATATAAATGTTAATTTCTAATAATAAGTAAAGCAACCGTTATTTTATCTTGCAGTACCACCACGAGAGACACAATTTGAAAACATCCCGTTGCGGTTTCCATTCCTGCCTTAATCAACTTTATGAGTAAATTTTTGATAATAAATAATTATGGCTTTGATTTGCACAAAAATAATTTACAATTTTAATTTTGAAATACGTTCTCCTACTTTTCATGCATCTGTTTTCCTCTACACTTATCTATTAAAAATATCTAAAGAGACATTAAAAACGTTAGCACGAAAAGTTTTTCGGTTAATCGATCTTTAAACAAAAATATTAAAATTATTTTGTCCTTCAAACTTTCCATGTTCACGTAAATGGAAGGGATAAAAACTGTGATAAAGTATATACGGGAATATGTAAACCACTTCTATCGAAGTTATTAAACCTTAAAGAGCTTTTCGCATTCTGAAAATGTTATTGCAGTTTAGTAAATTTTTATTTATTGTTTTTCTGTTACAAAAGTCGCGGGGATAGATTTCAAATATCATAAATATGACGAATTAGAGTCAGTTTTGAAAAATCTTACATCGAGTTACACAAAACTTTCTTTGAAGCTCGACTCAATAGGCAAATCTGTCCAAGGTAAAATTCTTGTAAGTATTTAATTTTGTTGCTATATAAAATTGCATTAGGAAAGGAATTGTGGATTGTCGAAATTGCTTCCAAGACTGATGCACCTGTGGTTGGGGTGCCAAGCGTAAAATTGGTGGGAAATATTCATGGAAATGAAGCTGTAGGACGCGAAGTACTTTTGCATTTCTTAAAGGTACATGACATATCGCACCCTGAAAATAACACTGTCGTAACTTCCAAAACCATTATTTTGAGATAATCGCATTTTAAAGATTGCAACGGTTGTAGTAATTTTACCATTATGTATAATGTCACCTAATTTATTTTAAATAATAATTTGGTCGGTTCTAAACCTAAACAAGTAGTATTTTGAGAATGGAAATAAATTTTTATGCTATAAATTAATTAAATAAAAGTTGAAGGTGGAACATACGACAGTTTTCCATTAAAAGATGAATGTACAACAGTATTACGTTGTTTATTATTTTCAAAAAAAGTCTTCAATAATGTTATCTAATCTAAAAATAAATTTTCTTCTTCTTCCTCTTCATCTTGCAGATCAATTACAAAATTTTTTTGTTTGCGATTGCTTACCAGTGCTTCATAAAACTGCGCATGGGACTTGGGTATGTGATTCTGGTTCAGCAACCACATCAAATCTTTCTTTTTTTCAATAGATATTCCTGGATGGCTTGCATACATTGCATCTAATTTTGATGATGTACTAGAACTTTTTCTTCCGCGGCTCTTAACTGTTATTAGGTGAATGTTAAAGAATTCTTCCTGCTTCCATGACGTTTTGTAAAATAATTGATTTGGTTGGCTTTTGACCAACCAAATTGACCAACCACCTTGTTGTATGTACCATACAACAGTCTTCCTCACAGAAGCTGTGCATATTTGTGAATTGTAAAACTGTTGTTCGCTAAATAGCACCTGAATGATAAAAGATGGAAGTTTCGACGTGGTACCATTGAAAAGAGCGTAAAAATACATAACAATCAATCAAAATCTGAAAATTGTCATTTTGGAAGTTACGACAGTGTTATTTTCAGGGTGCGATATTGTTTTCTATGTTTTCTTGTATAAATAAAAAAAAATTAGTATTTAGGAGATAATTATGGAGTGAATGCAGAAATTACTTGGTTGTTGAACAATACAAGAGTTTACATTCTTCCAAGTATGAATCCGGACGGTTTTGAAATATCAAGTGAAGGAACGTGTTCTGGAGAGAACGGAAGATTGAATGCTAAAAAAATTGATTTGAACAGAAACTTTCCGGCCATATTCAATCAAAATCTTTATCCTAAACAACCTGAAACTAAAGCTGTAGAAGATTGGATGAAGAAAGTAAAATTTATACTTTCAGTTAGTTTGCACGGTGGATCTTTAGTGGCAAATTATCCGTTTGACAGTGTAAGGGAAGAAAGTAAGTTTTTTATTTTATTAGTGTAGACAAAGACGTTTTATTTTATCCGTTTCCTTTGCGTTATTCTCAAAATTGATATGCCAAGACGAAAATTTGTCACGGTGTCTACCACAAAACCAAACGTGATGTTTTATTTTTAAACTATCATCTCAGATAATAATTAAGTTTTGGTTAAATTTATTTTCCGTTTTGACTGTAATTATAAAAATTATTATGGCATTGAATTTTTGTACGTTAAATATATGAGTTGCCTATTTCCAAAACCGGCTATCTCCATTTATTACTTTTTCGATGGGAAGCAAAAAACCATTAAAGGAAGTGAGAGCAAAATTTCAAAAATGTCGCTATACTAAATAATTTCAAAGAACTATGTGCATCAAGCAACAGTAACCATAAAAATCAAATTTCAAAATTAAAGCCTGTATAAACAAAAATGTATTGGAATTACCCGTTTTGAAATAAACTAGAAACTTAGGTATTGCGTTTCTGTAGAAAATATTAGTATTACAAAGAAAAACTAAAGCAGCTTGAATATAATATTTTTATTATTATAAAAAATGAACGTTATGAAAATACATTTAAAAAAAAGTTTCAAACAACACCATCAGCTAAGGAATAATATGAACATTGATCTTCTACATCTTCTCGATCATCTTCATCTATTTCTTCTTCATTATCTCTAATATTCATTGTCTCTAATAATCCTTTGTAGTATTCTAGATTTAGTTCTTTATTATTTTTTAATTCCTTCCATTCAGCCCCAAAATGTTTTGTTAGCAGTTCGTCAATATTTTTTAATTTTTTGGGGTTAATTGTTACAGAATTTAATTTTATACATTGAGGACGAACCAGCGTAAAATTTTTCCCTCGTTTACAAATTCCCATTGCCTGAGTAATGTCGCTATTGTAGTTTGGTTCTCCCTTAACCAAAATATTGTTTTCATTTTTTGACGATCTGGTGAATATAAACCTTTTACAGGAATTAATTTTAAAATGTAAAGCAGCAGGTGATTTTATATTATCTTTTGCTGCTTCTTTCCAATCTTGAACATTCCAATCAACACCTAATTTTTTTAGAGTACCGTAGTTTTCAAAAATGTCATAATATACTTCTGGGTGTATTATTGTTTTTTTCATAGCTTCCTTATTTTCTTTTCTATTAAAGCAAATACTCTATCTGGAGGTAAAAAGGAATGACCTGTTACGGGAAATATAACTTCTAATTTTTTAATATGTTTTGGAGCGTCTGAAAGCCATTTCGCACACATAGTCAGAATGGTACTGTTTTTATTTTGTCCAGTGCAACCGTCTGACACTAACCGTATGCTTTTGATGGTTTTTGATTGTAGAAATTGAAAACACAACAAAAGTACTTTTTAGATACCGGTCAAATAATATAAAAACACCTTTAAACTATCACATCATTTACCACACTAAGCACTCTTGAAAGATTAAAAGAATGAGTTGACGGCTTTAGTCGTTTTCGTTTATAAAGTCAGTTGCAACATTATGATAAAATTTGGATTTAGCCGAGTTTGTTTTTAATGATGGTTGGAGGATATATCCGGTTTTGGAATAAAATTTGGGAGGTACTTAGCCGCTTTTGTAACTAAATCTAATTTTGGGTTCCTTTTAAACATGGTTTAGACTGTTATAAAATTTTTTTTTATATGCAGTTCTTAGACATGGTCGTAAGGTACAAGATAGCACCACTAACTCATTTTGAGCAAAATGGATATAGCCGGTTTTGGAAATAGGTGACTCATATAGGGTGCCCGATTTTCGATCTAGGAAATCTGGATTATTTTAAGAGATATACCACGTCCATTAAACTAAGACAAAATTTTATAATTTTTCTCTGACAAATAATCTAAAAAATTTTTGACCTATCAGTTTGGGAGAATACTCGAATTTTATAAATTTTGTTAGTTATTTTTGTTGTTTAGTTAGTTTTCCTTAAATAGAATACTAATTTTATTACTAAATTCTGAACGATGTTTTCAAATGTGGAATTATATTTTGACCCTCTAATTTCTAGTCGTCGCCGTCGCTCTCATATTTTATGGTAAAGTACGAGCCGGCACTGATTTTCAGGAGATATTTCAGAAGTTATGGTTTACAGGTCGACTTAGTTTTGTAATGTACTTTGAACGGGAATAATTGGTGGATACCTTGGAACCATGACGATTTTCCCATGCAAAATTAGTTAAATTATTGAACCCAACTGGTGGGAAAGGGTTACCGAACTTTTAGACTTCGCTTATATCTGTCTAATCGTTTAATAATCTGCTTTTTTCTCACTCATTGCGTAAATTATTATTGTTGATGTCTTGCCAGGCATTTATTACATTTCAAATACAAGCACTGCAATTTCACATTGTTATAATTTTATTTTTGGATCGTACAGTACTAAAGACAGTTCGTAAATTGTCATAAATCTTTGTTATACCCTCTTCCATATCTTGTTTTCTCATTGTCTTTCTAACTCCCTCATTCCAGGATTTGAGGGGCCTAACTTCCTAGTTTTTTCCTGTTGGATTTCTTAATACATGTTACGTATTAGTAACAGCATTAATCTAGAAGAAAGTAGAGATCCAGCCGTAGAGAATTTGTGTGCAATTTTCCACAGGGATTACTCCCTAGAGAACGGAAATTTCAGCACTCCTACACTTAATTTTACAAATTAAGAATTATTTTTCTTCTTCTTCTTCTTCTTCTTCTACACTTTTCGTATAAGGCTCTCATTATTACTAAAAGAAATTCTTGCTAATTTTTATTGTAATAAAATAATTGTTATTATAGAATGGGAAAAATTAATACGTGAATTAGGCCAAGTCAAAGGTCGACAAGAACAACAAAAGTTGCGGGAAGATTATATTGGTATAAAGTTTTTAAATTATTATACTATTCCTGCTTTTTTGTTTATTTGCTTTTCTGGTTTTCGGTTTTTGTTGTTTTAGCATTATGCTGTCTGTTACGGGCGTCCAATGATTTTTTACAGAAGGGGGGAGGGCAAAAATAAAACTATAAAAACATATCTCATTAAAACAATATTGCAATATCAAATTATAAATTATTCTTACTTTTTGTTTATTTGCTTTTCTGTTTTTTTTATTTCGGTTTTTGTTGTTTTAGCATTATACTGTATATCTGTTATGGACGTCCAAGGATTTTTTTACAGAAGGGGGGAGTGCAAAAATAAAACCATAAAAAATATTTCATTAAAACAATATTGCAATATCAACAAGTCAACAAAATAGTTAACTTTTTCAATTCAGATTCTTTCAAAAAATTAACCGATATATGCAATTTGCTTCTTCCATGGACGCCCATGCTACTATCTATTACTTAAATGAAGAAACCCGGGTGGAGCTGACTTCTTAAGAAAAAATTGTATTTAAAATATAAAATAAAAATCTAAAGAGTACGTTAAAACTGAAATAGGTACTATGACATATTGATTCGTTAACCTTCATCAGCTCACGAACAATGAGCAGTCCACCTACCACAGAAACGGCATCCCTTGATACATAACTGCATAGTTTTTTGGTTTTTTTTGGCGCGAACTTCTGGTAAAGGGTTCTCCTGTATACATTTTTCAAATTGAATCTATGTCCAATAACTTAATGTAATTGACATTTATTTGTAGCATCGTTACCGAGAAACCCTCCATCTTTGTCACCCGATGACGATGTGTTTAAACATTTAGCTCATATCTACGCTAATAAACATCCAACAATGCATCAAGGTTTAGGTTGTTCTTCCGGCGAAAATTTTATCGATGGAATTACAAATGGAGCTGCGTGGTACACATTTCAAGGTACGTGTTTTGCTATTGCCAGGTGTATTTTATATTATAAAAATTCTATAAACCTTTAGGTGGAATGCAAGATTTCAATTACGTGATGCACGGTTGCATGGAATTAACGTTGGAAATATCTTGCTGTAAATATCCACCTGCTAGTAAATTACAGCATTTTTGGGAAGAAAATAAAGATGTAGTGTTAAATATTTATAAATAATTATTTTATTAAGCATAAATAAACAATTTAATTTTAGGCACTCGTAGAATTAATTAAGCAAGCTCATCGAGGTGTAAGCGGAAAAATTGTAGATGAAAATACTGGACGTCCAATAATCAAAGCGAATTTAAAAATTATTGGACGAGATATCAATTTCACCACTTCTTCAAATGGAGAATTTTGGAGACTTCTTCTTCCAGGAAATTATAGTTTACAAGTATGTACAACAAAATTTTTACAAAATTAAACTATTTTTTTTGTGATTCCAGATAAATTCTGAAGGTTATCATCAAAAAATTGTGAATTTTCCGTCTTAGATTTTGGAAAACAACAACCCGAACTTACTAAACTTGAGATTCGGTTAACGAATGATACATATCCCGTAACGATTTTGACAACCATACCATCAACCTCAACTGTGTTACAAAATAATTTTACAGAAGATGGAAATCTTTATTTTAATAATGATGAAAATTTAAACGCAAAGAACTATTCTAAATTTATTCGAGAACAAATTCAAAATGATGCGTCGATGTTCGGAAATATGACATTTGCGAAAAAAATTCAATCTTCATGCAATCTACAAATATGCAACATGAACATTTTTCATTTCGCAATATTTTGGCTTATTTTTTTATTTGATGAAAATTTTTGAAATATTTAAGAGTTTTAACAAACACGAAATTGTGATTTACAGTTTGGGATGGTCCCAAATTTTTTAAACTTTGAATTTGGCCAAACCAGAGGCTGAATTAGCATTTCTCCTTTAAAAGGATCACCCCGCTTTGGCGATTAAAAAGTGATATTGTATTAACTTTTGGACATAATTTTATATTTTGATTAGTTTATTGATGTTGGTGGGCGCAATGAATGTAAATAAAGTTATACGTATACTGAATACCTGCATTTTCCGCTTGTCTATTAATTATTGTTTGTAGTATTTAGATGTAGTATTTATGGTATTAATGGTACTACAACGTTTTTGAAAATTTTGCAGAGCTTTTCACGTTTAATTATTAAAAATATTAAGCAATAGAGGGTAAAAAATGATTGCCCTAAACACGATAAAAAAATCGAGACAGGAATGTCACGCATTATAACCATGTAAGGAAAGATACCTGTTTATATAGCAAAGACGGTAGTCCAATCGATGTCCAGTATCTTTAATTAGGCATTAAATGAATGAAAGAATCCGGTTTCAGTTCCATTCTTACAAAGTTTAACTCCTGTACAAGTTCAGCAATCACCGCAAGATTTTAGATCAAGTTTGTGAAAATTGAATTCGGTAATTTCATGCGAGCTTTCGATCCCATTTCAGAGTCCAAGAACAAAACTTGAAAGAAAAAATTAGTCGTTATAGAAAAATTGGGTTTCCTTTTTCTTGGTATGTTTACTATGTACGAGTAGCTACGCAATGGATATTATACAATGTAACAGATTACATAACCATTTTTTTGTTTCATTTTGTAAACGTAAATGTAATTATGAGATAAGTTATGTTTAACTGAAGCGTAGGGAAATTACATTTGGTATTTTAAGTGAGTTTCTCACAAAACTTGTACTGTAATGAATAGTCTCGTTTAATAATATCTCTGCGAAGGTTTAACTCACTGCGAAGACAAAATATTTGTTTTCATAAAATTATATGCTGCTAACATGAAGAAATAAATAAAATAGGTATTTTATTCTGACCATAGAATGAACTATAAAACAGTAAAAAGCAATAAAATTTATTTTTATGACTAATAAACTCAAAGCTTTATCTGTATATTGAATCTGGTTTAAAATGAAATGTAATTATTATAGCATAATGGTTTAATAATACAATGTTTTGTTTTGCTCCTTCTCGATAATACATGACTCACTTTTTTCAAACAAATTCCAGTATTATATTAATTAAAATAAAGTATCATTTCTAGATTATCATAGGATTGCTTTCGATTCCCGGCAAAGTACGAATTTTATTTTTGACCGTATCCCCTCAATAAGGAAAGCTAAAAACCACCTCTCCGAGGTGTAATTGTGAAACCTGAGAATGCGCAGTAATCTATAAATTTAATTTCATAGGTTTTTCAAAATTTAAAAACGATATCGTAATGGTTCATCAGTTATTAACTGAACAAGTTTTTACTGTATACCTTAATCTGACATAATTTTTATTAAGAAGAAAATCGTAATTCCTTTGTAGGAAATTAATTAAATTTGTGCTATGATATATTAGTATTTTCACCTCAATTCAATTAATTTTTAAAAAAAATTAATTTTCTAAAATAAAAATTGACATTAATGTACGGTAAAAACGTTTAATGACTGTACTAAATCTTGCTTAAATTTTGCAAAAGCTAGAAAATTAAATTTGTAACTATTAATTGCGGTTAATAAATTTTTTTAAAAATTGTTTAATTAACAATTTATGTAGTTCCACAATGGTATTGGCAGAAATTCGCCAAAGAACAATGTTTTCTGACTTTACTGTACACATACTATGTAGATCTACGTACATACATGGCACCTTGAAGAATGTTACCGTTAGGGGCTGGAAGTCTTTGTGATGGGATTATTTTTATAATTTATTATTCTTCCTATGGCATCATCAGTAATTTTTTAAACTTTGGTATCAATTTTTTTTTATAACTTTTGCAGAATATCTGTCGGTTGTTTGATTTATCATAGCTGCATAATAATAATTAATTTGATCACGAATTAGACGAATTTTATATCTAGGCGTGTCTAAAGTCTCATGTCATATGAGACTTTAGCAAAAACAGCAAAAATCGAAGATTTAAAAATTCACAATTTTGGTTGTTTTAATTTTTATTTTTCGGGCAGTTTTTTTTTTAAATGTTGCATTGGTCGAAGATTTGGTATTGATTATTCAGAAATTTAAAAAATTTTTCTAAATATCATTCTGTAGTTAGTATACTTTCAAAGATATTTGTGTCTTCCAAAAGGCAATTTAGAAAAGCGTTTACCTAAAATGATAATTAGTAATTTTTGCATTAGTGATTAATTATGACATTATAATTTTAAGAAGGAATGTTACGGTTAATTGCTAATTGTTGTATATTTTTTAAAGCAAAGCTTCCTGTAATTAAAATTCTTTAAAGGCATAAAATTTATGCACAAGTAACTAATATCATGACAAATAGTCGATATCTTAACGTAGTATCTCTGACAAGTTGTGGCAGAACGTCATTATATTAACATAAACTTTATAAAACGATTGTTTATAAATACCAAACGATCATATCAATATCAGCAAATAACAAGTGAGTTAAATGTTTTTAAAATAATCGAATCACCAATGCTTGTTCGCTAAAATTGTTGTGGAATTTCTAATTTTTAATGTATTATCTGGATTTTATATTTTGATAAGATCAAGGACTTGGATTAAAGTTACTATGAAATTTTTGTTGTTAATACATAATAATGTCAATGTGTCGAATGTTATCCATAACTCTGGAGTAGGTACAAAAAAAATGTGTATGCATTTTTAACCATTGGTATTATTCACCTACGTAGTATTATGGTTTTTGCATAATTAATTTATCGCTATATAGGTACTGAATGGTGACTAATAAATTATATATTTATGTACAACATACAGTAAAATATAATACACATTGTATGAATTCATTTAATTCACATTCAATCACATGTAATTTGCATTTGTTTATATATATATTTTTTAATTTTAATAAAATTTTAATGATTCTTCATGGATTGTTTCTTAGAAATATAAACTTTTGAAACGGTCACACGCCGAGTTCAAAGGCGTATTAACAAATAAATTGAAATTCTAAAACACAGTCCTGGTTATCGTGTTATACAATCACACAAAAGATTGAAGAGCTCAAAATATGTAAGAACTTTTAGAGTTTTGCTGACAGACAATTATTAGTAGATTTACATGCCGATTTCGAAAAGACCAAATTCAGTGGTCGGTGTAAGAATAATCTTCATCATATTAGCATTTCTAGTCCGCCCCTGTGCGAGTCTGAGAATTTTTAAATCTTTACAAGTAGAATTTCGTTTCTCACCCAAATACCTACAATAATCGAAATGTTACTTGTCTGTGTAGTACGGTTAGCCAGGTAAATAATAAATTATGAAAAAGTTAAAAGTCACCGGTTACTTCCTGCTTATCTGCGTAAGTTAAACGTTACTCTAGCAAAAGTTATCGTGTTAGGGGCCAATTTTACAACAAGTATTAGTTTAAACTTGAAATAATTCTACGGCTAAATGCAATATTGCTATTGTAAAACTGCTATTCACAATAAGAAGATTTGTAAAATAATGTCATTGTTAGGTGGCGCCAGTAATAAATACCTTTACCTGAAAATGATTTTTTCGGTAGTTGCCAAAGTTGTGGTTGGTTAAAAATATATTATGTACATGTAAGAAAAGCTCGGCGATTTTTCAACCACGTACGTGGTAGGTATTTGCATGCATAAAACTCGTTTGAGAAGAACGACGGACGTAGAAAAAGGTAATGTGTTTCTGTTAAGTCTCTTCCTGGTTTAAACTTTAATTTTATAACACTAATAATAATAGTGTAATAGACAATCAAATTAAAAGTGTAATTACAGTAACAATAAATATTGTTTCCTTATATGAAAACAGGATCGTTATTATGTAAAGAAGTGAGGACGACAAGGTAGATAGATTTAAAATTTACGTTACTAGAATGTACAATGGATCTAAACGACCTTCTCGTGTTTAACAATTAAACCAAGATACTTGTAATCGTACCTCATTAAGAATTACTTTGCCGGTTTGGTTAGCAGCTTGGCGCCGGAGTTCTCCGGACTTGAAATTACTCGAGTATAAAAATTCAATACTATATAATGCTGGACTCGCAACGAAAATTCAATTTAGAAAATGGACTAAGATTTGAATATTGCAAATTTTGCATTACCCCGAAAAATGTGGGTAAAACAAAAGTTAAATGAGGGGTTGTAAAAAATTGCCATATCTTTTTAGTACAGTTTGTCCTTGTTGAAAACACACCTGATAGTATTAATTAAATATTACTCGATTTTATGTTACATAATATTATGTTTTATTTTAATTTTTTTTTTTGATAAAAAAACTGTATGTGAGATGGCTAATGGGGTGCATTGGCTCTCATTTGGATTGGCGCATTTCTAATGTGAAAGTCAAAATGCTTACTGAAAATGATCGTAAGTTTTTTGCCCAAACTGATGAGAATCATAGAGATGATAATGTAAATAATAAGTACGTAGTAGTAACTTTATTTTTATTATGCAATATTGTGTTTTGTTTCGAAACACTTTTTTCAATTACACATTATATTGGTATAATCAAGCATAAAACATAGTGTGCCAATCAACCCTGTAATGGGATAAATAGACACACTGCAGGAGATAAAAAATTAAGAAAATTGCTACCTAATGATATAACAATTTGCTGCATATAATAGCATAAAAGCCAGTTTAATTTTCCCAATATTTAAAAAGTGAATAAAATTTCAAGAGTGCGCAAATAGTATAATACGCGTCCAAAGCATATTTTAAGACCATAATTTTAATGATTTGGCCGAAAACCATCCTTTTTGTTGTTTAAATTCAATATCAATATACTCTTACATCGTACAAAAGAAAAACTTTTGGCGAAATTAGATATTATGGAAAAACTTTTATAGTTTTTCTATTTTAAGAGTTTCCACCCCGAATATTCAACTCTAAAACTAAAAATATATCACACAAAAATTGCAACTAATTTGAGAAGATACGTATTTTTAAATCTTATCTGTTCACCCCCATCTTGTTTTTTCATATTTATGTGAAAAGGTGTTTGCATTTTCTAAATTTTTGTAATTTTACAATACGCGTTATATTTAGAATAAAAATTTCGCAATTTCACCAAGTAGTTTTGTAATCATTCCAGGATCTTTTTTACGTCAAAAATAGTATTTTTTATAACCCCCCTCCCATTAGCTTATTGTAACAAAAATATGAAATATTAATAAAACGATTTATAACATAATTATTGAAATATGAAAGAAAGAGAGTAACTATGAAAGATCAAGTGCCAGCCAACATTAATGAGTTAGAGGGAAGTTTACCCCAATACCCCGACTGTATAAGACATCAAACAAAAGATTTTCTTGGTAAAATTAACAAATGTGTAAATGCCAAACTCTAAACTAAATTGAGTTTGTTTAAAAATCTTCTTAAAAATGATTAAGTTAAATTAAACCGTTATATGTGATATAACATAATTATTGAAAAACTTTGCATTCAAAAATGTAAAAATCCAAAATTGCACCCGATTTTGGGATTACAATAATTGTTTATCGAATGGCCCAATTTAGATGCCGTTGAATATTTTAAAAATGATAAAACCTGTTATCAAATTGCTTTGTTTACCAACAATTTTCTTTTTGTTCCTATGCGATTACAATCGAGTTCGAGATACCATACCATCAGTAAGTTTTCATTCTATAATATAATAAATTTTTAAGAAACAACTTTAGAATATTTGCGAACACACTATATTTTCATCACGTAGTTGAGAACTTTGATAACAGCGTGTGACACATATATTTTGTTATCAAGAATGCTTGAATTTCTAGAAAAAAACATTAATGACTTGAAAAATCATCGATGAATAATACGAACAGTTAAAAAAACACTCAAGTAGTATCTTATTATAATTTATTGCAGAAAATGTACGATATAGGCAAATATTTATGTAGACCATTTTTAATTTCTATGTAGATTCGGATAAATTATAATAAAAATGTGTACAAAAAATTTTTGTATGTTTATCACGAACATGAAATTTTGAATATTCTAAGATACCATTTGAGCGAAGATATGTACAATGCATTGTTATATTTTTTTCATCTACGGAATTATAAAAAATTCCTGCATTAAACTTAGCTTTGAATTTTCGAGAGCAGAGCCAGAACCATAATATTTTGTAAATACTTTCAAGTAGTTAGTATACAATTAACTTCTTTTGTGATGCTCATTGGCTAATATTAAAGCAATCGGAGGTGCATTATAATCTAGAAAAAATAGTGGATACGAAATTAACTTCTAAGATAACAAGACAGTGGCGGAACAGCCACAGTCCAAGGAAGTTTACCCATTTAAAATGAACAGATTATTTTGAAGTTTATGATTATATTCCATTTCTTGACTACCATTTACATAATTTTTTTGGAATACCAAAATGAAAATTACGAAGTTAAAGAAACGATTGCTATAGATCACAAATGCAAGGACCTTGCTATTATTATGTACTAAATTGTTTCAAAATTTTCTTTGTCTTAAAGATGGCCCTTGTATATTATATTTAGATATTTATTTGAGATGAGCCAGCCATTATAGAATGAGCGGTAATCAGAAGATGCAACTGCCTGGCCCTTCTTTTATAACACATTACGAGTCGCCACTGATCGTATAAATATAATAAAAGTCTCATTAACTTTGCAAACTAGACTTAGTATTAGGGCACAAACCCACAATATCATCGGCATTATGTCGTTTATAGCTTTCATTTGAAAATTACAACCGATAACAAGTGTAAGTATATGATTTTAGGGCTAATTACATATATGTAGGTACTTTGAAAAATTAATCACTGGATAGCAATAATTGATCGTTCCTCGGAATCGGTGCACTCCAGACGTAGTGCATCATATCCTGAAATGCGAATCCCTACCACAAGTTAAGTTTGATGTAGAATGTGGTTGAATAAACCAGCATGGTTCACTACGTTTTATGATCAGTGTTTAGTGTTACGCTGGCGGTAAAGGAGTGTACATATTTACGGTGTAGGATCGTTTAAGCTTTCGTTGCGAGTGAGTGCGTTTTTTAAACAACGACAAATAGTTTTTTTTTAAATCACTTAACGTTTTTTTTTAATTGCCGATTTTAAAACTACCAATAGTTTTTAAAGGTGAGTTGATTTTATTTTTAACTAAGGTAAGGTTGAATTAGTAAATATGTATTTATTATTAATGCCAGGCACGTTGATGAAGATAATAGAATACAAATTAATAAAAGTTAAGTTTAATGTGAAACGTTTTTTTATACTCAATAACGTTTAATAGAAAGTTTCAAAATATTACATAAATAATTACACGGAGAAAAAATAAATAAATTAATTAAGTCAATAGAATGTACAAAATAAAGTTATAAACGTCTCATTATATCTTAAATGTTGTAAAATACCATTTTCAGTTTTTTCGTTACATTCTTTTATATTCAATATGTTAATTTCGAATTGAAATTAAAATTTTTAATATTACATTTAAATATTTGTGTTTCTTTTTTATAAGTTACTGACGATTGGTTGAAAATTGACCAAAATGCCTTCTTAACTTTTGATAACACAAAAATTGGTTTATTAGTTTAAATTGCTTTGTATTAATCATACATAATCTTTGTAATGCTTTATAATAAAGAGATAAATTGACAATAAAATTGTTTATAGGTCGTGCCATTTGACCAGTTTAATCGTCTATCTTTTTTAATGTGACTTTAATCGGAGTTTAAGTAGAAATTCCTTTCATCGCCTTCTAAACAAAATCAATTTTTACAATTAAATATTAAAATTTTATTTATATTATAATATAGCAGTAGGTGCCTACTTATTTAAATTTTTTCTTTCTTGTTTTCGCATGTAATTAAGATTCACGACCTTACCAATTTATCTACCCTATACGTTACGTTATTAGCATTAACAATCACGCAATGCAAAATTCACAACGGTTATTTTACACTGGCACTGGGAAAAAATATCATAATTTTTTTTAAATAATATTATTTAATTAATTTTGATAGTACTATTGTACGATTGGACGAATTTAATTTTGACAATATAACCTGGTGTTTCAATTATTGTTAATTTGCGGTTGTAAACAAAAATGTAGTGTTGCTTAGCAACACGCGATAGCTTTAGCTCGAGTGCACTTACTTAAAATTAATAACACTATTTTTGTTTAAAAGCTAAAATTACCACGAGAAAAGCATATTACGGTATATTTATTTCCTAAGATAATTTCGTAAATATAACCATTTCAATATACTATTTACATTCGAGTTTGACATTAAAGCACGTTACTGTCATGATAAAGTTGCTCTGCATCTATTATAATTAATTATAACATGAAATGCAAAAATTTATATAGCAGAAAGAGAATTCTTTTCGGTGCAACTATTGCCGTCCATATACTACCTCATTTTTAGATCGATAAGTTTCATTATAAATATGAAGGCATCGTTGCATAGCAATGAACTAAAACAAGTTGTCTGCCGAGAAAAAGTCGTAGGAATAAAATTAAGCAGACCATTCTAGCACATTTATTTTACTTTAAAGATATTTTTTATTTTCCAGCATTTAATTTGCTGCACGTTAACTATGGTATTAAATAATAATACTACACATCATCGCAGTTATTATTTGGGAAGCTTAAGATGTGGATACAATGTAGAATGAGGTGCATTTCCATGAGTATCAGTGACATTTGTGGCAGATGATTCAGTGTTAATTTCAGTTTCTCTTAGGGAAATTCTTGATTTATTATTTAAAGACAACTTGAGCAAGCGACCTCTCTTTTTCCGCTGTTTATACATTATGTATATCATCGGATATCTGTGTGCTTCTCTGCAACTTACTTTTTCTCAGCACCGAGGTTGTGCATGGAAGTTTACATTTTACCATCAATAATTTTAGAGAAGGGTGTTTCAATTGACCTGGTAATTTTTCATCGATAGTCTAATGCTCTATACCTTTCCTTCTGAACCTCAATTACAAACGAAAAAAAAGATATTAATCTATTTTTTACTACTACTCGAGACGTAGCAGTTCAATGAGAATCAGCGGAAATGCTTATGGAATTCTTTGGAAGAAGTTTTATATGTTGTACTTAACAGATCTCCAGAGCACTTCGTTTGGTAATTACTTGCCTGCATAGCTTTTAAGTACAAGAACTTTATGTAAACTATATACAAGGCACACTATGTGTAAATAGTTCAAAATATTAAAGATACTTGTATAAGACGATTTTGTATTACCCTCAAGAGAATTTTTCACGCTTACAATCTGTTCCGAAGCTTCTGAAATGATCAGAACGACGGAAATTCATCTAAAAAGTTTTAATAAATTTCTTCCGAACGAGTTAACTGTTTATTATTTAATGAGAGCATGGCTATTGTGATTACTATTGATAATGTTTTTATAGCACAAACGGATAGTGAGTGTTATAATAAATTTGAGGAAATAAATTACTTACGTACACGAATTGAACACTACGCCTTTTTTTATGAAGAATTAACCATTTTAGACGATTCTGTTTGCATTTTAGATGGCATGAAACTTAAAATTCTAATCTGCCAATTCAAAATAATTATAAAATATTTTAATAAATTAATATTGAGTAATGAATGTGTAATGTAACTTGAGGACAAAATGATACATTAATATGTCTCTTTACCTAGAGTATCTTGTAATGAACTGAGTGAAATTAAAAAGAACAAAAAATAATTTAATAAATAATATATTTTAGAAAAAAGTAAATTTATTATTTTGTCCATGTTCCCCCGGCATATAATATATAATAATGTATGTAGATGAAATAATTGTTAACCTTTATGACGACTTGTCAACTATTACGGTCGACAAAAATGTCTTGCGATTAGAAAGTGAAAATCTATGTCATAGAATCATAACTAATGCTTGAGAAGTAATTTTAATATACACGTAGTAATGAAGAGAGGTTTAAACAAGACCATCAATTCGCTAGTCGAATAGAAATCGAAAACGTTCTATAAATTTTCTTCAGACTTGCGACGTTCAAATTATATCTAATAAAAAGCAATGGAAAAACGTTCGCGTGGTGGTCTTTTTACCTACGATACGTATCTCAAACATCAAAGCGATAAAAATTATTTTCGTAAACAGAATTAGGTAACGAGTCTGTCGGAGAGATTAAAAGAGTTGTATGGGTTGTTAGTTATACCATCTATATTTATTTTTGTTCTAAAATTTTCTGTTGCAGACTCTATTTCCATAATACGTACCTAATATTGTATTGTGTTAAAAATTGAAATGACGGCGATGACGACGCTATAGCAGTAGAGAAGATGAAAGCATCAGTAAAGAGCTTTTATCGTTCAAAAACCTTGATTTACCATTTTTCTAAATTTATCGAGCTATCATAAATCAACTTTGTTAATTTAGCTTAAAATAAGATTGTCATCATATTAACTCGAAATTGATACAAAGATTCCTTGATGTTTAAATTACAAAAAAATGGTTAACTATTTTAAGAATTCTTTTTTTATATTATGTTAATATATTTGAAATGAGCGTTACTAATTATACAAATACTAGATTTATGATATTGGACAGATAAAGTTTATATTGAAAGTCGGAAAAATTTAAAATGTTTTGGGGGAATAAGTGTAAGTGAAATAGTGGACTTTAGAGTGAATAATAAATATCATGTTGTTATTATTGATTTTTGCGACTCTTGAATCATGCCAATGCATATAGAGAGGCACATGGATATACTATAACTTTTTTAAGCAAGTTTTATTTCCTTGTACAGTGATTTATTTTTATTTTTATAAACATGTATTTTAGAGTGCAAATTGATGGGAGTATGTTTTCCAACTTTGCCATTTTCGCGTTCTATTTACTCGGCTAGTTTAGATTGCGTAGGAAATTTTGTTGATAAATCCTGTAAATTTTAACTAAATCCTAGTTTAAGCTTGTCAACGCTTAGTTACGAACGCTGTGTTTAAATTATACAGATGTTGTGGCTAGACTTTGGTATTGATCTTTTTGCACAAGCATTAATTAGTGCACATGTATGTATGTATATAAGGATTCATTTATGTAGAGGTCGAATGTGTTTAATTTAATTTGCTTTTTACACTCTTGCATTAATCAAAAATAAATTAAGCACGCTTTTTGTTGTAGGTACCTAAGAAACAACAATTATTCCATTTCAAAATTTCAACAATCGACTAAAACGGCATAATCATATCCTTTCGGGAATCCCCCTCGTTGGAGATTCCAAACAATTGAATAATACAAATCCCACGTTCGATGGCCATTTCGAATGGACAATTTTTTTTCAAAGTACCTTATTATTCTTATTCGACGCATATTTTAATAACAACAACGATTATAATATATTATCGTTCTTCAGTTAATATTGTTAACACATATGAATAATATTGCAATTTACAATATGTAAACTTCTTCAGTTTTTACTTCGAAAAGTAATTTGCAGCTCTCTAAAATAAATATTTGTTAACTAAATTTCAAAATAGAGGATTAAGTACATAAACGCTTCCTCGAATAATTTTTACGTAACGCAAAACTCGTTTTATTTTTATATTTTCAAGCATTTAAAAAATATATAATGTGAACTTTCAATAACTACATGTAGATATTTCGGTTATATTAATTGTTTATATTTGGGTGCTAATGCTAAGCTAATAATGTTAAATTTAATTTTTTATCTTTCTTATTGAAATGTATTTTGTTTTGTTTCAGGAAAATGTCGATGACCAGTAGCGGTCACTTTTTGACCGCAATTCTAATTATCCTTACGTGTTACTGCCATGGAACCTATTCAATGTCCAGCGTTATTAGTAAGTACCTTTTCAAACCTTCATTACAAAAGTAAATGGCTCTTCTCTCTTTTAAGTCTTAAGTGGTTGGTATCCATCAAGTAATTTATTATGATAAATATTATATTAATTAACGATATTATCGAAAAACATTTTTAGTTCGTACTGACTTGGTTCGTACGATAGAGACTCTCGTCACCGCATGGGGGTAAAATTTTTTAATTAAACTTATATGTTTTCTTGTATTTCTAACTCCTGTCATCGGTTAATATCTTCAAATGTAATTTTTAAAAACTGGTCTGACAACAAGTTTTCCATTATGGAATTTTATAGAGGCATTTACTATCGGCATTATGGAAGTTATAAATACTTGATGCGACGTTAGAAATGATTTTTTTTATTGAAAAATTGAAAATGTATAATATAGTACCCATAGCAAATGCCAATATCATGTTAGGTTGGAATTTTATATAAAACGTTTGTTAAAATATAAAATGCTTAGATCAGAAATATTATCGACTGTCGAGATGTCGAGTAAATTACTGCAAATTTGGAAAATAAAAAAAAGCATCTACTTATGTAAATTTTTACACTTGCGTAAGCTTATTGCTTTATAATTGCATGTATTTACATATAATTGTGTTATAAATTGTGTATCGCATCTCATTAATATTTATTCAAATTTATTGAGCTTAATCATACATAAAAGCTGCGTTTAATTAAATATAATTTGTTTATAAATTAAATTAACGGAATTTTTTGAGAATATATTTTCAAGCTTTCCGATAGATTTTACTCGACTAATGGCAGTTAAAAAGCAAAAAATAAGTTCTACTTGCCGAGTTGCTCCCCAATCAATTTTTTAAACGAAACAAAGAGTAACGGAGTTATTTTAAAGTAAACTTGACGGTTCGAGTCTGGGTTGGAACTTTTAGTAGGTATGCTGAATAATCTTATCGTTTGTCATTTGAAATAAATAAAATTTAAAGTTTTCTCAAGGTAATAAAATATTTTTTAAATAATAAATTAAATTTAAATTGGTCAACAGTATTTATATTAAAAATTATTATGAGTTCATTTTAGTTATTAATTGTTAGTAGGTAGGAGGTCCTCAAGGATTAAAACTTGGCCCACTTCAGGATTATATTATTGTTGCATTAGTGAAAGTTCACAATCTTTTTTTTTAAATAATTGTTTTGCATAATTTATGCACGATTTGTGGTTTAACATTTTTCACTGTTCAGATTAAACATTTTAAATTAAATATTGCCACCAGCAATATCTTATATTATTAGGTGTAGTACCTCTACATTTCTTGCGGTTTTCCTCCTCGTAAGTACGCATTGTGCATGTGTGATTTATTTGAATAATTGTGAAAATGAAAGACAAAAAGGTTTTTATAAACGTGCAAGAAAAATTTTAATTTTTATCTTCCTTCAACATTCTTTGTCAAAATACTTAAAATCGCTGAACTTTTGTTCTCAGAAACACAGGACCTGTGGACAATCATGACAAGATTTTCACATTTAAACCTATGGTCATTGAAATGCTTGACATTCTTCAGCTAGTAAACAAACACGCTGCGCAAATATTTGTCTTATGTTTTGTTTTTACACAATAATTCTTATAATTATTAAATAACTGATGACTTGTAAAACGACTTTTTTATTGTTCGAGTGTACAAAATTAATTACGGTTTAAGAACCTAACAGTAGAGTTATTAACATAAACGTAAAAAAGTTAAATTGATGCTTAAACAAGGGCGATAGCTTTTCAATATCGTTTTATCACTTTGTATAATATAAAAGTTCCTTTGGATTATTTTTTTTACTTTTTAAGCTTTAATCAAAGCGCAAAGGAAATTTATAAATGACCCAGATAGATTATTTTGAATGCAATGTCAATTTGTTGGTAGTCGCATGAAAACTACGTTGCATGTTACTCAAATTTCCGCATTTTCGAAAATACCCCAAATAACGAGTGCTAAATTAGCATTTTCGGCTTGGTTCAGAGCAAAACCATCAGACTGTTTACTTTTTATAAATAAATATTTTACAAAAAATAATAATAAGTTGAATCTGAAAAATTTAGTTTGTCACAAAAGCTATCAAATTCTGAAAAATGCAATGGATGCAGTTGCTCAGATTTAAAATATATTTCCAATTATTTTTCTACTTTATAAATATATAGTTAATTTTAAACAAAACCGTCTTTTAGACTCTATTAAACATGGTAATAAATTATTGTTATAATTATTTCACTCACACATTGGACGCACGCCATCCAAGCTTTAAAGCTTTAAAAGAAAATATAAAGGGTATAGCCGGATAAGCATGTGAAATCTGCCCCAGCGATTTTAAAAATCCATATGGTGGATCGATTTCTAACTAAAAAAATGTTTTTCTGAAAATTTTAGCTTTTAAACCCCGTGGGGTACGACGTAATTAAATAAAACGTGTTTTTCGGTAATTATTTTATTGTAACTATTCTACTGAATATTTTTTAACAAAAATTTTATTGGTAATAATTATCAACAAGGGACGTTAAAAAATAATTTTTTTAGAATTTTGTAACCACCCCTTTTTAAAAAAATAAAAAGTTTTTGTCGTTATATTTAAATATGTTCCTTTCATATGTCACTCACGAATTTTTTCAAAAACTCCTTTTGGCTCTTCATTATACGGTAAAATTTTCAACTTGATCCATTTGGTGGAACAAAGTCAAAAAATAAAATTGATTTTTTATATTTTCTTCTAATATTATTCACTAGATTTACTTGTGAAATACTGCTTTTTTATTCAAAATATATCAAAATCTTATTTAAATGTACATACTATTGGAAATAATTAATCAGTGTCAAAATTTCCAATTTTGTAATTTATAATATTATAATATTAATATGGTTCAACAAAAGCTTATCAATTATTTATATTGAATTAAGTAATTTTGCATAAAATGTATAGATTAGACTTTAATACAAGTAATTTAATAAAATTAATAAATTACAATAATAATTAATACAATGAATCGATGTTACAAGAACTAAATGAAGCTTCCAAGGCAATATTAGACCTGAAAATGAACCTAGGTAAAACATAAAAAAATGTGTCCCCACTACGCAAAGATTCAAATTGAAACCTAGGACACAAAATCACCAACTCTAAAACTAACCAAACATCGGAGTTATCTAGAAGAATAATCTTTTTTTAATCTGCCCTGCTTTTGGAAAGCTAAACTGCATGCAACTGCGGTAATCAAAAATCCCTATAATTCTGAAAATAAAGGTATACGACGCATGTGTATTGCCTACTGCAACATAAGGGATGGAGACGACAACAACAACAACAAAAGCAAAGACGGAAAATATAAGTACAATACAACGAGCAATGAAACAAAGAATGCCAGAAGTGAATTTCAGTGAAAAAATCAGAAATAAAGTAATAATGAAAAGAATAAGAGTGGCAGACATAACAGAACGAGTACCAAAGCTAAAGTGGCAATGCATGTATACGTAGTCAGGCAGAGCTCACTTAAATAGGCTTAAGAATTGGGAATAGCTCCCAGGGGACCAAAAACTACCAAAAGAAGCTTAGGAAGACCCCGAGACAGGTGGCTAGACGACACAAAGAATGTTACAGGAAGATACTGGTTTTAGGCAGCGGCCAAAACAGAGATAAATGGATAGAAATTGGAAAGGCTTACGTTCAGGAGCGGACGGAGATATCCTGAGAAAAAGAGGTATTACACTATGAGAAATTCTTTGTTAAGATTGCTTTTAATAACATTAGTTAATCCTCGTCATTATCTTTATTCACTACAGCATTAACTTTGTCATCTGTAAACAAACGACTGAAATATTTCGACAGGTCTTATTATTTTAGCCAAATATCAACCACGAAAAGGATAATATATAATAGCCGCAATGTGAGAGCAGCACCCGATAGTGCGCCTACCATTAACACAATCACAACAATAAAAATTATGGCCCGAGATTTTATTCGTACCTGGTTGATAATAATCAATGAAACAACGGTATTTTTTTGAGTTGATATGCCGAGATTTAATTGTTAGTTTTATAATATTTGGTGTGATTTTTACATAGTGAAGTGTAATAGTAACGTCTTCATTCATCAACTCACAATCAGCCAAATAAGATACGGTTCTAGACATTCGATATTTTTTTTAAATATATTAATACTGAATAATTATTCCCAATAGTATGAACATTTAAATAAGATTTTGATATATTTTGAATAAAAAAAAGCAGTATTTCACAAGTAAATCTAGTGAATAATATTAGAAGAAAATATAAAAAAAATCAATTTTATTTTTTTTGACTTTGTTCCACCAAATGGATCAAGTTGAAAATTTTACCGTATAATGAAGAGCCAAAAGGAGTTTTTGAAAAAATTCGTGAGTGACATATGAAAGGAACATATTTAAATATAACGACAAAAACTTTTTATTTTTTTTAAAAAGGGGTGGTTACAAAATTATAAAAAATTATTTTTAACGTCCCTTGTTGATAATTATTACCAATAAAATTTTTGTTAAAAATATTCAGTAGAATAGTTACAATAAAATAATTACCGAAAACACGTTTTATTTAATTACGTCGTACCCACGGGGTTTAAAAGCTAAAATTTTCAGAAAACATTTTTTTAGTTAGAAATCGATCCACCATATGGATTTTTAAAATCGCTGGGGCAGATTTCACATGCTTATCCGGCTATACCCTTTAGATACAAGAAATTATCAATTTTGTACTTTCACTTTTACTTATTATAAAGTTTTTAAGTGGAAAATTTTTTTTTATTTTTGTAGTTTCAGTTTTATCATCATTATTATAATGATGACTTGTAAAACGACTTTTTATTGTTCGAGTGTACAAAATTAATTACGGTTTAAGAACCTAACAGTAGAGTTATTAACATAAACGTAAAAAAGTTAAATTGATGCTTAAACAAGGGCGATAGCTTTTCAATATCGTTTTATCACTTTGTATAATATAAAAGTTCCTTTGGATTATTTTTTTTACTTTTTAAGCTTTAATCAAAGAGCAAAGGAAATTTATAAATGACCCAGATAGATTATTTTGAATGCAATGTCAATTTGTTGGTAGTCGCATGAAAACTACGTTGCATGTTACTCAAATTTCCGCATTTTCGAAAATACCCCCAAATACCGAGTGCTAAATTAGCATTTTTCTGCTTGGTTTAGAGCAAAACCATCAGACTGTTTACTTTTTATAAATAAATATTTTACAAAAAATAATAATACGTTGAATCTGAAAAAATGTAGTTTGTCACAAAAGCTATCAAATTCTGAAAAATGCAATGGATGCAGTTGTTCAGATTTAAAATATATTTCCAATTATTTTTCTACTTTATTAATATATAGTTAATTTTAAACAAAAACCGTCTTTTAGACTGTATTAAACATGGTAATAAATTATTGTTATAATTATTTCACTCACACATTGGACGCACGCCATCCAAGCTTTAAAGCTTTAAAAGAAAATATAAAGGGTATAGCCGGATAAGCATGTGAAATCTGCCCCAGCGATTTTAAAAATCCATATGGTGGATCGATTTCTAACTAAAAAAATGTTTTCTGAAAATTTTAGCTTTTAAACCCCGTGGGTACGACGTAATTAAATAAAACGTGTTTTTCGGTAATTATTTTATTGTAACTATTCTACTGAATATTTTTAACAAAAATTTTATTGGTAATAATTATCAACAAGGGACGTTAAAAATAATTTTTATAATTTTGTAACCACCCCTTTTTAAAAAAATAAAAAGTTTTTGTCGTTATATTTAAATATGTTCCTTTCATATGTCACTCACGAATTTTTTCAAAAACTCCTTTTGGCTCTTCATTATACGGTAAAATTTTCAACTTGATCCATTTGGTGGAACAAAGTCAAAAAATAAAATTGATTTTTTATATTTTCTTCTAATATTATTCACTAGATTTACTTGTGAAATACTGCTTTTTTATTCAAAATATATCAAAATCTTATTTAAATGTACATACTATTGGAAATAATTAATCAGTGTCAAAATTTCCAATTTTGTAATTTATAATATTATAATATTAATATGGTTCAACAAAAGCTTATCAATTATTTATATTGAATTAAGTAATTTTGCATAAAATGTATAGATTAGACTTTAATACAAGTAATTTAATAAAATTAATAAATTACAATAATAATTAATACAATGAATCGATGTTACAAGAACTAAATGAAGCTTCCAAGGCAATATTAGACCTGAAAATGAACCTAGGTAAAACATAAAAAAAATGTGTCCCCACTACGCAAAGATTCAAATTGAAACCTAGGACACAAAATCACCAACTCTAAAACTAACCAAACATCGGAGTTATCTAGAAGAATAATCTTTTTTTAATCTGCCCTGCTTTTGGAAAGCTAAACTGCATGCAACTGCGGTAATCAAAAATCCCTATAATTCTGAAAATAAAGGTATACGACGCATGTGTATTGCCTACTGCAACATAAGGGATGGAGACGACAACAACAACAACAAAAGCAAAGACGGAAAATATAAGTACAATACAACGAGCAATGAAACAAAGAATGCCAGAAGTGAATTTCAGTGAAAAAATCAGAAATAAAGTAATAATGAAAAGAATAAGAGTGGCAGACATAACAGAACGAGTACCAAAGCTAAAGTGGCAATGCATGTCATACGTAGTCAGGCAGAGCTCACTTAAATAGGCTTAAGAATTGGGAATAGCTTCCAGGGGACCAAAAACTACCAAAAGAAGCTTAGGAAGACCCCGAGACAGGTGGCTAGACGACACAAAGAATGTTACAGGAAGATACTGGTTTTAGGCAGCGGCCAAAACAGAGATAAATGGATAGAAATTGGAAAGGCTTACGTTCAGGAGCGGACGGAGATATCCTGAGAAAAAGAGGTATTACACTATGAGAAATTCTTTGTTAAGATTCCTTTTAATAACATTAGTTAATCCTCGTCATTATCTTTATTCACTACAGCATTAACTTTGTCATCTGTAAACAAACGACTGAAATATTTCGACAGGTCTTATTATTTTAGCCAAATATCAACCACGAAAAGGATAATATATAATAGCCGCAATGTGAGAGCAGCACCCGATAGTGCGCCTACCATTAACACAATCACAACAATAAAATTATGGCCCGAGATTTTATTCGTACCTGGTTGATAATAATCAATGAAACAACGGTATTTTTTTGAGTTGATATGCCGAGATTTAATTGTTAGTTTTATAATATTTGGTGTGATTTTTACATAGTGAAGTGTAATAGTAACGTCTTCATTCATCAACTCACAATCAGCCAAATAAGATACGGTTCTAGACATTCGATATTTTTTAAATATATTAATACTGAATAATTATTCCCAATAGTATGAACATTTAAATAAGATTTTGATATATTTTGAATAAAAAAGCAGTATTTCACAAGTAAATCTAGTGAATAATATTAGAAGAAAATATAAAAAATCAATTTTATTTTTTTGACTTTGTTCCACCAAATGGATCAAGTTGAAAATTTTACCGTATAATGAAGAGCCAAAAGGAGTTTTTGAAAAAATTCGTGAGTGACATATGAAAGGAACATATTTAAATATAACGACAAAAACTTTTTATTTTTTTTAAAAAGGGGTGGTTACAAAATTTAAAAAATTATTTTTAACGTCCCTTGTTGATAATTATTACCAATAAAATTTTTGTTAAAAATATTCAGTAGAATAGTTACAATAAAATAATTACCGAAAACACGTTTTATTTAATTACGTCGTACCCACGGGGTTTAAAAGCTAAAATTTTCAGAAAACATTTTTTTAGTTAGAAATCGATCCACCATATGGATTTTTAAAATCGCTGGGGCAGATTTCACATGCTTATCCGGCTATACCCTTTAGATACAAGAAATTATCAATTTTCTACTTTCACTTTTACTTATTATAAAGTTTTTAAGTGGAAAATTTGTTTTTATTTTTTGTAGTTTCAGTTTTATCATCATTATTATAATGTAACAAATTAATTCGAGAATTTTGAATTTATGTAGTTTTAAAAGTAATCTTGATGGTGCACCAAAACGACAATTAGTTATTTGAGCATAGTCGTGAGATAGCTCGCCAGGTTGGCTTGGTTTTTTTGTTAATGATGAGAATTCATCAATACAGATAGACCGTTAGCTTTACGTGCCCTCCGAAGTACGAGGACGCTCAGTTAAACTCTTCCAGGACTATAACCTTCGTTCATTTGATACCAGCCCAATGGCAAATTTTATATATTAAACTAGTTCACTACATGAGATTCGATGGGTTTAACCGAGGCTGTTTTTTATTTTGGTTTTAAAATTAACAAAATGTATAGAGGTAGATACTAAGTTTTCAGCAGGTAGTTCTTCAGATGCAATCATTTTGTGCCCCCCCCTTCCCAAGCAGAGGGTTAACTCGAAATATTTGTAACTTTCACTATTTGTCAGATATAGTTGATACAATGTATAAAATTGTGTAATGTTTAAAGTTGTGATCTTAATTAAATTATATTATCTCGGTCGTTTTAAGATGTTATAAACGATTAGTTTTTTACATTAAAATATTTGACACAAACTTCCTCGTTAATAAAATTTATAAATTATGGTAGGTGAAATGATATAAGTTTTGAGGTGACACGCCTTTTACTATTTTAGTACAATATGACCTTATGTAAAATAAGTAGGACGAATTGATTTAATACAACCCTGACTTAAAACCCCCAATAATAATTATTATTAACACTGTTCTGGTTTAAAAGTTATCTCTTCATTCGACATAAATAATTTTGTGTTATAATAGAAAAATATAATTTATTATGTGTCCTACCATGGAAACGTTTTGGTCGGCGCTAATGTAAACGAATCTCAAAGGTCCATTTCGGAAATATTATCTATTGAAAAAATGATTTCAAAATTTAATAAACGCTCAATGTTATTGATCTTATCTTTTGAAGCTATTAAGTTGTTTTACACCAATAGCGTAACTTGATAAGTCACTTATGCTTAATCTAAATAATATATTAACAAATTACTACTCACTTCGACAAATAAAACAAGTTTACCTTATAATTAATAAATTAGTAAACCTATAAAATGTGAAATTTTAATATAAATTGTTTTTTAATTAGCTTTAAATTTTTAAAATATTATGTCGTATTCGACGTGACACCTTATACTTTTTGTTTTAATTAGTACTTTTGAATTTCTTAAAACCAGAAGATCTGCTTAAAAAACGTTTCCTTCGTGTTTGATTATCAAATAGTAATTCATTTATAATGTTGCGAAAGAGGCTAAAGCTCATTTCGAATAATTGATGGAACTCGTTACCACAAAACCTTTTATCACCTCTGGTTTATTAATTTTCTCGACACAAAATACAATACAACAACATAAAGATTTATAACAACCATACCGCATAAGTAGATGTACAATATTTTATCCTGCAACTATTTATAACAATAATTAAATTGTGGGCTTTTGGGTATAATTTAATTATTTTATTATATCCACCTGGTGGTAGTTGTTTGTTTGGCGTTCATTATAAGACGGTCAAGTCGTAATATAAAACAAATATAAGGTGTGCCTACAAAGGTATCCATCAGGTATATTAAGGACGAATTAAAATTTTACCCACCTGAGAGCACTGTAAATCATAGAGTTAATGGGCGGGCAACTCGGGTTTAGATTTGGAGACCACCCGGTTTTAGAGTCGTTCAAAATAGCCGCCAAAAGTGCCCTCTCATCAGAACGAGTGCTTTCGATGTTACGGTTTTATTGTTTTTGTTAATAGCCTACGGTTACCTGAATTTGGATGTCTAAATTGAAGTTTAATAAAATGAAAAGTGGATTTTTAGACATTTTTTAATGCTATAATAACCACTTATTTTTTTTATTAATTTAATCACTAAACTTAATAATTTTAAATTTTAAGTGGTTTATAATATTTTATAGATATGTACATAGTATCGATGAAAATTAAGACATAACTGAAAACCAATCGGATTGCCTCATTTTTTAAACTTTAGAGTGATTACAACGCTGTGATGATCCAAGAATAATTCTCGACTTACAGATAGCCACAAGCGGTTTTCGCAAAATGGTCACCCATCTAACGGCGAATCGCGACTGGCATTGCTGGTATTTCGTCATTATTTGACGAGAACATCCCTGGGACGTTAGATTATCAAACCAATCAAAATTTTCACTTTCTTTTTCAAATCAACGAAACTTTCAATTGTTTTAACAAGCCAAGATAACTTATGCAAAATTCTAAAGCACAAATATTTGAGAGCCTTTTCTATCATGCATAGCCTACTCCTTTGTATTGTAATCGGGAAAATTTCACGAATATTACTACGGCCGGCGGTGACAATCCGGTTTGTTTCACTGATGCGGGATCGGCAGAGTAAAACTAAAGTCACTGTTTAAAACTCAAAATTTAAAACTCTTTCAAACACAGATGCAAGTAGCGCAATCCGTAAAGTACAAAGTAATGTCATCCAATCTGGATTCGTACCCAAGTGTATTAGCTTTAAATACCCTTGCTAAAGCAACCGCACTACTGAGGCGATTGATGTTATGTTGCGCGGATCCGCGCTATAATATGTATTCGTTCTACTCAAAAAGGTAGAAAGTGAAGATCCGTTGATTGACTTTGCTTCTAAATGTCTAACCCAACATTCACAAAGCCATTTTGTTATTTAAAATTACGTTTTCGTTAAATTGAAAGTGGCTGTCTAGATCGACTGACTACTGACTAAATGGCAATGCTGCGAAAACCAAATGGTTTTTTTTTAGATTGAGATTTGTAAATAAATACTAAGGTTGATGTGTTAAATTATTTGCTACTATTATAATTTTACAAATAAATTTGAAAATTTACAAACGTCAAAATTATGGAAACGAAGGGGCGTGTAAATTAACACAAAGAAACAACCTTTTCAGTTTCAGTATTTGTTTACCTTTTATGAGTGTAATTATCTCCAAAATTGCACGATCACAATTTACCAGAAGATGATTTCAAAATAATAATTTTTTGTTGAAAAAGTAATTGAGGTCACAAGTTAGTATTATGAGCCATTCCACTTGCCTTCTTCATAAATTCTTAATTGATAGGTTAGATATAATATGTATAACTAAATTATATTTTTAAATTGCAAAATTTTTCGAGATATTCACGAATTAATATTATTATTAATCAAATTTAACCTTTGAAATGATATTATTATAAAAATTAATAAAACTTTTTAACAGACCTTGATGGTGGTACAGTATTCATATTTTATTATTAAATAAGTATTGTCTTGTAGTGGGTGTTAGTTGTGCGGTGATTTATAGTTTTAATTATCTTAGCTGTAGGTATACTAGGAATTTTTAAATTTTCTTGATGACTTATCGATAATGCGTTAAAATTAATTTTATAATTTAATCGTAAAGCTGATTCAATAAAATTTTATCTGCTTATTAGGTAGTATGTACAACATAATAACGTTTTATGTTTTATAAAATCAATTTTTCATATTTTCAAAATTCAGAAATGCTGCGGGTTTCTTTATTCAAAAATAACATTCGAAACTCATGGGGTGTCATCGGAAAGTCAATTATCAATGGGGAAATCCATTCATGAGTCGACATTCTGATTTAGTCGAGAAAGCTTTCATTAATAGTTGACTAATTTGTTTTGCTATTTTTAAAGTGCTCTTACCCTATAAAACCAACATGATAATATTATGCAACAAGTCGAGGTTTGTGGTTCTAGATCAATGTAAAACTGTGTTGGATAAATTTTCAAAATGTCAATATAGCATACATATACAGTCCTCACAATATGAAAAGCCCGGTCGCGAAATTTAAAGTAATCGGTCTTTTATTTCCTGATGTGTTAAATTTTTCATTTGTAATTTGAATTCTTTAAATATTTATTATTATATTAACAATAATAATGTATAATATTAACAAAATTTATGAAATAAATTTATAAAACTTTAAAATTGAATTCGCGAAGCAAAATTCATGTTTTTCGAATTATGGCGATTACAATAAATTTGCATAATTTGATGTTAAAAAAATTTATTATTAAAAAAATTTATATGCACTATTAATAAAGGTACACAAATAAAGGTATTAATATTTTGTATGGCCCTTCTGGTCTTTATTACATCTGGTAAACGATTAGGCATTGATGACGTTAAGCGCGTCAGGTATTCTGGTGTTAAATTATTGTTCCAGGCAAAATTTAAAGACTGCTCTAGCTCTAACACATTCTTTGGTGTTGTATTAACAACATGTCTTTTTATTATGACCCATAAATTTTTTATAGGGTTAAAATCAGGGGAAGTTTCCACAGCAATCCAGTGTAAAAATATCGTTACGTAAAAAGTATTCATTTCTCGTAACACATAAACAAGTTAATAGTTAAATATTTTGCAATAAATTGTTTTAAATATGTATAAGAAACATAAAATAATTCGGAATTTTCAAAAAAAATTATTTAAAAAATATGCCATACTTTTTAGCCGTATGACAAGGTGCTTTGTCTTGCTAAATAATCCATTCCTCAATATCTGCGTATAATTGTAAAACAGATGGTCCTAAATTTTTTTTCAAAATGTTAATGTACCTGTCGGCAATAAGGGTTTCTTTTGTAATTTGTAATTTTCCTAATCCGTGTTGGGAAAAATATTCCCAGACCATTAAACCGATTCTGCCACGTATTATTTTAATTGTACACCGTTCACTTAATTTTTCATTTTTATAGCGCCGTACATATTGCTTGCCACCGAAACCGCATAGTAAAAATTTTGACTCAACGCAAAATATTACACAACTCTAATCTTCTGCAGTCCAATTGGCGTATTTTTTTGCAAACTCCAGTCATTTTTTGTCATTGCTTTGGTTCGAATTGGTTTTTTAATAGGCGAATAAGCTCTTAAATCAAATTCATTTAACCGATTTGCGATAGTATTTACCCTTGAATTTACACCAATTTAATCCTTTACTTTATCTCTTAGCTGTCGGCAGGTTTTAAGCGATTTTTCGTTAACAATCGACGAAGAACGCGGCCCTGAGCTGGCGTAGTCTTCCGTGGCGGTCGTCCTTTGCAAGTGGCTTTGTAACGCTGGTTTTATCAAATTTTGTAAAAACGGCTTACCGAACCTCTATTGCACCCTACTTTTTGCTAATATACGTAAAACTTTTATTTTCATTTCGTAAAGTTAAAATTGTTTCCTTTTCTAATTTGGTCAAATTGCCGCTTTTGGCATTTTCACACAATTATGCTATAAATAATTCAAAATATAAAACTTGCAGACACTCAATAACAACTAAAGTGTTTGAAGATTATGTACCTTATACAAAAATCCCCACCTCCTCAAATAAAAGAATTACAAGCAAATATTACCTGAAAATTACACCGGGCTTTTCATATTGTGAGGACTGTACATAATATGTAATAATTCCGCATTTATTTTATGATACAATCAGAACACAATATTTCATAATTACTAAGTTCGTTTCGATTAAAATCGAAAATAAAGCAAGTTGGAAATTATGCAATCTTTCTATTAAATCAATTTAAGTCATGTCAACAAATCTGGAGAGAAATCTAGTTAAATGAAATGTTTATTGATAAAAATGTTAAAATAAGTTTATCGTAAGCAATTAATTCTTTTTAATTTAATGCACATAAATATAACAGTAAATCAGTTTAATTAAGACAAGATTTTTTAATTTCACTTGTGTACAGATTAAAATGTCGGCAAATAAATCATTATAGCACCTGAGTATGTTATTAGTGTCCACTTGTACACCTTACATTGGATGGAAATATGCCAACCTAACTCATAATTATGCAAATAAGTTATCCACAATTTTCTAACTAAACGTTAGACATTTTTATTTCACTAAATCTCTAGTTACATTTCGCATAAGAGGAATCCCAAGCTTTTGTCTGATCTCGCGAGCATTGCATACGCAGACGGATTGCCGAGTCTCGCAACCCCCGTCCTTAATTCTTAATCCCATATTATATGCTAACGTTTTCTGGATATTTCAATAACTTCAAATTTCTTCATCGGTGGCAACTAGAACCTCTCCCATTGCCGGTCGACACCTCCGTATAACAGGAATTATTTCAATTTTGTAATTATGTACCCACGTACATATTGAATTTTTGCTATCAAAAAATAATATTAATTTAGTGTTTTTATTTAGAGTAAACTTATTTTCGAGACGAAGCATAAAATTGCGTTTTAAGTTTTTTCAAGAGCCAGAGATTGAAGTTCGCGTTCGAATTTAAATGTTACTGCTTAAAAAACGAAATAGGGAAATGTGATTTTGTTCAAGATTGACATGTGGGTCAAACAACAGCAGTAGGTGGTAATGTTGGCACCACGTTCAAGGTCATTAAAGTACGTTCAAGGTTACGTGTATATGGATGGGTCAACAATCAACTGAGGTCAATGATCTTTTGTTGTTTTTATATCGGTACTGGATGCCATCAATGTTATATGTACGTATAATATTGACAAATATGAAAATAAACTTTTTAAGATTTTCAAAACCGATCACAATTTATAATAGTCCGTCGAGTACAACATAATATGGGATGAGAATTTTATTACTTTTATAACATTAACATATTGCAATGGGAAGTTACGCAATAGGATTAATTTTTAATCTCGCTTTGTACATAAATGAAGATTGATGGTTTGGCATTCTTTTATTTTTACATGTTTCAATAATTGCCGATCGTAAAGAGATTATTGCCTATACTTTTCTTGATCAATAAGTTGTCGAAGATGTACTTACATACATATGTTTTTGTAATGCAGGTAATCCTTCTCTAAAGTTGGTTGCTCTTTTTACCACCATTCTGTATAATAAGAATCAACACCCATGATGTCAATTTTCCAGTAAATGTTTTAAATGACATTTCTGTAAACAAACAGTTACATTATATTATAAATTATGTACCCTCGACAAATATTTTTTCTGCGTTTTTGCTCGAGGAAAGAAAATTCTTACCCCACTGGGACTGGAACGAGGTATCTCGACTTAGTGTTGTGAAGCCACATAGGCATGACTTCTCTAAATGTCTCGTCATCTTTCCCGAATAAAATGAGCACTTAACGAACACTATCAAAAATTTCTGAGAGTTGACAGCATTTTTAAAATTATTTTGAAGAAAATGAATCGCGTGGAACTTCCACTTTTGCAAATGCAATTTTGAAATCAATTGAGGGTGCGAAACAAAGAATAATCAAAATTTTGTCAAATAAGGGTCATCGTAATGTAAAACATAAATAAGTTAGCAGTGGACATCTTTTATTATGTATCTATTATTATGTACTAATAAATCTAATTATTTTGACTAGTTGAACTAGATACAATAACTTTGAGCAATTATTTCAGGACCTTCTTGTATATTATGTAAAAGTGCGAGTTAATTTTTTGATGTTCTTCATCACATTTTATTATCTAAATTTAATTTATTTATAATTTCATTATGTGTACGTCTGTGTTTATGAAATAATAATACGAACATATTGCAAACGTTGTTAGTTTTATGATACTCTAAACAACACAAGGTAGTAGATTAGTAACAGCTAAGTTGTCGAAGGTTTTTAGACGTTTGCTAAAAATAATTATCATCCTTTAACTTGATTTATAGTCTATTGAATAACTATTAATAAAACATTAAAAATAAGAATTGCTATAACATTATAAAATATTCTTAGTAACAGAAATTGCTTGGTGTGACCGACCGCTACCCCAGCTAGAAAAGAAATTTCTCAGTCCTCCAAAGCTCTGCTTAATAACAAATTTTTCTTAGAATTTGTCTCAATTATACATTGCGCCAAAATATGAGTTTCACAAAGGCTTTCTTGCCCATGTTTTACGGATCTAGCGTCATAAACGCCCAAGCGATTCTATTTTTCTTCAGAGACAATGGCAAACCACAGAGGTAATCTGCGATGAACATATTTCTTGAAATGAACTTCCTTATGTTTGTACTTTAGACTCGAATGTTAGTTCTTCCAAGTAAGAATTTTCCACTATAATTCAATTTCAGATCACACCAAGCCACTGCTGGGGTTAAATTTACGACTACTTGGTTTTTTTTTAAATTATGCTTCATTCTGCTTACCAATCCGAAAACCCCCACTGTAACCCCATGCTGGCTCGGACTTTACTTTTAAAATTCATAAAAATAATATTGTACATAGGATTATACGTGTAGAGGATTGCTATTTTATTTATCCTTATTTCTTTTTTCTTGTCTTTTTTATTCACTGTTTAATTCTTTACATTTCAGCTGGAAAACGAGCACCATGTAGTAATGAAGGAGAATCTATACGTGTGGATCATATTGACAAACAACGCTGTTACTCGTGTGTTTGTAAGGTAAGTTGTATATTATTATGTAGAAATTTTTGAAAGCCTTCAAATTTTCAATTCCATAGAGATTTAAAAGGAACCTAGGTTTACATTAATCAGGTAGTTTAAATATTTTATTTGTGACAGGCTTGAACCATTGCTGTATATTCAAAGTATTAAATATTTATTTATAAATACAAAGATTTAATTCTTAATTTTTTGGTTTAAAAAATACGAAGGGTTAACCGCTGGCGAACTTTTTTGTACACATCTCATGAAGTACATGAAGTACTTGTGAAATACATAAAGTACCTACTTGTGAAGTACATAAAGTACTGGTAGAATACATAAAGTACGTGTAAAGTAGGTAAAATACGTGTTAAGTATATTGAAGTACAAGTGAAGTATCACGAAGTTAGTAAATTTTGGGTGAATTACATGAAGTTGAACTTAGCTTATGCGCATGCGCTAGGGTGGAACACCCTTTAGTGCCTCTGCAACGGGAAATCTTTAGTTTACTTCTGATAAGAAATAAACTACTTGATCTGGGGGGTGTGGAACCCCCTCTAGTGCTCAAATTTTGGAATTTCGGTGAGTCTCTAAAATGCCGATTAAGTACGTGAAATACAATGAAGTATCGATGAATTAGGTGATAGTACGGTGAATTACTGCTGAATTATATGAAGTACGAGGAAGTATGGAAAATTATGTTGAAGTACGTGAAGTGTGAAGTTAATTGTACACCATTTCCTCTAGCTGTTGACCCCTCGAAAAAATATCAATGAAATGAAATAATTCTGGTTCGCACCTGGTTGAATCACATTATAAGAAGAAGAATATATTATAAGAAAAGCTGCATTATTGGGAGTTCGTCAGAGATACGCAAAACTTTGCAAATCAATGACTCCAAAACTATGAGGCCGATTTTATTTTTTTATGTACTTCTAATTGCTCTAATACTTTCAATTCTTTTTGTAATTATTAAATTTAAAAAATATTTTCAGAAAAAGGCCCCAAAATTTAAAATTTCAAAACAATTGAATTTAGATCATAATTTATTATAATTTCTCAACTTTTTAATATACTGCTTGGCATCCAGTCCATCTACTGGAATAAGCCTCTTCATTCTTCTACAGCATAGAATTTTTAGCTATGCTATACTAGACTGGCGAAATTTACAGTAGTACTACGTAGTACGCACTGCACAGTTACTTACTTGCCTGTATTTTCATCGTCGCGCTTTCTGTAAAGGGCAATAGCGTCATAATGTAAATAAATACCACACATAAATTTTAATGTCAACATCGCCCAATCGACAAGGAAACTGACGTTATTTACCGGGCATTAACGTTAATGCCCAACTTATTAGGACGTTGACGTCAATGCTCGGATTGTCATCATTGACCGTAACATAATATGCAATACACATGTCCGATTATAATGTCAATAAAAGAACAATGTGCAAAGGTAATCACATTAACTGCAGTTACCTAGAGCAACAAATACATATTATACTATATCCCATCTCTATGCAATTTAATCCGACATATCGTAATGCAGAGTTTTTCCAATTTTTATGGGTTCTATTATATTCCCACAGTATTGAAGGGGTTAATCAAAAATATTTTGCGATTTTTACATTTAAAATTACCGGATCAAAAATTTGTATTAAATTTTGCGTTAAAAATGAAATTAAATATAGGGAAGTGTCTATGTCTAAATCTAACCTATGTCAGAGAGAAAAGTTTATGACTGGTACAAACGTTTAAAGAGAGCCGTGAAGACATGGAAGATGATGATGCCAGATCTTGACGCCTAATCTGGACTCCCCGCTTTCATCTAAACGATGAATCAAATCGACAAATTACTGTTGGAAAGCTCGTAGAAAAAAGTTAATATCTCGTTCGGGTGATGTGAAGCAATTTTAATTTCAATTATGGACCAATACCTGTTGGATTTTGTATCACGACAATGCACCTGCTCACACACTTCACTGCGTATTCGTTCATTTTTAACCAAAAACAAGATCACAGTACTACAAAACTTCCCCTTTTATCCGATTTTGCTTCCCGTGATTTCTTTCTCTTTCCAAAGACAAAAAAAATTTTAAGGACACCGTTTTAACACCATAACCGAGTTCTTGAGATATTTTGAACAACGGAAAAGCTATTATATCGGCGAAAGAGCCAAAATCGAAATTGATCTAAAATAAATGTTCTTTAAATTGTCGTTTGCTTTTGATCAAACCTCGTATAATCTTTCTTTTTATCTTTGCAAACTAAATTTGCAAAGAAATTACTATTTCCTTTATAATAAAAGTTATAATAGTATAATATATAAAATCAGAATTTAGTGTTACGTTATGATACTGAAAACCCTTAAAATTAATATTAAAATATGGTTTGGGTGTTTTTGACAAAAGGTAATTAAAATTATGGAAAATCGCCATGGAAATATTTTTTTTGGATCGTGTACTTTTGGCGGTGAAATAATTGAAAATTGTTTAGTTACCTGTGGTGAAGGTTAGTTACGAGTAGTTACTCAGGTTTATTTTACTTTTAACATTGGCATTAAAAGTGGAAATCACGTGTCCTCTTATAAGATTGTTTCTATATTATAAAATTGAACTTTTGATTCGAGTAAAGTAAGTTATTATGACAAAAATATAATTTCTAGTTTTCCCCCGGGAAAAATCCTGTGATAACGCTCGTGACTATCATTATATCCTTTTCTGATTACAAAATTTTGAATCCAAAACCTTTCATAATATTAAATTTTGGTAAGATTTATTTCCATAAAAGAATAAACAAAACTTCCAGTAGCTAGCAAAATAAATTTTAAACGATAACCTGTTCATAAAACAGATTGCATCCGCGTGTATACGAAAATTCATGATTTCGTTCTTGGCATTCCTAACGTGTCATCTTGTAATTCTACACCGTCGTGTTTTATAAGAGTTATTAATTTTATTTACCAAGTTTGCAACTGGTTTTACGGTTCAAATCTTGTATATAAAACGATCATATTGTTGAATAAATTTAAACAGACGTAAATAAATTCACACACGATTACGACGGCCTGCAAAGAAACGTTTAAAAATACTGCCAGTTTTTAAATTCTGCTATGTTTGGTTTTCCTCCAAACACTCTTGTTATATTGCACTCTCTAATTTTATTTAAAAAAATATCAGTAATATTACAATTACATTTTTTTAATTGCGGATTTTATGTATAACTTATAGTCTATCAGTACAAAAATATTGATCCCGCAACACAGTTTGGCCGTTAAGACGCAGCGGTGTACAACCGAGAGAAAGTAGGAGAGACTTGTATGAAGTTTACTGCGTATCTCAAGGTCATGTGCTACAAATACAGCTTTCTGCAAGAGCTGTAAACAATTATAATTTTTGGTACTACCATAATTTTTTTCTTTCGTGCGGAGATTAATTTTCTATTGTACGGTTGGGAAAATAGAAAATTTCCAGTTTCGAAAACTTGATATCCTGTTTTTTCAGAAATAAAGGTGAACGGAGAAAATTAGTAGGTATGGGAGGAAAAAGCACATTGTGTTGTCACTTTTTCTCAGAAAGCAGATGCATGTCTGTATGTATGTATCGTATCCTATTGATAATAATATATTTAATTAAGTAATAAAGTAGCAATCATCTTAAATGGATCCGGTGCGATAAAAAATACAAATTTGTAGCACGCGAATGGATAACTTTTCAGTTTCCGGGTGATTGTTATATCCGGTTTTCAAATACCATACAATACAGTCTTTGAATATTTATTATCACAACAGAATTGCCGTTATTTTAAGAAAATTATTTATTTTATTATGTATAAAATATTATCGCATTACATTCTTACTATTATGATTCAGATATTATACATAGTATATAATTCATATTATGTGGTATGTTCATATGCAATTTTCTTCTCAGAAAAGTTTAATCTAAAACAACATTATAGTACATATAGATAATTTAGTTTATATTATAAAATTTGCACCAACTTCCCATCAATAAATTAAATCACATTTCCCAATGTCTCCGTCGTCGCATCGTGTCGCTTTTGTATTATTATAAATAATATGTACATAGTACATGGTAATATTATAATGTACTGGCATTAGACCATAAGCGTTTTCGGTATTGAAAGACAAAATCCTGTTATAAATTTTTCTTCTTTGGTATGCACCTACTAAATATCTTTAGATAAGATTTCCGATTGCTATCTTATTGGCCCATTAAGATTATCCTAATATAAATATTGTGCGATGCGTTTCTTCTATTATCCGTATTATTATTTTCGAGGTTAAAATAATAATACGGATGTAGCTGTTTGAACTTCCGTAGATGATAGCGTAATTTCCAAATGTTTATCATATTCTCAGGGCTACCGAATTTCTGTTTTAGATCCTTATATTATATAATTCAGTTTTACTTTCTCATTACTAATACGAGTATTATGTATGCGTCTATTATATGCATATGATATTAGCATTGTCGAGTTTACATAATAGCGAAAAAGTGGTTTTCCTGATGATGTGTGTGTAGCGCTAGCGTTTCCCTTTTTTCGGCATTCTCGTGTAAAGGTTCTTTACCTACTTATGAAATATTTAAACAAATTTTTTTAATCAAACATCCGTGATCATTCTGTCTTTATTCAAACACAAATTGGCTAAAAGTGGTTATATACTTTTTCAACTAACTATAAAGTTTATGCATTATGTATGAGCTTGAATCTTAAAGTGCGGTGGTAAAAAGGATTGCCTTTTACTGTAAACACTTTTAAAACATTTTTTATAGTTTTATTAGTTACCTACGAGGTATTAGGTATCTCTACGTACAGAAAAAAAATTAAGTTATAAAAGTACAAGTTTCGTGATTCAAATTTAAAAATACACATATGTACATAATATTATAGCAAAGGTGTACGCAGCTACCTCAATCTGTTAAATTAAAAGTTATAATATTATACTTTGATGTTAATGTAAATATTTATGATATTGATGTATCCCAAGCATATAATGTTAAAAGATGCGACCGATATTTGCAAATACACACTAAAATAATGTATATTAGGATTACCTTGAAGAATAACATTATATTATTATACGCAAAATTGCGTTCTTAAGTTTTATTTTCTTTTTTAATTTCTAATTACTCTTCTACCTCAAACCAATTACCCACACATCTCTAGCCAACTTTGCTTTTTAATCTTATTAAAAATTTTGAGGCTACACTATTACATTGCCATACTTTCTGATTTTGTATCTCCATTCTTTGTCTTTACTATACCACAGTTTATATGGCATTTTTATAAAATCTTAAATTGTCGTGTTACATATGTGATATAATCTATGTAAATTAAGAAAATAAACATTGTCAAGTACATACGTTTCAATACGTTTAAATAATTTAACCTGGGATTATATGTAAACATTGTGAAAATGGTTACCTACAAAAATATGTTTTGCGCTCACGAAGCAGTTCTAAAAAGTTTCTTCCTCGATTTGGATTAGAACTGATTGGTCAGACTGTTGTTTATGCGATTCTTGACTTCCCCACCCATTGGGGTTCTAAAGGACACCAACGAAGTCTGAAAGAGTTTTTTTGTAAATTTCTCAGTGTCCAATCCAACATAGGGAATAGAAAATTCTAACAAAAAATAATATTTGTATTCACTTTTTCTGTTTAGCCAATAATTTCAACTTTTTACGGCATTAAACAATAAGTATTAAAGTTTTTGTTATATTATTTTCTGATTCTTCTTCTTCTTATTCCTGTGCCATATCCGGTCCCCCGAACGTTGGGAGTTCAACTTGGCTAAAACCAAGATGAAGTATAATCAATTTTTACTTTATAAATATTCTTCATTCGATAAGACAAATATTATGCTAAAACGATGGACGAAGAGACGGATTATTGGCCTATTAGCGTTGTTACTACAGTTATCCGATCCAAATCTGTGAGACACTAACTTTCTTATGAGCTTTTTTGTCCTTCGGAGAGTACATAAAGCTGTCAGTTCTATGTGTTTGTTTATGATTGCCACCAATAACAATAAAATACTATTATGGGTACATTCTAAATGTTAAAATCTTTCTATGAGCAAAAGCCCCATGTTCAATGTTGGACAACAAACGGCTAAAAGGAGATAGTGATAGAACTTATCATTAACCGTGCAACTAGGCAGTCCGTTGTGTGTCGGTGGCACAGAGCTTGTCGACAGGATATAGTTTGCACAGGAGCAGCGATATGTTGCCTTTACGGATGGTCACGAAGGTCCGGTGGTGGCCCTAGGCATTAACTGGTACGCTACTCCCTACAGTCACACAGTACATTACAGTTTTTTAATATTTTATCCACGTAAATTTTTACTTACAGAGTTTCACTTTGCACTTCGGCAGGTGCAAAAAACCGAGGTTTTGCTTCGGTTGAAAAAATAAGCCTTAACTGGACTTGAACCTAAACAATCCCTTTGGACCATCACCGTGCCATTCCACGAGCCTCCACTAATCAAATATATAAAAATAATAATTCTCATTTAATTACTTATTACAAAATCTTCTACTTGCCTTATACTATGTACAGTGGCGGCAATATGAAATGCCCGGGTACCGGTGGCGAGCAATGTTCGATAATAATCGAGTGCTATCGACTCTAAATTTGTCAAAACGGCACTATTACTTTACCATACTAAAGCCCCAATAAAGTACTCCCTTATCCAGTTTAAACTTTTAAATAATATTATATTTACCCAAAGAAATACACGGTTCAAAATTATTAACGAATTATGGTTAATTTAAGAATGCAAATATTTTATAAAAAGCATAAAAAATATTTTTATGTTAAAAATTTATTACGAAACAGAAATACAATAGTAATAAATCTTTGAATACTTCGTTGTACCACCTTTAGCTTCTATTACACATTGTAAAAAGCCGGGAAATCGACTTAACTAAATTTTGTAGGTAATCATCCCCTAATTTATGTTTCCATACAAATTTCATCATTGCAATAAGTTTGGGAAAACTCTTTGGAGATGTTAACACCACTTGACGTTGCATAACAGCCCACAAACGCTCGATTGGATTTAAATCTGCACATTTTTCGGGTCATGGGATAACATGAATTCCGCTTTGCCAGAAATAATTCGATACCAAAGAAACAAAAACGGAGTTTTTAATTTGGAATTTTCATAAAATGTTTTTAGAATAACTACAGGTTAAAATGTAAAAAAAAATTTTTAATTAAGGATTACAAAAATAGGACTTACTTTTTAGCAGTATGGCATGGAGAAAGATAACGATAGTTCAAGATCGAATAATTCCGACGAAATATTTTAAATAACCGATTTAAATTATTAAATAATAATTAGAAATAAATTTTATACATGGAACCGTTTATGCATCCAAATACATCGACATATTAAAAAGCAATTTGGAATCATCTTTTACGGATTTGTATGCTGAAACTGAAGAGTGGTTTCTTCAGCATGATAATGCTCCATGCCATACTGCTAAAAAAGTAAGTCCTATTTTTGTAATACTTAATTTTTTCAAAAATTTATTTTTTACATTTTAACCTGTAGTTATTTTAAAAACATTTTTTGAAAATTCCAAATTAAAAATTCCGTTTTTGTTTCTTTGGTATCGAATTATTTCTTGCAAAGCGGAATTCATGTTATCCCATGGTCCGAAAAATGTGCAGATTTAAATCCAATCGAGCGTTTGTAGGCTGTTATGCAACGTCAAGTGGTGTTAACATCTCCAAAGAGTTTTCCCAAACTTATTGTAATGATGAAATTTGTATGGAAACATAAATTAGGGGATGATTACCTACAAAATTTAGTTAAGTCGATTTACCGGCTTTTTACAATGTGTAATAGAAGCTAAAGGTGATACAACGAAGTATTCAAAGATTTATTATTATTGTATTTCTGTTTCGTAATAAATTTTTAACATAAAAATATTTTTTTTATGCTTTTTTATAAAATATTTGCATTCTTAAATTAACCATAATTCGTTAATAATTTTGAACCGTGTATTTCTTTGGGTAAATATAATATTATTTAAAAAGTTTAAACTGGATAAGGGAGTACTTAATTGGGGCTTCAGTATGGTAAAGTAATAGTGCCGTTTTTGACAAATTTAAAGTCGATAACACTCGATTATTATCGAACATCGCTCGCCACCGGTACCCGGGCATTTCATATTGCCGCCACTGTAGGTATAATCTGGTATTTGTTATAATTAAGGAAACCTATGTTTGACTCGGCAATTTTCATTAAGTATCTATAAACATACAAAATACTAATCTCAGTTCGTTCTGGTTTACCGAATTAATGCATTAACAACAAACATTCAGATAGTTTCTTTCATTTTTTTTTCTTTATTGATTTTACCCCAAAAAACCTTTTGTTTTTTAGCTTACAATTAAGTCAAGCTCCATGCTTAAGAGCTTTCTACACCACCCAATTTGGACCAGGCGTTCTTATAAGCTTATGTAAAGATAAGGAATAAGCATAATTGGGTATAGTGTAGCGCGCTTATTATAGTCACTTATTTTGAAAATTAAAATAAAAATTTGTTTCGTATATTGAGGGTTGAGCAACCTACAGCCCATTGAAAAATTATAGCTAAATATTATAACATAATATTAGTTATTGCTATTAATAATTATTTGCTTTGTTACAGAACGGTTTTGTTGAATGCCATAATGAATACTATTGTCCACCAACAGACGGCTGTCATATGCTTGTAGAAAAGACAGAAGATGGTTGTTGCCACAAATGCAAAGGTACTGTTAACTTTCAAGAAAATTTTAGTATTAATTCTCTTCATGGCACGTTTACTTTTCAAATTGCAGGTTGCGTTTACAATGGTGTACATCACGAAAGTCATACCGAATGGACAAATCCAGGAGAGCCTTGCAAAGTGATGAGATGTGAAGCAGGAGTTGTAACCGTATCCAATATACAATGTTACACGCCTTGTTCAAATCCTCAATCACCTTTGCCGGGAAAGTGTTGTCCAACTTGTCCCGGTTAGTGATTTGTATTATTACTATAATATTATGTAATTTTGATGCACTCACCTTTATGATCACATCGTCCTTATAGGAATTAAAAATTATTTTTTTAAGAAAAATTACTTGTATGTTATAGATTGCAAAATAAACGGTCAGACAGCTACCGACGATCGAGATGTAACATCGGACGATCCTTGCTTAAAATGTCGTTGCGTTAAGGGCAGACTTACTTGCTCGAAAAAAGCTTGTCCGGTACTCCAGTGCAGTTCCGATCGTCAGCATCAACCACCAGGCGAATGTTGCCCAAAGTGCGCGGGAACTCGAAGTCTTTACACCTATCCCAAAACGTGCACTCTGGGAAGTCGCTTTCACAGAGAAGGAGAAAAATTTGACGTGGGCCGCTGCATTCGTTGTAATTGCGTTAACGAAACGTCCATCTGTCAAAGAGATTCCTGTCCAATATTGAACTGTTCGCCCGAGTTTCAAAAGAAAATGCCCGGTAGCTGTTGTAAACACTGCGTTATGCCCGAAGAAGTGCAGACCCAGTGCAGTTATAGCGGTGTCGTTTATGAGGCGAGTTTAATTTTTTATAATTAATTAAATTTTTAAATGAGTGTGACCAGTGGCGAACTGTATATACATAGTAGGTACACTCACAATTTACAGTTTTTAATTTTCAACTTGTTCTGAATTTAGCTCGCCAATGCAAAAGTTTCCAGTCCGCCACTGGGTGTGATAATAATATAATGTCAATGAGTATGCCAGTTACAAAGATTTATTTTGGTAGCAAATTTATTTCAATATTTACAGAAGCAGTACCTTAATGTAATTTAATTGTGTCAGGCAGGATGGTCAATCTTGGAAATTAGATGCTTGTAGTTCTTGTAAGTGTATTCAAGGAATGCCCAGTTGCGCCATGACGAGATGTAACATAAGTTTACCTTGCGCCCCAGGTTCGCGTTTAGTTCATCCCACAGGAGAATGTTGTGAACGATGCGAAGAGAGTATGTACATATTTAACTTGGATTTTGTTTTTAATATTAACAGTTGATTTTTGAAGGTGAAGGCATTTGCATGACTTTCGGCGACCCCCATTACAAAACCTTTGATGGAAAAATATACACCTTTCCTGGAATTGGACGGTATCAGTTGACTTCCGATTGTACTCATCGCAATTTTTCGGTACGTGTAGCTAATGTATTTCAAAATAAAACTACCAAAACGTCTACTTTAACTAGACGCGTTGCCATAAAATCGGGCAAATTGCGAATAAATTTGGGCAAAAACTTGCGAACCAAAGTCAACGGGCAAATAGTTGACGTTCCATATAAAATCGATAACAAATTGGTTATAGAGAAGCGCCAAGACGAAATACTCGTCAACTTGCTTAATGGCATTAAAATTTTGTGGACAGGCAAAAGCTTTTTGGAAATTACCGTACCTGCATCGCTTAAAAATCATCTTTGCGGTTTATGTGGAAATTTTAATTCAAACGTACAAGACGATTTAAAAGTTCGCAAGGGTGCGATTGTTGGAGAATCCCAAATTTTGGCGTTTGGTTCCTCTTGGTGTGTCGGTTCAAAATTGACCTGCTCCAAGCAAGCGAAACAAACTGCCAAAATTAGGCATTGCAAAGGTCGAAAAATTGAAAAGAATCCTTGCAAATTGCTCATGAATTCCGAATTATTTAACGGTTGTGATTCTAAATTAAATTATAACAAATATTATAAAGCTTGCACGATGGATATGTGCGAGTGCCCTAACGGCAATTGCTATTGCGAAAGTTTTATGGCTTACGCCAGAGAATGCGAACGACTAGGAGTTGTTTTACGAAATTGGAAGAAGGAAACGCATTGTGCGATAGCAAAAGGAAAAAAAAACAAAATTCAGAAAACTTCTTATACGAAAGACGAAATAGAACTCCTGTTGAAACAAAGAAGAATAAATAGGACGAGGAGCGAACGACCACCTCTTTTGATACAATAGGAAGAAAATTATACAACTAGTCATTGTCAGTATTCATCACAAAAGAACAAAATATTTTAAGTGTGATGTGTTTTGTAATAATTTATGCTGTACATAATTATTTAAAAGTATTAAAGTTCAGACCAAATATCTAGGCCCATCGTGATAAAAATGTCTCGTGATATTGACGTGAAGTACAAGTGACGACGTTCTAAATATAATTTAGTGCGTCGTTTACCTTTAAATATGACAAAGAAAATAATATGAAAATGTCTTTCTTGCAGTCACCATCCATGTAGGCTTTCAAATAAACAAAATTTGACACTGACAGAAATGACAAAATTAAAGTAGGATAGAAGCATTTTAATCTTATTTTATGACGAGGGGCAAAGAAATGTGGTCTTTATTATACGTAAGAATTAACAATTAAAAAATTAATAAAATCGGGGGTGAAAGACGGACGATGAAGATGATGGTGGACAAGCTTTTAATACTCAGTACGGTTCGGCGTGTGGAGATACTACTAACAGTTCATTTTTTCAAAATTTAGTTGTAATTTTTATTCATTAAAATATATAAATTAGTATTAGCTTGTGAAAATTAACATTAAAGTAAAAAAAAGCTCGACAGACACGTTAAAATTATTTCTTAAGTATATTCGGCAATAGGTAATTGCCTTCTTTAAATGTTTTTAAAATGATACCTATTATCGAAAGCTTATGAAATAATTTGAATTTTATGGTGTTGGCACAGCTTGTTAATTTATAAGTTTTAATCGAATGGTAATTTTTATTATTTGAAAATTAGCATAATGATTTTTTTTTATTTTCTAATCTTATAAAAGGTAAATACAATTTGACAAAATAAAATAATTGAAGAAAATAATTAACAGGACAGGGTCATATCTGGCTTGAAAAGCCACGAGACGTCGTGGTAGATTACGTTTTTTTTTTATGAAATTGCAATTTTTTGCAAGATTCCAATTTACATTAACGGACAATTTTTTTCATTTCGCTCCTTTTTCATTAGTTTTTGTATGTTTGTATTGTTTTCGATATTTCTTGTAACAAGGTGGAGAAAAGATGATTTTCTGCGCCTACTAGTTTTTTTATTATTATTAAAATTTAAGTTATTTATTACTATTGCAAAATTATTTTAGTTTTTTAAGAAATTGTTAAATCTCTTTAAAAAAAATACTCGTTAGATAAATGTTTAAATATTAAATAATTCTGTTATTTATATTTAAGTTAATGTGCGAAATAATATAGAGCAAGAAATGTAATCATACTTAAACCTGGCTACTTATGTATAAAATATTTATTGCTGTTAATGCGAAGTACTTATTATTATTGAAAAAAAAATGAAATTGAAAGACATGATATTACATATATATTTTACTGCAGAGCCATATTAAGGTACAGCAAGTTGTAATTTTGACTTCCATACTCAGAGAATTGGATTATGCCTAAGAACGGTGGTATCAGCTTGCTATTACATAAATTTAATCTCATTGTTTTTATTTTATTTCTTAATTAGACAAAAGTGGAATAATGAAATTAATAAAATATTTTTTACCAAAGACTTCTACTTTTCGTCTTTTAAATTGTTTTTTAACAGTTGATTGGCTGTAAATACGTTTTAGTATAAATAGTAGTTTTTAATGCGTTTTTAATTTTTGTTCATTAAAAAAATTATTAATGCGATAAGTACCTACCTACTAATTTAATTAATTATAAGGTGTACGTACCCCTCCATTTTAGAAAATTAAATTTCTTGTTTTTGGTACTTTTAAACTATTTCGTATTTGTTTATATTGTGTACATTTGTTTTGTAGCTTTATTTCCAGCAACTTTTTTTTTAAATTCATAATACAAAAAGCGTTAACATTAAAATTATATTTTTGTTACCATAAATGTGCGTACGAATTTACTATTTTAAATTAATTTTTTTTTGTATGTCGTTAGGATAATATTATTATTAAAAGTGTTGGTTTGTATAAATAATATAATAATTTATTATAAGAGTTCTAGGTACATATATTGCAAGTTGAGTTCTTTTTGTACAATTACCGTAAGTCGATGAATTTTTAAATAAAATTATTTATAGAAATAATTGCAATATAAGGCAGCTCACACACCAAGGAAATATGTAATGCGTATCGCGCGTTGCTTACAGAAACATTACGTACTTGTTTGGTGTTCCAGCTTTCGTTTCTAAAATCCTTCGGTTTGTTTTTATAAATTACATTTGCATATAGGACAAGTAAATTTTCTTTTCGAAGAATGGTAAATATATGTTTGTTGGGTTTCGTGTTTAACCTGAGGTCCAAGTTGAAATATTTCATGGACACCATCTGCAATTAATTCCTTATAAACGTTTGCAAGGACAGGAACCTGAGGCTTATTCAAGAAGTTTTTCACAAGTTCCATTCGCTTTTCTAGAGACTCTTTCGTTTCTGTTTCTTGCGGCACAGATGATACTTCGTCGTCGTCATTCAATTGAATTTGAGCATAGTAAGGTTGATTTGAATTTTCTGTAATATTCAGCACAGTGTCGAACCAATTACTAAATATTGCATCTCTAAAAGAATTTCTGTAATTTCGAGCAATTTTTTTTATTACTCGACCGAATTGGTTGGATAGCTAGCTTAGCTGCTTTTAAAAAGTAGTTCGTAGTTGGCAATTTAGCTTGTACTTTTAAAAAATAGCTTATGCAATTGTGTCTTACCCCATTACGCATTCTGCGACCGTCGTGAACATTTTTATGTAATCATCTTGCATTTCAGTGTTATCGTTTCCTTTTTGCGTCGAACGATTTTTACCATCAATCTTCTTTAACATATCCGCACGCAGTTTAGATTTGAGAGGCAGTCTACTTTGAAAGTAATTTTTGAAGATATACGATGTGTCGACTCTTAAACTGTATTGTGGAGCTTGCATCAATTCTTCGCCCTCTTTTGTATGTAAATCTCTGTCGGCAATACTAGTAACGCAGACATTGAGAGACAGAGTGGTAAAGAAGAGATGAGCCTTCGGCTCTATAACGATGGGGTTTTTCTTAAAATATAAAATGAGTTAAATTAAACAATTGGAGTCATTACTTTACCGGATAACTAATTCCTTTTTCGGTGAATGTAAATTGTCCATCCAGTTCTTCTTCTTTTTCGTTATAAGCAAAAAGGGATTCTTTATGTGCAAGGTGTTGAGTATGATCCAATAATTTACACGGTAATTGTAATCGTAACTGGCATGGTTGATCGAACGAAGACAATCTGACAATAATGGCGTGCGATTCTTTAGGTTTTAAAACGCCTTTATTGTGTACAACTTCGGCTTTAATTGTACCTTCCACGGTACATCTAAAAAGTAACATATTTGTAGTTTTTAGCAACACACCACCTCTTTGTATCACACGATTGCCACGAATAGCCTATTATTCGTTTGGGAGTTTGGTTTCTGATAAAAATCATTTTTTCCATAGTACTCCAGACTGGAAAGGGTTCCACAATTATATGATCTGTGGATAATTCGATAACGTTTTCCAATTGACTTTTTGAGGAGCATGGCATTTTATTTTCTGCCTCTCCAGCAGTTAAATTGTATTTAGTGATACCCTCTCCACGTATTATCAGAAAAAATGTCTCTTCTCCCATAGTCAATTCGACCGAAACCTACAAATGCATTAAAAGCTTTCAAAGTAAATAATGATAAAGAAAATCGAGAAACTTACTTCATATTTTCGAGCCTCTATTGGAATAAATTGAAATAAAATATCTTTGGTAGTGAAAGATGGCAAGGAGCCTTCAGGATTAATGCATTTGAAAATGTCAAAATCGTAATCAAAATTTAGACGTAGCATATTTGTATTATCAATCGTGTAGCTTACATGCAATTCAGAATTGTTATATAGAGGAAATACCTAAATTAACATAGGAAGAGGTAAAAACTGGGACTGTAAAATTTTTTGTACGGCTTGGTTTATTCACAACGTGGTTAAATTCTTGATGGTATCAAGGCAAAATGTACCGCAAAAGTCGACGTGCGTTTTTGTAAAAATAATAGCGAGGTCTTCTGTTTACCTAATCAGGACCGTTATAAACCGCAGGAAGGTAAGAGAATTTAACGGCATTGTATATAAACCAAACTTATTACTTGAGCTGTCGGTTCCATTTCTCCAATAAATACGGGCTTTAAATTTAATTCGAAACTTCGAGCGTACATAGATGGTTTTGTAACCAACGTTGGTAATACGTTAATATTTACGTAAAGATGTACTATTCTATTATCAGATAAATTTAAACTGTATAAAATTCTGGTTAATCCGTATTCAAGATATCTGACATCAAATTTTAATTTTTGAATCTGTTCCGCCTGTATCAGAATTAAAAAGTATTTATCGAAATTAACTTTTTTATACGATTGTTATTAAAATTACCAAAATTTGATTGTCGCTTAAATTGAATTGGAACATATCCCTGTGAAAACAATCGTAAGCTTTTTCCCTGAAAGAAATGCCCTTCGACACGTATCTATATTTGCAGTCACAAACTTTTTCTCTTTTGATCTTTAATTCCGTATCGAATATAGAAATATTTTTTATAATAAAGGTTCCATAAAAATCAGCTTCGCCCATTTCATAATCGGGCAAGAAAAACTCCACGCTTTCCATTTGGTCGTGTTCAATTTCTCGCAAAACTTTGTTAATGCTGTATTGATTTGTTTCATGAATTAAGAAAGAAATATTTCAAAATTTGCATACCCATCCACATTAAAAAGATCCCAAAGCACCACCTTGCTAAACAAACATCCAAAATTGTTTCCAGTTAAATCTTCAATCTCGAAAGTAAAAATTATTGTTTTCTAAAATGTAATAAAAGAATTTCTAACTAACCTGCAGTGTAGGATAAGTTCCAAAATATTTTATACTAAAAATGTTGTAGTATTTTTCGTCGTCGATTAATATATTCGAAAATTCGTTTAATCGAATGCGATAAAATAATTTAATCTCTTGGTGTCCTGTTTTGTATACTTTCATATTTAGACGAATCTCTAACTTTTCTTTTGGATATACCGAACCTTCGGCTGGGACGATTAGCAATTCGTCTTCATTTTGCATCTCGTTTTGACTCGACAATTTAAAATGAATTGGCGATTCGCCAAAATTAAATAATTGAAACGTCACGAAATAATTTTTTCCCCAACGAATTACTTCAAGATCAACGCTTCTAGGTGTTGCCTTTTAATATAAATAACGAACAACATTATCGTATAAGTTTGCATAGAAAAGCTTACACACAATTCCGAATAAACGCACTTCGTATACATTTTTACATAAACATTTAAAGGTTTACCAGTTAACATTTTAGTTTTCTGAACAGTTCGAACGTGACATTTAACTAGTGCCACTTCGGGTGCCCTTAAATGTCCTGTAATATACCATTTTATAAAAATCCTTTCGTTGGATGCTAGTTGTCCTTGTGGTCGGTCTATGTAAAGAGGATCGTTTTCTTTTAGTTCAAATATGTACCTGCAATAATGTTACCAATTTAATCGGGATCAGTAAGGGTTCCTTCTCTAATTTGTTAATTTTAACCCAAGATATTTACTCTAGAAAATGGCACGTAGAATTTTTTATCATAACACTGGATATATCCTGACAGCCAGGAAAGACTGTTTTAAATTTAACCACGTTATTCATTCCGACGGTGACTGTAGCATATTCGGAGTATCCTTTCAGACAAAATGGCAAAACGTTCGATGCTCTCCCGTTTAATTCTAAACCCCATTTTTCGATGTACCCTACCGTATTAATCGAATTCGGCTGTAATTGAGCTACGACTATTTGAAAATTGTGTATTATGCCAGTCATTGGCTTGAGTAAAAACTTTCTAAAACGAATTTCAGTTATGCCACCGTAGTATATCTTTTCTAACAACGTACGGTTTTTCTGGAGGGAGAAATTTAAATGAAGTCGGAAGTTTTCCACTTGCTTTTAAATATATGGTAGTATAACTTGCTAAATTGGGCATAGTTGGAGGTAAAATTACACAAGTTGGTATGATATCTACTTTCGGTATCCATTCTTTGTTTTTTGGAAACGAATGACCTAAATTTATGTGGTCACGTTATTTAAAAAGAAATTCTAGCCTTGCAAATCTCACCAACAACTTTCAAAGTTATAGGAATAGGAACATCGAGCAGCTCTATATGTTCGAGATCCACTAAAGAATTTTTAATATACGACCAATGTACGAATCCTCTTAAATTATTCGAATCCAGTTGATCAGATACTTGGGGATGATATTGGCATTCGTACAAAACCGACTCTTCTGCTGGAATTATTATCTCTTTAGGATTTATGGTAAAATTTTCAGTTGTATCTAAAGCGTTAAATAATTTGAAATTGGTTTACGAGATCTTATAATAAATGTAGGTACCGTTCTCCCAAATTACTTCAATGTCTTTCGATAAATGATTTGTTAAAGACGTTGTGAGGGTATTCGATTTTTTGGCTGCAGCTCTTCCAAAGTTTAAATAATTAACACTCAACGTAAATGGAGGCTTATGAAGCGAAGTATTTAGGCTATCGTACAGGTAACCACCATAACCTTCACGTTCTTCCGTTTGCATTGGAAATCGTTTCAAAGATGTTTCCGACAAATTAAATTTTAAATTTATAACATGCACCCCAACCAATTCTATTATTACAGGAGGCTGTAAATTTAGTTCATTCAATCGTTTATAATTCGAAAGGATTAATCTACACTTACGTGGTGCGTTATTAAACACACCAACGACTGGCAAAAATGCCAATGGTTTTTGCAACAAACACCACTTTAACATAGGTATGTTGAAAGGGTTCTAAACTTCCCCGAATTTTATCAATTTTAAATATAGGTTCGTCTTCTCTTAATTCGTTAATGTCGAACTGATAGAGAATTGGAACATTGGAAGTGTTGCAAAGTTCGAATGTCTTAACTATTTCCTGATGCATTCTACTCTTGTGAAAAAATAAAATGTTTACTGAAGTATTCACTTTTGGACCTAGAACATTGTCGATAGTATTTATTTCAATAACGATCTAAATTGTTACCCATGCATTCTCCTTCTAAACATATTTTGTAAGTTTTTAATTCGTCATCAATTATTTCTATGTACTCGACACTTTTTTCGTGTGGAATTTGTGGGGTATAAACTACAACGCATTCTAAATAATGATTTTTTTTAACTTTTGGTTCAATAAGTTTAAAATCGAATACGCGATATACGGTGTTTACATTTGAATCGCGTCGAATGGTATAACTGTGTTCGTCCTGCAAAGAAGAAAATTTGTAAAAAAATATAAATACTTTTGTTGAAGAAAATTACTTGACTATTATTTTGTATTTTAAATATTTTCCTTCTAATTACGCCGATATTAGTTGGTTCAAAAGTGACCACGGTGCTAAAATCGTTAAACAAAGACTCATCTTGATTGGTCGGTTCAATATCTGGAGCACGCAAGCATTCAGGAAAATCTGGAGTACATCTACAACTCATCACTATTTCAAACTTTCCCTTTCGATTTTGGCAACTTGTCAAAACTTTTTGTTCAATTCAATTTGAGTTATTTATTTTTCTAAGGTAAACTGATAGACCAATCAGGTTAGAATTATTTTCACACTCGCGCAATTCTTGTGGTCAAACCAAAACCCATTGATAGAAAAAGAAAGATTCAAAATTAATTGAATCCTGTTTTCTGCATAGTGAAATTTGACACTAACACTTTTGTTGAAGTACATTTAAACGATTTAATTAAAATAAAATTTCGGATTACCTTTCCACTATTTCCATCAAAACAATAATCTTACCACTTAATTAATTCCTCTAGCTTCCGTACTATTTCTTAATATTTATTTATTTACAATTAGTCTCTTCGTACAATTTTACTTTCCGTTATTTTATTATATATGTAGTATAGGTAATCAAATAATCACTTTCTACTTAATAAAAATCTTATTTCTATTTCAACATCGAAGCAACTTTATAAAGTGACGTCTTCTGTTGAGTTAAAGGTTTGCTTTGTAATTCCTTCCATTTCGAGGCTAAAATGTATCTAAATAAATTGATTTGCTTGTCAAAGAGATAACAAACAAACATTTTTAGCTGTAAACCAGCTGCCATCAGCTAGTACATTAAATATTTAAAAATGTTTTTAGCTACAACGCATTTAGAAATTTGGTATACAAGTATTCTCGTTCCTGAAGCACAGTTTCCAGTTATTTCTAAAAAATAAATTTTCAAACTTGTAAGTAACTAACACAATATAAAAGTTTATTTTCGAATAAATAATTTTACATAATAAAATATAAACAAAACGGTTGAAATTCATTTCAAAAAACAATATTATTAAAAAAATCAGTTTTAATGCGAACAATAATAATAAATTACAAATTAATCTTTCTAAATGAGGTAGAAATAAAATACTGCGAATAGTAATATAATAGAAAAAGACAAACTAACAATAAATAATAATTAAAAGTAAATCGATTGGAAGAATCGAGCACAAAATCGCTTATTAAATCGGTTTCATTTTCAAACGGTTCGAAGCAAATTTTTTCTGTAAGCGATTTAATGCTACTAACATTGCAATCGATTTTCGTACACAAAGAAATATTATTACTTTTAAAATAATCGTATAATTCGATGATAAAATCACAATGCCAAGGATTATCTCCTATCCACATTTCTTTTAAATTTGGTATTTTTTGGTGTAATAATGCGTAATCAAACGAACTTATGTTATTTTGTTCTACAGTTAAAATTTTAATTGATTTTTGAACATGAGATTCTCGCTCATCGATGGTAAAATTACTTATGGCGTTGTTATCTAACCAAAATGCACTTAATTGTTCCATTCCGTTTAAATAAGTTAAGGTAAATGTTTCAAATTTATTGTTAATTAGTTCTAAAATTTCAAGAGAATTTAATCCAACCAAACCATAAGGTTGTATGTGTTTTATATTGTTGCTTCCTAAATATAAATATTTAATTTTTTTCAAACCGTTAAAAGTGCTGGTACTAATTTCCGTTAAATTATTGAAACGCAATTGCAAATCGGTAAGATTTATTAAATTTTTAAAATTATATTGTGTCAAATATTTAATTGTGTTATTATTTAAATATAAATAATTCAAGTTCTGTAATTTGCTAAACGCCAAAGGGTCAATTTCTACAATTTTATTATTTTCCAAATATAAAATTTTTAAATTACACAGGTACTGAAAAATTTGATCGGGTACATTTTCCAAATCGTTATGGTTCATATACAAATATTTTAAATTTGTTAAACCTTTAAAAGCTTCCGACGTAATCAACAAAATTTTATTGTTATTTAAATTTAAAATGTCCAAGTTGTCCAATTCCACAAAAACATTGTCTTCCAGTTTGCTTAACATATTTTCACTTAAATCTAATTGTATCAGCTGCTTAATGCCTACAAATATTTTTGGTTCTAAATAATTCAATAAATTACTTTTCAAATTTAAAATTTTCAAAAATGGAAATTTTATAAAAGCAAAGTTACTTATGCTTATCACATTATTTTTTCTTAAAACTAAATAATTGATTGTATTCTTTGGAAAATTGAACGTGTCGTTTGTTATTTGACTTAAATTACAATTTTTACATATTAACCAACGCGATCTTTGTAAATTAATAACAGAATATTGAAAAAATATAGACGAAACGTTGAAGCAGGTAATTTGTTTGCCATTGTAAAGTAAGGTTTCGTAAGAACATCCATTCGTTTCCTGATTTTGCAATGCTTTCGTTAGTGTCGCTATTCCTATGAAGACTGCTATCCATTTTACCATTGTTACTAAAACAAACAACAAAATTTCATTTGATAAGATAGACAATTGGGATAACTAATTAAAAAAATAGCTATTTGTTCAACTAGGAAGGAAAGGGCATCAATTAACTCGAGTTGGTCTCAGATATTACCTAAAAAAACACTTGATTCCAGAATTACAGATTCCAGTACATTCTGACTTTTTCTACTAATAATTTAAGTTTTTTAGTAGAGAGAATATGCTGGAACTGGTTCATTCTTGAGTTAAACTGTTTTCAACTTGAAATTAAGTCGTCGGTAAGTGATTGATTTCTTATGTAATCATTTATATCCAGAATTCTACAAAAATTTAAATGATGATAATCAATAGAAAATCTTTAAACATCTCTGTATGTTTAAATGTAAATCAAGATGTCCTCTTTAAATTTGTTGTATAAAGCTGATACATAAATGTAATACAGACGACACAACACTAAAATTTTAGATTAAACGTCTTTGAATGTAGTTTATTTATATTCAACAGTTAATCATCTCAATAGATGAAAACGAGAAACGTTAGAAAAAAAATTCCACTGTCCTAATGTATTCCATGTAGTGTCTTCTTATTTTATTAGAAGATTTTTCTTCGTTTGATTCGGCAAGCCTCCTTTTCAAATTTAGTGCTTCATATATACAGTGGCGGCAATATGAAATGCCCGGGTACCGGTGGCGAGCAATGTTCGATAATAATCGAGTGCTATCGACTCTAAATTTGTCAAAACGGCACTATTACTTTACCATACTAAAGCCCCAATAAAGTACTCCTTATCCAGTTTAAACTTTTAAATAATATTATATTTACCCAAAGAAATACACGGTTCAAAAATTATTAACGAATTATGGTTAATTTAAGAATGCAAATATTTTATAAAAAGCATAAAAAATATTTTTATGTTAAAATTTATTACGAAACAGAAATACAATAGTAATAAATCTTTAAATACTTCGTTGTACCACCTTTAGCTTCTATTACACATTGTAAAAAGCCGGGAAATCGACTTAACTAAATTTTGTAGGTAATCATCCCCTAATTTATGTTTCCATACAAATTTCATCATTGCAATAAGTTTGGGAAAACTCTTTGGAGATGTTAACACCACTTGACGTTGCATAACAGCCCACAAACGCTCGATTGGATTTAAATCTGCACATTTTTCGGGCCATGGGATAACATGAATTCCGCTTTGCAAGAAATAATTCGATACCTAAGAAACAAAAACGGAGTTTTTAATTTGGAATTTTCAATAAATGTTTTTAGAATAACTACAGGTTAAAATGTAAAAAATAAACTTTTGAAAAAATTAAGGATTACAAAAATAGGACTTACTTTTTTAGTAGTATGGCATGGAGCATTATCATGCTGAAGAAACCACTCTTCAGTTTCAGCATACAAATCCGTAAAAGATGATTCCAAATTGCTTTTTAATATATCAATGTATTTGGATGCATAAACGGTTCCATGTATAAAATTTATTTCTAATTATTATTTAATAATTTAAATCGGTTATTTAAAATATTTCGTCGGAATTATTTGATCTTGAACTATCGTTATCTTTCTCCATGCCATACTGCTAAGAAAGTAAGTCCTATTTTTTGTAATCCTTAATTTTTTTAAAAGTTTATTTTTTACATTTTAACCTGTAGTTATTCTAAAAACATTTATTGAAAATTCCAAATTAAAAACTCCGTTTTTGTTTCTTAGGTATCGAATTATTTCTTGCAAAGCGGAGTTCATGTTATCCCATGGCCCGAAAAATGTGCAGATTTAAATCCAATCGAGCGTTTGTGGGCTGTTATGCAACGTCAAGTGGTGTTAACATCTCCAAAAAGTTTTCCCAAACTTATTGCAATGATGAAATTTGTATGGAAACATAAATTAGGGGATGATTACCTACAAAATTTAGTTAAGTCGATTTCCCCCGGCTTTTTACAATGTGTAATAGAAGCTAAAGGTGGTACAACAAAGTATTTAAAGATTTATTACTATTGTATTTCTGTTTCGTAATAAATTTTTATTATAAAAATATTTTTTTTATGCTTTTTTATAAAATATTTGCATACTTAAATTAACCATAATTCGTTAATAATTTTGAACCGTGTATTTCTTTGGGTAAATATAATATTATTTAAAAGTTTAAACTGGATAAGGGAGTACTTTATTGGGGCTTTAGTATGGTAAAGTAATAGTGCCGTTTTGACAAATTTAGAGTCGATAGCACTAGATTATTATCGAACATTGCTCGCCACCGGTACCGGCATTTCATATTGCCGCCACTGTAGCACTTAATTGTTAATTAGTTAAATACTATGTTACTAATAAAAAAATACTAATTAAATACTATGGCAGTGTATAATAATTTTGCAGATATATTTAAATATATGAAGGAAACCTTAAGAGGGTGGGGGTTCGAAAGTAAAAATAAGCATATTTTCTCTTTTTTAATGTAATAAAACAATTATTTTATTCCACTTTTAAATATATGAGAGATGAGCAACATTTAAACAATATTTTATAAAATTTTCATTTAAAAATTTTGAAAATTCGGCTGTTTGGATCTGGTTTTCAGAGACCCCTTAGAAAAAATATCATCGCGGTAGTCAGGATAACTCAGGATAGTTTTATGCAAAAAAGATTTTTAGGTAAAATATACATCACGTATATTGCTTTGTTAAGCTGTGGTCAAAGAAAAAACCTTCGTTCAATCATTAGATAATCCTATCTAATTGAAGAAGTGAGCACAATTTCAATAAAATTGGTGCATTAGTTTTAAGAAATCGTGTCCACCGACTTCAAAAATACAGTTTTGAGATAAAAGGATTAAAGTTTTAATCCTAAGGATTAATTATTAAAGGAATTTCCAAAGGCTCTCCTTTTAGACTTTTACTCCAATCGACTTGAAACTTTGGGAAAAAATTCTTGATAAAATGAATGTTTTGAATTTCCAAATCCATGTAATCCCTTCAAATGTCAGCGATAACTTGGTTACGAAACGAATTTTTGGTTTGTACATAACCAACCCAAGAACCAACCATGGCGTAGCCAATAAATGGTTGGCTCCGGTGTGTGATAAGTTGCATAGGCTAAACACTAATTGATTATTTTATCAGAAAATAGCAATTTATTATAAAATCATTTAAAATTTCTTGTTTACAAGAAACCCAAATTGTCATTGCGTATTTATAAATATTTCATGTCGATTATTATCTTTTGCACGAATATAAAGTAAATAAATAGAAGCCATCTTAAGGAAGCTCTACAAAATTGAATGAAAATAAATATTACTTCTAATTAATTAGCTAGTACTTACAAATTTAAATGGAACTGCTTGAAATTTGCTCGAGTAAATAAACACAAACATAATTTTAATTTTATGTTAAAAACACTACATTTTTGTATACAGTTACTTAATAAAAATAATTTTGGTCGTGGAATCGTGCACACAAAACCAGTTTAGGAGTCTCATGGACCCTCTTTATTCTGTTCGGATTCGTCGTTTTCGGTTCTTGTCTTTTCTTACCGTTGTAACTGCATTAAATAAATGACCTTAGATTTTAATAGTTCGGCAACGTAATATTATGTTATGGCTCTTTAATTTATTTGCAGGTACTATGCAAGGTACCACGTAGCACCCACCCATATCCAAACCGAATTTAATTCCAAGTACTCTCTATAATTAATTAAAAAATTTTTATTCGTTGTAACCTTGCATAAGGAATAATTAATTAATAGACTAACCCTCTTATTAAACCAAAATCAAAGTGAAACCTAATGTTTGACGTGAAATTTGAACTATTGCAGTACCTAGTATGTATTATAATTCAATAATCAATAAAAAATACCTTTACCTATTTCATCCTCATAAAATTAGATTTAAATTAAGAAACCACTCGTTTGTTGATAACATTTCAATTACTCGTGAATATGTGAATCCACACACAATAAGGAAGTTGAATTTAATACCAGAATAAGATATTTCCTCTTTTTTTATAAGACAATTTTTATATATAATTTATTATTGTCTTTGTTTTACCGGTTTCAAAGCAATGAAACCTTTTCTTTGCTTTGCTAATTACATAATATAATTGAAAATTTTATGTAATGCGTTTTAAATTATTTAAAATTCTGGAAATAAATTAATTTATGTATGTATTATATTAATGTAAATTATCAATTACTAATTAAGTCATTTATCAACTTAAAACATTCACTTTTTATGATAGCACCATTTGGTGCCTCCATAAACCTTTTTGTTGTACTTTGTACCATCCTACAATATCGACAGCAGAAAGTCATCTTGACTTCAGTTTTCTTTGGACTTCAGCTTTCAGCTACTAAAAGAAGTCATAAATTGCAAAGTTAGTAATCTATACTAAGTAGGTAATAAAATCAATAGTGAGATTAGTACAAAAAAAATTGCATTTCCGGTGACCGAGGTGCAATTTGGTAGACATCTAGAAAACTCTATTAAAATGTACTGGGGACCTTTCTCCCAGAGCGCTTATAAATATACAAATTTTATAAAACTTCTTCTTCTTCCTCTTAAATTAGGACTAGGTCCTGTTATATCCAACAGTAACTTCGACAAAGATCCGAAGCTACTGCTGGTACTTTGAGCATATTATTTGTTTTACATCTGAAGTAGTTTGCTAGACTTGCTTCAGATGCGCCTGTTACCCTATATTATCGTTAATGATGGTAATTCATTAACATATTCATAACACATTTTATAAAACAATACAGTTTTTTTTGTTGTTGATTTATGTCCTTTTATTCCTTCGACTTGCTTTTGCATTTTTTTGAAATTTCAAAGACCAACTTACTCTGAGCATCTTACCTAGTAGTAAGACTGAGTATATCCTGCATAGCTTTTCTCTTATTCGAAAAGGTTCTTGTCCTTATGATTGTTAGGATGAAAGGATCTGTTTCTTCACGACAGAACATACACCACAACAAATTTTGTATCATTTTTTTTATCATTTTGATCGTAGCGAGTATTCAAAGTTAACAAAACCATGGGCCGAACCCAACTTTGGTTTTTAGCTTAAGAAGTAATAATGGAAAAGTTTATACTTAGTTTTTTCAAAATTATTCTTTTATATAAAACATCTAAGCATAAATTGTTGATAAAAAGTAATTAACAATTTCTGCATAGCCTTTTTATTACGAATTACAGATGACGTAAACAAACTGATCGGCTACTTACATTAATCAATTTATTATTTATTTAATTAATAACGTTGTAGATTTAAAAAATAAATTATTTGTGTTACCTATATAATGTATTTACCGTCAAATGGTTAACGAGTTTTGAAACTCAACATAATATACATATGCTATACAGAGAGTGATTGATGGTAACGACAACTTAAATTTTTCAATTGTTTTTTTGTGTTAATTTTTAATTTTGTAAACCACTTTCCATTTGAGCTTAATACAAAGGAGAAAAACAATGCGTATTTGTGTTAGCATTATAATTTAAATTTTGTAGAAATTTCTATTTCGAAAAATTCTGAATAAGCAAGTTGACACCTTAGTGTGATGCATTGCAATAATTTTATTAGGCTGTATGTACCTATACATATCTTTTTATTATCTTGTTAATTAATTAAAAGCGCAATTAGGACCTTACCTAAAAAATTATCACCACTAGCGGGGAGGGGTCACGTGATTTGATTAACAAAGAAACCGCTCCGTAAGCATCTCATGTTTACCAATTACAATTATAAATTATAAACACCATTGGTTCACAGGTGAGAGTTCACCTTTATTATTCAAATTTTCCAACTTCACTACGTAGAAATTATTTACAGTAGGTAAGTGAATACTGTCTGGTTCTAATTGTGTTAAATACTTAAAAAGGAAAAAAAATGTAAACAACTAATTATAATTATAAAAATCTACTATAAAAATAATGGCAGTTTTCAAAACCTTTATCATCGTTATTACAGTGATTTACATTTTATTGATCGAATGGTGCTACTCGTCGGGACTGGGAAGTTGCCCCAGACATGAATTTATAAAAAATTTTAATGTCACCAAGGTAATGTAATCCAATAACTACTAATTATTATATCAACTTTTTGCTGTAGAAAATAATGCAGAAAGAAAAGCAACCTTTTTGATTTTTTATTCAAGCGTCTAAAGAAGTTGTTAATTTTTAAATTATGTTACACTATTAGTAATCAGATAATATAGTAGATAACATAAAAATGCTACAATTTTCATAAAGAAAAATATTAATTATAATAATTAATGATATGTAAATAATTTTCAAGTTATTTAAAATTTTTTATAATTTCCTATGCGCATTGTCAACTATTTACATCCACTACTGGTAATAATGAATTTTTAGTTTGCAGGTCATTGGTACGAAATAGAAAGGTCATTTTATTTAATGGAACTAACGGCCAGTTGCACCACAATCGATTTAAACGAAAATTTTAAAGGCCAATTGGAAGTTTCTGTAAAAACCCTCAGTAGATGGTAAGTCTATTACCATTCCACACTTATCGAATTTCAAGGTCAATCAAAATTGAAATCCCTTTTTAAAATGTTTCAATTTTGAATAATTTTGCGATAAAATAACCAAATGCCACGGGCCGAACGAAGGAGATTTTCAGGTTTGCATTTGATAATTTGTTTAAGTATCTTAATATTTTTTAATTATTAGGACTGGAAATATACGAGTAAGCGAAGGGGTGGCAACCCCATCGAGAAGAGATAGAAGTATAATGTTGTACAGAGTTAATTCAGGTTTGCCGACTTCCCTAGCCAAATTTTTACCTGGTGCTGGCTTTTATCAAGTTTTAAACACCGATTATAATGAATTTGCAATATTGTGGTCGTGCACTAACTTGGGATTATTGCATGCAGGTAATTAACTTTATTTTTCTCCAGGGGATTCCCAAACAAGTATACCATGTATACCATCAAAATTTGTGCAATATACCTACCATCTCGTTTGAGAAGACAAAAACTTACATAACTTGGTAAAATTTTGATTGCAATTTGGGAATCCCTGAAATGTTTTTAATTTATATTGTCATTAACTTTCGAACTTTCTAGATCGAATATGGATCCTAGGAAGGGAAAAAGAAATTGAAGTAAATATGAGAGCAAGCATTTACGATTTTCTCAAAACGAGACACATAGATTCCGATAGATTAATATTGCCTAAAAATAATAACTGTACTGAAGAATATTAGCTTAGCATTGATAAAATTATATTGTAAGATTATATCGTGATGTAATTTAAATAAAGGCAATTTTAAAATGAAAGCAACTGATGAAATCCTTGATATACAATTTTGGATTTTTTGTTTGCATAATTCACGTATTTTATGCAGAAAAATAGAGTGAGTCATCAATTGACTGACTATCCAGTTATTTTAGCTAGGCACTTGAAATGTTTAACAATAATCAATTCTCGAGTCGACACTAATCTGCCTTCACCTATTGATCCTGGTAATTTCTGAATTTATCCTTTTCCATGCTACTTTGTTACTTATCAATTAATAGGTACATTATATTAAAAAATAATGATTAAATTTTACCAGTAAGTACTTGCAGCTTCTTTAAATTAATTAGAGATAAATTTATGTTTAATGTTATTTAACCTTGGGAAATTATCGATATAAGTTCATATAAGTCATTATACTAACTCGTTCGTCTTTTATAACACCACCTCGACATTGAATACTATAAGTTACTGTCCGGGAAATTTGGTGCTTAGTTATTGTTAAAATGCATTGGTTTTTACTTTTATGTTTAATTTCAACAGCATTCGCTGGTAAGATTTTTTATTAGAATATTATTTAATTTAATAGGTATTCACTACTTTTAATTTTCGTAAAACGCAAACATTGCACTCAAAAATGCAAAAAAGTTGTTGATATGACTATAATGGTGGAAATTTTAATTTGAATTATTTAAATTATCAAGCTAAGCAAACAATACAATAAAACTTAACTTATCTCATAAGTTGCCAGCAATCGGTTGTTGCCTTCGCTTACTTTGCGCTTATAGTATGGTCTTAAAAATTTTGATTCAAAATGATAAGAGTAATATTTATAACTTTGTTGACAAATTAAATAGGAATTGGTAGAAATTATAGTTGATGATTAGATGTCTATTGTATATAGCATCCAACTGCCAATAGAAGATAGTTTACTACTGGGTACTCGACGATTTACATCTGTACAAAGAAATCATGGAATATAACTACCTTGATTGGAGTCTTTATAATATATTCCATGTGATGGTGGGTCACTCTTCGTTTAAACAACAAATTATTTTTCTATAACTTCTAGACTACAGCAGTGTATTAGAGTCGATCACTTGAAAACGTAATATTAAAACGATGTTATCTTTTCATAACTTTTAGAATGTCCAAATATCGTCAGTAGAGAAGATTGGGGTGCTCTCCGACCAACTTACATTGAATATATAACGTTTCCTGTAGAAAATGTGATAATTCACCACACAGTTACCCCTTCATGCTTTAATTTAGAGGATTGTTCTGAATCTATACTCAGTATGCAGAGATATCACATGGATGTAATTAATTGCGGTGACATCGGTTATAGGTAATAAACATGAGTTCGTAATCAAACAAAAATTACTCTCATTTAATGTTTCAGTTTCTTAATTAGCGGCGACGGTAAAATCTACGAAGGAAGAGGATGGCACAAACAAGGTTGTCATACGTACGGATACAATTCAAGATCTATCGGCATAGCTTTCATTGGAACTTTTACAAGTATGAAAAGTGTTGATTAGTTTAAAAATAATAATAATCGTTATTTTCGTTTAATAGAAAAAAATCCACCCGAAAGACAACTGCAGGCCGCGAAGGATCTCTTAGAATGTGGTGTTGATTTGAACGAATTAAGTAACGACTACAAACTGTACGGTGGTTCTCAAGTTAGCGCTACTCAAAGCCCTGGTGCCAAACTCTTCAATAAAATTCAATATTGGACCCATTTTTCAAATCCATAAAATTTTATTACAGTAATTTTTAAATCAGTCCCTACCGCAACTCCTTTTTGTGTTTATAATTGATTCTAAATAATTAATATCTTAAATAAAATGTATTAGGTATAAGGTATTTTATTTAAAAATATGTGGAAAGCTAAACAATTACCTAGCGTAGCTTACAATTGACGCTTTCTGAATTACAATTGGAATTATAATTATAACTCCAAATCGTGATAACTCGAACTTTTTTATAGCACGTTGAATCTGATGTTATTAAAGTTTCATTGGTTTTAATATTAAATGAATAGTTATTTTAAATAATCTGAGAAAACATTATATTTTGCCCAACTCGGTAAAAATGCAATTTTATTACGTTGCATTGCTTTAAAAAAATTATTTCTTATACATGCATAGGTATAACTTTTCCAATATGAGTAATAGTATATTACATAGCGAGGTGGAAAGCGAGTCATTACTAACCGAGGTCTGTTCTGCTGACCGACGGCGAAGCCGGAGGTCAGCAATTAACCGAGGTTAGTAATGACGCTTTACGCCGAAGCATGTATACTATTTTATTCGCAATCGTGAAGTTGGGGTTGATTTAATGGAAATAATGCGTTTTCAAAATTATATTAAGTTATGTCATATTTGACATTTGTATCAGCGCCTCTATTTGTAATAGCTCATACACGTTAAAACCCCGCCCATTTTGTTCATTACTGACCGCCACGTGATATAACGAGTGAATAATTTTCATTACACACCGGTTGATATTAGTAGTTGACAATATGTAACTTTCAAACTTTTTAAAAGTCGGAAACGAGCAATTACCGACCGATTGCGAATAATAGTATCTAACATTGTTATGTTATCTGTAAATTTTATTATCTACGAAACATGTTGATAAAATATGAATTTTTGCATTCAAAATAAATTTCTAAGAATTATTGCGTAACTTATTTCGTCGTGTAAGATTAAATAATCATTAAATTTATTATTTACAGTGGTGCCCGAAAAATTTTAATTTGAAATTCTTGTCTAAATATAAACCCTTGAGAGGGTAGTCCTCTTTAAAGCAGTTATTTCAATTCCTATCTATCCAATCTTCAAAAGAGCCTACCACCAAAATCATTGAATTTTTTTAAAGACGGCAAATTATTCATCTACCAATAAGATTATTATAACTTTTTATTATCTAAAATCAATTAAAATTAAATTGAACTATCAAAATGTTATTTAAAACAAAAGTGTTGATTTAATTCTATTAAAGCACTCTTGAAATTATATAGTATGTAAATTATTAATCTGTGAAATTAATATTGAATTAAACTTTTATAAAGTAACAGGTTATATTAATGGTAATACGTTAGTTACACTGTTTCCATATAATTATACTTATTTGTTTATTAAAACATCTGGTGATAGCACAACACCATTGCTGTAAAGCCAATTACTCATAAACAAGTTCCGACTATAGTTAATTCTATTCTAAGAAATACTTACGATAAGAAATATAAATACGAATATGCATGGAGTATTTATAAAACATTAAATAATATAGTACTACATGTATTTTCTTTGAAAAATTCATATTCCACATGAAAACCTAGAATTTCCATCACATACACTATCCTTCCAAAAGAATTCAAATTTGGCCTGTAGAGCTTTGTGAAATTATTTATTCTACTGGCTAAACCGTACCACTTATGCCCGATTTCTTCACATAGAGATATCTATTAATTTCTATTTTTATTATTTCTGCAAAATATAAGGAAATTATTACATAATTAAATATAAATACTACTTGAAAAATGTCAACAAAATACAAAATTAGTATTAACCACATAGGAAACCAAGAATATTATGTAATAAGGCCAGTCTCGTGAAACAAATATACCTAAATTACGTTTATTAAAGCAGATGATCTCATTAATTTAACAATGTTTATTAAAAAAACTAAATATTGTCATACAGGTATATATTTTTTTTTTTTTTTTAATGACATCTAAGGTAATTTACAATCTGTTTCACAAAACATTCAGTAAATAGATTAACAAGACTAGTCATAAAAGTTAAAGTCCAATGACTTTACCTTTACAATATCACTCACATTTATATGGTATTATTGAATTTTATACACAGATTAATTCTTTTACTTAAACAAATCGGTTTGGGAGCTCTCGAGGATGATACCTTTTTAATCTGCGAGATGGTACATTGTTCTGTAGAAGATTCGTAGCTAGCTTATTCGGGTGGACACTTAACTTTTTTAAATATTTTTCGCTGTAGGATTTTATTTCACTTTTCACTAGATTTATGTGAAGATCGTTGTGTATAATCTCATTTGGCACGTACCATGGGGCATCAGAAATTGTGCGGAGCACTTTCGATTGGTATCTTTGCAGGATTTCGATGTTAGAATTGCTGGCTGATCCCCACAGCTGGATACCATATGTCCATATGGGCTTAATGATGCACTTATATAAAAGAACTTTGTTTTCCAGGGATAGTTGGGATCTGCGTCCCAGGAGCCAGTACATTTCTCTGAATTTAAGCCCAAGTTGTTTTCTTTTTGACCATATGTGCTTACTATATGTGAGCCGCCTGTCTAGGTGTATGCCAAGATACTTTACATCGTCAGCCTGTGGTAACATACAATTGTTTAGAGTTACTGGTGGACAATTTCCCTTCCTCATAGTGAATGTGACATGCACCGATTTGGAGTCGTTTGCTTTAATACGCCACTTTCCCAACCAGCTCTGGATCTGATTTAGGCTCTCCTGCAAGTCCTCTGATGCTTGAGTTGCGCTTTTATGTGAGGCAATGACCACAGTGTCATCTGCGAAAGTGGCGGTAGATGTAAATCTTGTTGTTGGTAGATCCGCTGTAAATATGAGGTAGAGCACTGGCCCCAGGATACTGCCCTGTGGTACTCCAGAAGCTATTGGAGAAAGACTCGAATATGTTTCCTTACACTTTACTCGAAACATTCTTTCAGTAAGGTATGATTTCAAGAGTAAGTAGTACTCGGGTAATTGTTTTCTTATTTTTATTAGAAGACCCTTGTGCCAGACCTTATCAAACGCCTGAGAGATGTCGATGAATGCAGCCGTACAAAACTTTTTATCTTCGAGGTTTTTTGCTATCACCTCTACAATACGATGCACTTGTTCGATGGTGGAGTGCTGCCTTCTAAAGCCAAACTGATGTTCAGGTACTATATTTTTTTTTGTTATGACAGGTTGCATCCTTTGCAGCAGCATTCTCTCAAAACCTTCGACAGGATGGGCAGAAGGCTAATTGGTCTATACGAGGTGGGATCTTGAGGTGGTTTACCAGGCTTTTGAATTAGAATTATTTCAGCAACCCTCCATTGTGGCGGAAAAACATTCAATCGAAGAATAGCATTGCAAATATAGAGCACAAATCTCACACCTTTATCAGGCAGCTCTTTCAATACTTTCCCAGTAATAAGGTCATACCCGGTGCCTTTTTGGGATTTAGGTTCTTTATTGTTTCTTCGACGTCACCTATCTTAAATGGTTTATTAGTTTGTTGTTTGTTAGGTGGTTCTTCAGCAGTATTTTCATCCTCATCTTGGAATTCTTGTGGAAATGGTTGAAAAACTGTAGTTAGGTGTTCAGCAAAGGTGTCTGCCTTCTCTTGGTCGCTTCTTGCCCAATCTCCATTCGATTTTCTAATCGGGGGTACAAAAGACGTTGGTCGTTTTAGATGTCTAGTGGCTCTCCACAGTGAATAATCGGTCGATTCTGATGGTGATAAATTTGCAAGGTAGTTCTCGAACGATCTGTTTTTTAATTCATTTAAAAGTGTTTTAGATCTTCTGTTGAGCGGTTCAGTTTAGTTTTGTCGCTTGGATGCCTAGTTATTTGCCATATTCTTCTGAGTTTTCGTTTTTTGGCAAGTGCTTCTTTCACTTTAGGGGTAATAGTTTCTTCCTTTGTGGATGAGTGCACGGGGGTAGACAACCAGGCAGCACTCTGGATAGTAGTTGTCAGGTGTTCTACGGCTACCATAAGATCCGCTTCTGATTTTAGTGGCAGGGTTAGGTCAATATTCTCATTTATTAGGGTTTTAAATAAATCCCAATCAGTGTATTTGTTGCATAACGATAGCGGTTTGTCTCTGCCTAAGGTACATTTAAAATAAGAAAAGAAAATTTACGCACAAAATTGGCAAGTGTACTCTTTCATAGAAGCTTCGTGATATGTTACATCTTTAAAATCGGAGCATTTAAGATGGTACCATCTTGGACAAATATCACATCCTACATTTTTGTCCTCGTCAGCTTCTGTGTCACTTTGAAGTTCTTCGTCGCAAGCCGCACAGCATATTTTTTCCTTTGGTGATAGTGGTGACACCACTGCAATAAATTTTTCACCCCTTCTACGTCTATTAAGTTGCCTTTTGGTGTTGGCTACGTTTTTTAATTTATTTTTAATTATACGGTTTTCTTTTTGCCTCTTGGCAATTTGCTTTTCCTCTTTTATTTTTTTAGCATCTTCCAATTTAGCATTCATTACTGCATCCTTCTCAGTAAAAGAATTTCTCCAAGCTTTAGATGAGATGGCGCTTTTGGTGTGTTTCTTTGTTCCTTATTTTTTCGTATTTTAATGATGGAAACAGAGAAAGTTAGGCGTTTTTCAAAGACATGGTGCTGAATTGCTTTGAGAACAGGTAACTAAACAGTTGTCTCTTGAAAGAATGATAAGTCTTCTTCGTCCATCTCGGATTGTGGCTTAGAATGCGATTGTTCCATAAAAACGGTTTGCGGTTCTAAGTTAGAAACCGTATGAACTTCCGACACTGGCAAAATGGAAACATCATCCATTGAGATAATTGAACCAACTTCTCCTTCTTCATTTTCCATAAAGATCTGCACATCATCGGCACGATCATATCCATTTATTCCGTTATTTTCCAAATATTTTACTTCATTTATAATTACGTCAACATTTATTCCGTAAGACTGTAATTTAGGTCTAATCATATTAAATATTTTTTCGGCCATTCTACATTCCTGGACGATTGGGTCAACAACGCTCTGATTAATTTGTCCTTCCAATGTATTCTCGACGCATTTCGTATAATCAACATTATTTGGATCTAAAGGAAAAAGACCACATTTTCGGAAACCATTTTTTATTGCATTTGTCATATCAGAGACTGCTAGGGCTTCCTCAAATAGCGGGCAAAAATCAATTTTCGTAACTGATTTATTTATGTTTTGGGGTTTACTTTGCCAATTGTTAACTGTATTTTTCCACATTTCTTTTAATGGCCTAAATACACTAACACCAGCCGGTTGCAACATATCAGTGGTATTTGGTGGACTCGTTACCCACTTTAATTGTATATAAGGTTCGCCATCCTCGTGGAGCTAAAACTTTTCCAGTTTTCGGGCATAAGGAAAACCCAGATTCATCACCATTTAAAACTCTGTCGGGATCATCAAATATAGCCATTAAATTATTTTCTTTTAGAAATTTTTGCAGCTGAGAAAATCAAAGTCTTATATTTTCTTCTGTGACGACTGCCCGTGCCTCATTAATGCTCTCAGCCTCGCAAATTGCAATTTCTGGATGCCTCCTTAAAAACTTTCTATACCAAGTTTACCCAGGTTTTCCGTCTTTTAAATATTTTCGCTTGCTTTAATATATTCTTATTGCCATTGTTCTTAATAATTTGTTGCACTGTTTCTATCAACTTCGGTTTTTGAATAGGAAATCCACATTTTGCTATAGCTGTCACCCAATCAGCAATTCTTTTCTCTCCATCAATGGTAAGAATAGGTTCAGGACCAGCTTTCCTAAGATTATCTGGAGCTCTACCGTTTAAACGATCGTTTAGTGTTGTCCTCGGAACCCCGAATTGTCTACTAGCCTCGCGAATTCCTTTCCTGCCCTCTCGAATTTCTAAAAGCGCTAACGAGAGGGCTTCTTCGAAATATTTGTAAAATTTTCGCTTTGATTTTTGTTCATTCATTACATCTTGATCTTTTAACGTTCGATGAGAAGGCATCTGAAACCAAAGAAATTAATAAAGATTAAACACTGATTTTCACATAGAAGACTGCTCACACGTGAGGTCCTACCACCTGTGTCAAGTAAGTCGGGCCGGACTGTGTTATTAAAAATAACTCCCATTTCAATTACATTAAATAGCTCGATATTTTATGTAAAAATTTATAAAAAATAACTCTTCAATGTAATAAATTCAAATGTACTATATGCGAAAATCAGCTGAAAAGGTTCTAAAATTGCTCATTGAAAACTATTAGTGAGCCACATAAAACAATAAAAAATTATTGCAACAATTACGTATTTTGAAGGTCGCAAAGGAGTCGTAACATTGTATGGATATTTTAAAGCAGCATGCCAGAATTAATATAAAGAAATTTAGCTTCTAGAAGCTCCACAAAATAGCAAAATATTTAACAGCACTATTTTATGTTGTCGGCCATAATGGTCGAGCACAGAACGTACACATAATTTTTATTTCCTATCACAGGCCACCTTTTTTTAATTAAATTAAAAAATTTTAGTCTTAAAACAATAATTAACCTGTACGTTCGTTATAAGCACGTTAAAATTGCAGCTTACCTTATGAAATTTCACCACGCACTAATTTGATCGTACAATATAGTATAATACGTGACTACGTGCAGAATACCTAACGTCATCATAATGAAACATAATAATACATATTAGATTATACTTTGTTAATTAGACAAAATAATAATTATATTTAATTAAATAATGATATCGAAAACTGTTAATGTGATTTTTGAAAACTATTATTTAACGAAATTACGATTATTTCACTTTTTATCCTTCCTAGGTCGAGGACGGGCACAGGCCGCAAACAGGCACATTCACTGTAGTGACATGTGACAAAATTTTGTTTAAAAGTTAATAATTAATTGTTGATTGCTACATTTTGGTGGATCAGTTTTAAAAATCTAATCTGACCGCTAAAAACCACGAACCAATTAATTATTTAATAACTTATTAAAATTGCATTTATATAAATATTTAAACAATTCTTTCTTGTTTCGCATTTTTCATAACTCTTACTTTGTAGTTACTTTGTATGGGGAAATCATCTGTGTCGTATAAGAGCGTGCCGTCGGGAGAACCTTGAGTTTTTAATATGTCGTTTCAAACATGATTCACACTACATACTCATATTATTAATTTATCATTTTGTTATTTTTATTCAGTCGCTTGACGAACTTCGTATCGATAAGTGCTGTTGATTTGGCGTGATATTTTAAAATATATATTTTCGTGCGTTGAAAAGTAAATTCAAAAATGGAAATGGAACCGGACGTAATTGGAAGTTGGATTAAAGAAAGAGAATTGGGCTCAGGTGGTTTCGGAGTGGTATCTTTGTGGATTAATCATTCAACGAAGGAGTGTTTGGGTAAGCACTTCTTAATTATGCATGCGTTTCACTAAATTAAGTTAACCTTAGCGTATAACTGCGACTATGTAAATACAAAGTATATTATTTATAAATAAATCGGTTCCTACATTTATTATGTTGTATTACATTGTACGTATAGTAGAATATACAGTGGCTTACAAAATTATTCGTATCCCTTAATAAAGTTTATTTAACCTTCATTAATTTTGCATTAATAATCTTTTCATAGAGTTTATTATAGCAAATTTAATGATAACATGGAATTTATAATATCATTAATATCAAATTGCTACTAAAAACTATTCAATTAACTTAAAATTAATAAAGTAAAATAATTACATAAATCAGTCACAAAATTATTCGCACAATTGTCCTGATTTTTTCCTACAAAATTTAAACTTTTGTGGGTGTCTAGTGTCTAGAACTGCTTGGAGATGTCTTAGCATAGATTCCAGTAATTTTTGAATTGTAGAATCTGCAATTCTATCCCATTCTACCAACAACACAGATTTTATTTAGGATCGATGAGGATTTCTACTTATTTTATTATTTTTTGAAATATATTTAATTCAAATAGTATTAAAACAAAATTATTTAAAAACAAAATATGTTAACTATTAGGTCAGGGAAAATGTTCATGGCGGTTTTTAGTAAAATTCAACTTACGTTGAACGTAACGCCATGATGCCATCAATGAAGAACTTCTTTGGTTTCTGGTTGAAAAACCGAATCAAGTGGTTTTCACAGGCTTCTTTCGAAACTAGCTTAATTCCATTGGGAGAGTTCTGCAGAAATCGGAACAAGTGATAGTCAGAGGGTGCTATGTCTGGATTATACGCTGAATGCATCATAACTTCCCAACCAAGCTTTCGCAATTTTTGACGGATCATCAAAGAAGTGTGTGGTCGGGGCGTTGTCATGATGGAAGGCAACACCTTTCCTATTATTAATCTTTCTAGTGGTCCAAAATAGAGTTGAGAATCAATCGTCTGATTAACTGGAAGTAGCTCATGGTGGACGATTCCCTTCCAGCGGAAAGCGAGCGAACCATTTCCGCGCAGCTTATAAAATAAGACGAACATACAACCAATACAAACCGCTGCAGTATTCAGTTTTGGAGTTAATGGAGGTCTCCGATTTTAAGGAATCTTTCATTACTTTTTCTAGCATTTCAGTCTTTTTGGCTCTTTGGTGGTGTAACAAATTCAAATTGCGCTCACGTGTCAAATTGACTTTTTTGATAACGCCTCATTATTTGCACTTAAATACCTCATTTCTAGGAGCAACACAAAACAATGATTATTTCTTTTCTACAGTTGATAATGATAAATTTAGATTTTAATATTATACATACCTGGAATTTACATTATGTAATAACAATAATTATTAATGCTAAAAAAAACCTTTTTTGTAATGTAATTAAAAACAAACGTATGTACCTAATCGTATAAACAAACATAATGTACAAATAATTTGCGACGAAAGTCTAGGTGATGTGACATATTTTATGTATGATCTACATTTTTTAAGTTTTAGTAGAAATTAAATATATTTTCCAGTTCCCATTCTGTTTTCTTTCTCCATTTTTTGTATTGAATTGCAATTTGTGTAGCTTTGTTGAAATTCAACCGCTAATTAATTAATTAATTACAATGCAAAACTAATGTTATAATCTCATGCCAATAATTTTCTGTTTAGCTATAAAAAAATGCAATCGACTGTGTGTGTCGCAACTATCGCAGAAGCAAGGAGATCGTTGGAAGTTGGAAGTAAAAAATATGGAAGAATTGGATCACGAAAATATTGTTCAGTTTAGAAGATTGCCGCAAATTTTAGAAATGGAATTATCGAAATATAATCCCAGCGGTCTTCCAATATTATCTATGGAATACTGTTCTATGGGAAATCTTCGAAACGCATTAATGAAACCACAAAATTGTTGCGGTTTCTCAGAATCGGGAGTTATTGACATTTTAAGCGATACTTCGACGGCTTTGCAATATCTGCACCAAAAAAATATAACTCATCGTGACTTTAAGCCCGAAAACATTGTTTTGCAACCTTCGGCGTCAAGAATGAACGGTGTCACTTACAAGATTATTGATTTGGGTTATGCCAAAGAATTAGATTCGGCTACCATGAGCTTTGTCGGAACATTGCAGTACCTGGCACCTGAAATTTTTCAGTATCAGCATTACAGCAATAAAGTGGATTATTGGTCATTCGGTGTAACAGCGTTTGAGGTTATTTGTGGCATTAGACCGTTTCTTCCAACTTTCACACCGATAGCAGGGTATTTAAGTTATACGGATCTTGCAAAATAGCTTGATTCGTGACTTTGAGATTTGGATTAAACTTCATAATGGTCAAGCTATGTTGCGAGCTTTGTTGAAAATAATTCTTTCAGCATTATAGTCAATTTTTGTTTTAGTTTCGCATACATTAAAAATAAAAAGTTGGATGTAATTTCCATTCAAATAACTCACACTGGTGATATTGACTTTTCCAATAAATTATTGGAAGAGAATTGGTTAACTTCGAGTTTAAATACGAAATTAACAAAATGGTTAGGAACCGTTTTGCAATACGATCCAAAAAATAGAGGATCGGTAGAAGGGAGTGTGTTTGATTTCTTGAAAACTATTATATCTACGAAGATGATTACAGTTTTTTGTATTTATACCTACGAGTTTTATAGCTACGAAGTAACCCCAATGACACAGTATAACACCTTACTGGAAAAGATTTGCAACGATATGCAATTAAATCGGAACGACTTCTACGTCGTGCCTACTAAAAGTATCAAACACGTATGGGCCATGGATTGTTACGACGAGGTAAATTAATTTATGATTATTATTTTTCCTTGGCTTATCTAATAACTGATTGCCATCCGTTTTTACGTTATAGATGAATCGTGAAGCTATGCTCTTTATATTTAGGAAATGCGTCAGTTTTAAAGAAGATCTTCGTTTAACCATTCCGTCAATAATAAAACTTGTTATGGAGAATATCAACGAAGAACTAAATGAAAGTGCTTTGAGACAAATTTATGCCCAGACAATGTATTTTGTTTTAAAGGAAGAGAAGTATTTGAAGAAGTTAAAGGATTCTATATGCTTTCTTTCCGATTTTATTAAAAACAAATTCGAAATGAAACAGAAATTTTTTTCAGAAATTAAGAATATTTTAAGATGCTACTTGTCGGAAATCGAATTTTACGATAAAATAAAAATTTCCATATTTGAAGAAATTGAAAACAACGATAAATTTGATCAGTTGGAAATGAATTATAAACATGGTATTGTTCAACTTAACAATATTATTAAGGAAGTGAATGGTTTATTGATTAAAGACAAAAATGCTTCTATTGAATTTGATCAAATTGAAAACTTGGCCAACGATTTAATTGATCATTTGGGCTCTTACGATTATCATAATTTGTAAGTTTTTATTAATCATTTTAATGTTACAATTTATTTTAAATAATTATTATAATCCTATACCATATCAATGGCAATTGATGTAATTTTTAATTTTTTTTTAGAAAACTCGATGCATCAAAATTGCTCGAAATTTTTTACGACGATTCAAAGACGCAAAAGAATGCATCGCCTAAAACCTTAAAGATTATATTAACGACTATTAAGATTCGAAATAAGCTAATGAATGATGCACCATTGACTAATTTTTTAAGGTACTATTATTGTTAAACAAAATTGATAAGAAGTAGGCACATTGTTTTATATGGAGCAAAAGTAGTAGTACTTGACGTGGTGATTTTGGCGGACTAGTGGAGCGAGCCCGACAATTACAAATGAGCCACAAAAAAATCTTTTGCTCTGAATAAACCATGCTATTTTCTCTGCTAACATAAAAAACCGTTATATTCAATTAATGAAAGTAAAAAGATGACGGATGGCAGAAAAATAAAACAATTAGGTATTTTTAGAGAAAAATTAAAATATTATTAACTTTTAGTTGCGCATCAGTATACTGCGAGAACTTAAACGCATTTATTGCCATTTTAAATGAGTTGCATTTAAAACTAAACAACGTAAAAGAAAAATTACAAAAAGTTGTTATCGATAAATTGAAAATTGCTAAATTTAACTGTAAGGATAGTGCAATCCCAGAAAACGTTGAACAATTGCTGAACGAAAATGGTCTTTTACAAATCAAGTATAAATTTTTTTAAATGAATATTTAAAATGCTATTTTTTTTTCTTTTAGAATAGAAAAAGTGCTTCATGCTGCTTCGTCCGAGATTACAAATGTGATATATGAAGTTAACAACGAGCTTGATTCAATGATTAAAGCAGAATATCCAGAAATGCATTAAACGTTATTTTTATATTTTCTTATCATGGTCAATCATTTGATTTTGATATGAATTTCTTATTACTCCAAGTTAAAAATGTGTAGTTTTATCTTACAATTAAATGTATTTTTTCGAAAATGTTTTGTTTTGTCGACCATTAATTTTAAATATTTTTTTGATTTATTTTTAAAGTTGAAAGTTATTCATGATTTATTGAACATTTAGATAAATTAGTAATATTATTATTATAATCGACAAGTTATAACTTTTCATGTAAAATTTGAGCTTCTATTAAAATGTGTTTACCAGAGACTTTTACGTATTTTTCTACTGTCAGTTTCCAGTCGCAAGTGGTTTTTCAGTAATAAGTTACCTGTTTGGTAATCGGTTCCAGTTTGTCCAGATTGTTTGACAATTCGAGAACCCTCTACAGCTGGTGGGCAACAAGCTGTTATAACCGGATAATAGTTGCTTTCAATGCAATTTTATTTAATTTAATTTTAATTTTATTTAATGCCCGATTTCTTCATTCATAGTTATCTTCAAGTTAGCTAACTTCAAGTTAAATTGACGAAATAACCAATCAGACGACAACAAAAAATATAAATCAATCATCTGATTGGTTATTTCGTCAATTTAACTTGAAGTTAACTAACTTGAAGATAACTGTGAGTGAAGAAATCGGGCATAACAGTTCCTAATGACATTTAACTAAATATTTTGGCGTTTTTTTTTTTAATTTTTGTAATTGCCGAATTTAGAGAAATAATTTTGAATTCACTATAATAATATACTATTGTGGATTAAAGATAAATAATAGTATATTATACACAAGGTAGTGAAGCATAGTGTTATAACCTAGCGCCAGATTAAATCCCAAGGTGCGACGGATTTAAGCGGCGTTATAACACGCTTCACTACCTGGTTTATATACAATTTTTCCACTACTAGGATTGTTTACTCTTATAATAATAATTGTTAATGAATAAAGTAAATCGTTTTAATTATTTATTTCAAATTATAAAACAAATGATAGTTTTTTGTTTTGATGTTGACACTTGCTTGAAAATGTTTAATTAATTTTGACATAAAGGTTACATTAAATATTTTGATATTTGTAAGTTTTTGCGAGTATATAGTTGACGAAAACTATTTTGTCAATAAGTGTACTATTTGTAACGATAATTGATTGTAATAATTATTAATAATCGATTTATAAAGTTTCTAGTCATAATTAGCTGTCATAATTAATTCGTTTTCTCATTTCGCCTAATTGCTAAACGTCACAAAATTCCAATTTAATCAACATTTTAAATATCAAATTAATCTTATTTATAGACCGATTTTAATTATTTAAACACTATTGATAGAATTTCTTGGTTATGCTAATTCGTTTTACACATAAATTTTCTTTCAAAATGGCCCGAAGTTTCCGGACTACGCATTTATGTTCATTATTAACTACTAGTGAATAATAAAATATTATTCACCTCAGGTGACAGAAGGCGTGGTTCACAGTTCGATAACTTACGTTGAAATGATAGTGTTTATGGCTAGTAGTGGAAAAAGATCTTTATTCGTGTGTAATTCGTATGTTCATATTAAAGTTTAATAAAAATTCGAATATTGCATTTGAATCGCTAAATATTGGCTAGTAAATTTATGTACCCCATACATATTATGTAAACTTTCGGATAACATTTTTAAACCTATTTGCTTCACTTTAATATTAAAATAAGGACATAAATACATTTATTTTGAATTTATAATTTGATAATAAAATAAAATTTCAATATCTAATAATTTCTTCACAAATTTAACTATCACCAAGAAGAAAAAATGATGTACTTGGTATATAAATGCAGGATACCATAAAATAATTCTAGTCGTACCATCGATAATTTTTCAAGTACCAAAATGAGAATTTTCCTACTAATTTATTTCCTTGGTAAGAAAATATAATTCATTTTTACACATTTATTGAAATCGTAGAAATTGTATAACACGAATAGTGGATTCGCTAGACGCCAGAGTGTTAGTTTAACACAGAAATGTTTGTTATTATTCATTATGTGAAATTGTTAAAAAAAATTATTATTAGAAATACATGAAAAACATAAAACATTAGTTTGTTATTCTATAACAGGTAGGAATTATTTTGTAGATCACTAGTTGTTGAAATGTATTATTTCAGTTATAGATTTTTCAAATTTATATTTTGATAACCGGATTGCAATGTTTTTAAAAATTTAACAAAAGATTCACGCAAGTTAAGCTGCACTATTCACCACTGGCTTGAGACACTTTGTGTCTAAGTTATAAATATATAATTCTCTTTTTGTTACTATTTAATACTTTTAGTTTTAATGGAATGCCATCAGCAAGGCTCAAAATTGGAAGCAACGTATCGTCTATTAAATGAAAAGAAAATTATGGTTCGTGTCGAAAGTACCGACATTAACTATTTATTGCACAAGAAAAGTAACCTTCCAGAAATGATAAATTTAAATAAAAGCAATAACTTATTGAATAAAAATTTAATGGTTAAAATGATAATTCATGGTTTTAAAGAACACAATAACGTATCGTGGTATAGAAATATGATAGAGGAATATTTACGAAGGGGTAATTACAACGTAATTGCAATTGATTGGTCCAAGTGGTCGAAAAAGACGTATCTAGAAGCGGTCGCGGCGACTTACCTAGTTGGAATTCACATTGGAAATTTTATCGACGATTTTGTTAAAAATTATAATTTGAATTTAGAAAATGTTCACGTTATTGGTCATTCATTGGGTGCCCATGTTGCCGGATTTGCAGGGGATCGTGTATATAAGTTAACCAAATCGAAATTATATAGAATAACTGGTTTAGATCCCGCTGGACCATTATTTGAAATTCCAATAAATAACGATAACAATTGGCTCGATAAGGGTGATGCACAATTTGTCGATAATATTCACACCGATGCTGGATATTTTGGATTCAAATATCCAACTGGACATGCAGATTTTTATCCAAACGGCGGGTTTGCTATTCAACCTGGTTGTGAAATAACACAATTTTTTAATATTCAAGAATGTAAGTTTTTAGGAGATATTTCCACCTTCGTTTCTAATTTTTCGATTGTAGATGCATGTAGTCATAAAAGAAGTCATGCATTTTTTATAGAATCCATTAATTCTCAAAACGGTTTAGCAAAGGCTTGTACATCTTGGGATGACTATAAAATGGGGAAATGCGATAAAAATATGGATGTTCCATTTGGAGAGGAAGCTTCTTCTAATAATTTCGGAGTCTTTTACTTGACAACAAATTCTGAAACGCCATTTTTAGTTTAAAATAAAGTTTTATTTCAGTTTAAAGACGAGAAGTACATTTCAGAGTAAATGTTATTATTTCATTACTTATACATACTAGAAAAAATTATTGAAATATAGTTTTAATTTGTTGGTGTAATGAAGTAAGCAGTGATTGTATGGAATTAAATTGTAGTAAAAATATTTTGGCATCTTTCGGATTTACCAAAAATAGTAAAAAGCTCATAAGAATCTTATTAGATTTATAATTATAAACCTAGGTGTAAGTATTACATGTATTTTAGATAATTTTTATATCTAAACTTCTCACAAACCGCAGTAAACTCGATCCTTCAACAATTTACCACTTTTCGTGATACTGAAGCTAACAAAAATTTTAACTTCTCCGGTAATTTTAAATTTAACAATTTTTTTTTGAGTCGATTAAATTTGGCAAAATTGTATAATAATTAATTATTATAATATAGAAGGAAGAAAATGCATTAGTTGTTTCTGTTTCTAATCACAACCTTTGAAAATTTGAATCACACTTTTTATTTAAGATTATTTGAAGACCTACCATGGAAAACGGTAAAGTGAGCATGTCAAAAAAAATACACAGAATATGCATTACATATTAAATAATGGTATCAGTTTTGCAAAGCAACATGAAGATAAGTAAGTAACGATGGATCTAATCCAGATTTGATTGTCAAGCAAATATCACAGTTTTTTTCGCAATAATTTAGTGTTAAATCTTGTATTTGTTGATTCCACAATAACTACATTTTTGATTGCTTGAATAGTTTTTAACATGTTCTTAGATGCATTCCTAATTTTCAATAAATTTTTTGTAATCAGTGATGCAGTTATACATTCATCAAATCTCATCATTCTACTGCTGAACTAATGCATGTCTGATGATGGCACATTATTAGGATAATGCCGAAATAGGTCACATGGTAAGGTACATGTTACAGGCTGCGATTTGCATTTTTTGTATCCTCTACAAAAGCCTGGTTTCGGCTGATGTATCATGCTAGTGTTCTGGATTATGTAACGTGAAAAATGTATTTATCTAAGACAAATCACTCGACTGAAGCTACCAATAGTTTAATTTTTATATAAAATTAAAAACTTTGAAGTAAATTACAATCTAAACTCCATTATAGGTCTGCTCTCTCGTCAATCTTTCAAATTTTAAAAGATTTTACAAGAATTTTTAAAAAACAATTTTACACAGCACATCTCATTAAAAATTTATAATCGATGTTGTGATTAAATTTCTAAATGAAAGTATAACTACATCACTGATCACGCGAATAAATACGGCCTTTACAGGCATACGTTTATCCATTACTTTTTGAAGCTATTGAGAAGCAAGTGTAAATGAACAAATATTTATAATATAATGGTTATATCACATCTTCACATTAGGAAGATATTTTTAAATAATGTTAAATATTTCAATAAAAAATATTGCATTTTTCTTAAGATTATGGTGCAAATAGATTGATTGTCATTGCAATAATTATTGTGTAAATTGGTAAAAAAGTTTTAGTTGATTGTATGTATTATAAATTAATAAGAAAATAATTAAATTTTATTGTTGCTACTTTTGTCGTCCTAAATGTGTTCTGTGTAACCCATTAAATTTCTATATTTTTTAGCCACCAAATCCCAATCCGTAACATAATCCAGTCTAGTTGTATGCATTATAAATTCCATTTGAGATCCCACAGGACTGTGAAGGTGCATAATTTTTTTAGAAATAACTTCTTGAGGAGCGATTTTACGTTTCCGTTTTATCTTGGATAACCACTTTTCTGCAGCTTTAGTTCTAGGACTCAATTGTTTACCTTGAAGTGTGCTTATCATCCTGATTAGATCTGGACGATCCTTTTTTGCAACTACAAAAAATACATACTTATTATTAGGTAACCCAACTTTTTGGTATTTCGTTTAGGTTCGTTAACTTACATTTTGTCTTGCAGAAGTCGAACAGAAGTAGAAACCAAGTGGTGAAAAGATTTATTGGAGACGGAGCCGTTGATGTTCTGTGCATACTTCTGACCAATTTAGATAAACCAAATTTCCATTCAATATCGGATTGTGCCTAAAATTTTCAAGGAATGCCTTATTGGATGCAAACATATTATCAATTCTTTACCTGAATTCTTTGATAAGTATCTGTCATCATAGCAATAAGAAGGTTGATTAATACGACAACGGATACCAACATGTAGGCTCCAAAAACCATTTTAAAAAGTGAGTCCACCCATACCGATTCGGTGTCGGTTTTTGTTTGAAGTTGTTCCGTCGATGTTTGTCCAAACACAGCAAAGAACAGCAGTTCGAAAACCTCGATTGGATTTTTCAGTACTGAAATCGTAAACTAACTTAAATGTGATAGCAATTGCTGACAATATTACGACTACATGAGGGTAAATTTTGTGGTTCAAAAATACTGTGGAAGAAGCCGGTGCATATTATGACAATCACATAAGCTGAAAAATTACAGTGTTGTGAAACATGGTGCGTTTCGACAATTTATTACACAGAGAAAACACAGCGACCTACTCCCAAAACAGGAATGGTATCTACTAATATATTTTAAAACAACGGACATGAGTTTTTCAACTCAAACTAGAACTACCGGGACGTATCTAAACACAAACCTAAGTACAACACAATATCTAGAGAGGTTACATATATGTATCACTTACTAAGATGATAATTTTATCTTCCGTCGATCGTGGATCTTGCTTCTCGATATTGCCGCAAATTATTTCCATATACATACGCGTACTGTGACGCTTAAGAAAGAACTATTTTTTACAACAGGTACCTAACGAAATTATTATTTTTAGTTCATTGATTTAATTTTCTTGCACGCCATGGCTAACTGAAATTTATAGTTCTTCAAGGTTACCAGATTGAACTAGGATAAAATCCCCTTAATAGTTCAATGTTAATTACTTAAAATAACAAATTGGCGATTCCAACAAACATATTATATATATTATGTTGTTATACCTAGATGCGATAAATATTATCTATAGTAATAGTTGAGGTGAGGGGGATATCAAAAATGAAGTAGTAAGTAAACAGAAATCCTTAAATTTTAGTTCTCCCCTCAACGAATTACTACTATTAGGACTTCATAAAATAATGACAAAATTAAGACAACATTGTATATAATAAAAGTTACATAAACAACAACAACAACATCAACAACTGTTACATAATAAAGATATCTAACTGACAATTAATATTTTTTTAATTATTTTTTTTTATTATTTAAACTATTGTCACTTTTCTTTGCAGACTTTATCTTAGCTTTAACTTCCATTATCTTTCTGAATTGTTTTGATACAGACGCCCATTCCAGTACGTTCTCGATACTTTTTTGATTAATTTCGTAACTCATTTGCGAATCGAAAGTGGTATACAAATTTTTGGACGTCGTCGAGGTGGTTCGTTTAATTCTTTTTAACCACTTTTCTCCAGCTTTAGATGTCGCACTTAATTTGTGCCATCGCAGGTACAAAACTATACGTTAATGATTGTTTTTTAATATATAGAAATATTAATAATGTTATTATCTTACCTTTTTGTACTATAATATTTTTTATATAGAAAAACCAGGTGGTTATTAAATTTATAGGTGACGGGGCCGTCGTGGTTCGATGTATATTACGAATTAATTTACTTAATCCAAATTTCCACTCAATGTCAGATTGTGCCTAAATAGGTGTAACATATTTTTTTTGAAATACACGGTTTATTAGTGTTAAATTACATCTAATCTGATTTGTTGAATAATTTTTATGTTGTTACTATTTAATATTATAATAATATATTTACTTTTATTTCTCACCTTTTTCAGACATTTCAGAATAGAAGTAATTTTTATTTGAACATACAAATTATTGAATTAATTTGTAGTCATTTTTGCAATATATAAAGTATACATAGGTACTTCCTAACAGATGTCTTATTGTATTCTTTAAATCATTACGCATCGAAAAGTGATTTAGAGAAGTATGGACATTCAATTACGAATTACCTTGTCTGCTGAATTTCTTATTGGATTACCTGAATTTGTTGGTAGGTATCAGACATTGTAGCAATTAGGAGTTTTACAAGAACAACTACCGTCACTAACATGTATACGCCAAATACTATTTTGAATAAAACTTTTGTCCAATCTGGATGTTTCTCAGCAGGCAACATGACCATAAGATCAACATTTCTTGTTTGTCCAAAAACTGCATAAAATAATCTGTCGATGGCTCTTATGGGGTTCATAGTCACTAAGAAAATTACTTTGATTGTTAATAACTTTGAAACTAGAAAACTAAACACATCTAGGCTTTTCACTAATAAAGTTTTTGTACAAAATATTTTTTACTATTTTTTTAATTCGTTTATTTCTCTAACGATTATGTTATTATGTCATACCCATTATGTACCTAACCATAACCTCCCTTATTTAGAAGCATGAATAAAAAATTTGACAACACATCTTTGAAGGGCTAAGTATCGCATCAAGATGATAAATGAGATTTACCTATGCTCTTCTTCTTGTCGTAATGCTTTAAATCTGATCCAAATATTAAAGAAAGGTTTCTGATATTCAGGCTCGAGGCTGCCTATACCTGCGGTCTGTGAAATTATGTCTGATAATTAATGTCTGATAATAAAATTGCAAACTTTCTGGTATTGAAGATAGAAAAGTGATCGCTAAAATTATACTTATACATAATTAAATAGAGAATTTTTTATTGATTCAAACAATTACCATAGACTAATGCCCGATTTCTTTACCTAGATGTATGCATTAGATAACTAACTATCTATTAGATAAATTAACGAAGTATCCAACTATATTTGTGATTTTTTGTTTTGTTGAAAAAATCGGACATAAGACTTAAGTAGGAGAAAAGCTCAACATGATTTATTACAGAGGAATCTTTTATTGTAATCGATTGTTATTGATTTGTTATACTTGACTTGTTATGTAGATGTCAAATTTAAGTTCATGGCGTGTAAGTAAATAAGGTTATGACCTAACCTACGCAAGATGAAATAGAAGTTCGATAATTTTAGAAGTTCTAGCTGATACCATCTAATAATTGGATAAACCAAATTGGAGCGTTCAAGAAAATTTTCGTGATTATAGAGCATCCCTTGTTTAAAAAGTTATATGTAACGTTTGCAAAATAAACACTACAAATACCTTTAATTTCACGTTTTTAGAATTAAAAATTTGATAAAAAAACATCTATTACATTTAAACATGCAATTTACAACTAAGCTTGATCGAAAATTTGCTATAAATAACACACCAAATTTTCTAAATTAAATTATTACACAGAATTTATGTTTCTAAACTTACCGATTTTACTTTCCAAATTTATTTTGAAAATTATGGACTTTATATATTTGTAGTGTTTAAGCATCGTTATATTCAATTTTGAAAAAATTTAATTTACAACAAATAAGAATAATAATACTCATTGTTTATTAATAATTTTAAAAGAGTACAGTAATATTATACATTTCAATGATTGATTCATGACACATTATGCTTTGTATAAAAATTACTTGATATGGTATTAGTAGGTATATGATATTGACGTTTAATTACAAAAGCTTATTTGAATTCTTTATTAAAAAATTAAATTTATTGTTATTTGTGGTTAGGCACTTGATGAAATATTCCATATAATATACCAATTGTAATGTTTTATTGAAAATTTTCAAAACAAAAATGTCATTTTCTCAAATATATCTGGTGATTTCTGTAATCTACATAATTGTAAATTAACCGATACCAAAGGAATTTATTCAAAAATCTCTAGATATATTTTCGAAAACGCAATCTAATACTTAGGTACCTAATACATTTCAATATTATTTCTTATTTCTTAATATAAGGCCTGCCAAAAAGACCAATTGTATTGAATTTTGAACTAAATTTAATTGATAATATATTTTTTATCAAATATTATTATTTTTGCTTTATTTCAACACAAATTCCTTGCCAATTTGTCTTGTTATATGCAAATAATGCAAAAATCAAAATTTTAAATAAAAACTTTGTACGTTATATTATTCAAAATTCAAAACCGTTCGATTTTTACCGAATCCCTTATAACAGATCGTCATCATGAAAAGATTCACTAATTTTTATTTTTGCGAATCATTTCGTGCATGTGCAACGATATTTTTCGTGAATAAAAAATTAAATAGCTTTGTACATAGATGAACGTAATTGAAAAAAAAAAAATAAACCTAAATTTTATTAACTTATAAAATATTTTACTAAATATTATTATTATACTACTATCTACCATATTTTTAATTGATACTATTTTTGGGGAATACTGAATCCTAATGACGATAATTTTAGAAAATGGAAGATTTGGTTTGTATCTTATAAACTTTTTAGAAGCCAGCCTCTTAGGGTACGACATTGTTAGGAACCTGAGCATTATTTTCATCATCATTTTCGCTCTCTTCGCTCTCGGTGTTGGTAGACGGTTTGACCTCGTCGACATGTGCTACTAATGCTCTATATTTTCTGGCAATAACTTCCCATTCTGCTACGTGCTCTATCCGCGTCGTTTGTAAAGCGAAACTCATTTGAGATCCAAAGGGACTTCGCAACTGTGAGACCGATAAAGCCGCGTTGGATTCTTTTGGAGCAACTTGTCTTCCCTTTTTAACTTTTGATAACCATTTCGCTCCAGCTTTCGACCTAGGACTTAATTTTTGGCTTTGCAATGTGTTCATCATGTTCATTAAGCTCGTACGTTTGTTCTTCTTAACTATAGATAAACTATTTTAGGTACATACTATTGCTGTATTGAGGTGCTTACCTCTTGATTTACAAATGTCTACGAGGTAAAAGAGCCACGTTGTTATTAAATTTATTGGAGCCGGTGCAGTTGTTGTTCGATGCATATTGCGGATTAATTTACTTAATCCAAATTTCCATTCAATATCAGATTGAGCCTATGGGTACATAATAATAATAAAAACATATTAAACAAGAAGACGTACGGGGCATGTAACATTATTGGCGTTTTATTTCGCATTATTTCTATCGGCAAAGGCAATTGGTAGGAACTTAAAGTGATGTGCTGGAACAAAACACTTGGATGTTATTCTCGAGAAATCCAAAATATCAAAAATGTTGTAAGAGTTCTTCTTACATACTTTTTAATTTACCAAATTAAAAATTTTAAAATTGAATCACTTGGCACCCTGAGTGTTTTGTTATATCATAGTACTTTTTACAATAATTTAATCCTCCAATGCTTTTAATAGCAAAAGAGAAAAAAAATTTTAATAAAATAAAATAAATTGATTTTTTCTTGCTCGATATCTGCAACAGATAGGTATAAAATGAAATAAAATTCATATGTACAATATAGATCTACCCAATATTTACAGTAATTTATGTTTCATTTAATACGACACTTTTGAGATGAGTTTTATATTTTGGTTCATTTAATTCAGCGGAATTTGAGAATGTGGGTACCTTCCCAAACGCTTCCGGATATTGATGTAATTTTTATATTAGTTTTGTAATTAAAAGTTTTAAAAACCTACCATTGCATTACTAAATACATATTAACATTCATGGGTGTCTATAGGATTTTTTCAGCTAGGGGGGAGGCAAAATTTAGAATAAAAAATATGTTTTTAGAAATAAAAATTTTGGTATAATATGTATTTTTATAAAAAAGATTTAATCAACAAAACACAATGATTTAATTAATTATAAAAAGATAATTTTAAATAGAGTGGGGTAATTCCCACACCCCCCTTGTGTATAAAGACACCCATGTTAGCTTTTCTAAAATTATAGCTATGTAGTTTTCTCTGTCACTAAAGCAATGTAAGCGATATTTTAGTTTATAGGTTTTCCAACAATATTTATTTAATTAATATACATATGAAAGAAAGAAACAGGTAAGGGAGGTATTGCATATTACAAATATCTGTAATAGCTTGAATTTCGTTTTTGATGGAAAATTTAAAGAATTCAAATGGTATATGCGTAAAATATGTAGTTGTATTGGTGTAGTTATAGATCAATATTCTTGTATCATTGTGCTTCCTGTTGAATGTTAGATTCCAATATCAAACCACTTCGGCCAAAACCTTCATGAAATGCTTAAGTATCTTTATTACGAAGAATTTCATTAATATAATATTATGCGCTCGTTATCCATTTCCCAACGAAGGATTATTTTGTATAATAATTATCAGTTAATCATTCATTCAATTTGTACGTATTAATCTAATGCCAACCTTTGTCAATAATATCAGTATAGCGAAGTCAACCTGAAAATGTAACAATTACGTAAGAGTGTTTTTCCACTACTAGCCATAAACACTATCATTTCAACGTAAGTTATCGAACTGTGAACCACGCCTTCTGTCACCTGAGGTGAATAATATTTTATTATTCACTAGTAGTTAATAATGAACATAAATGCGTAGTCCGGAAACTTCGGGCCATTTTGAAAGAAAATTTATGTGTAAAACGAATTAGCATAACCAAGAAATTCTATCAATAGTGTTTAAATAATTAAAATCGGTCTATAAATAAGATTAATTTGATATTTAAAATGTTGATTAAATTGGAATTTTGTGACGTTTAGCAATTAGGCGAAATGAGAAAACGAATTAATTATGACAGCTAATTATGACTAGAAACTTTATAAATCGATTATTAATAATTATTACAATCAATTATCGTTACAAATAGTACACTTATTGACAAAATAGTTTTCGTCAACTATATACTCGCAAAACTTACAAATATCAAAATATTTAATGTAACCTTTATGTCAAAATTAATTAAACATTTTCAAGCAAGTGTCAACATCAAAACAAAAACTATCATTTGTTTTATAATTTGAAATAAATAATTAAAACGATTTACTTTATTCATTAACAATTATTATTATAAGAGTAAACAATCCTAGTAGTGGAAAAATTGTATATAAACCACGGTAGTGAAGCGTGTTATAACCCGCGCCTTAAATCCCGCGGTGCTACGCACCTTGGGATTTAATCTGGCGCTAGGGTTATAACACTATCTTCACTACCTTGGTGTATAATATACTATTAATCAAAAGGTTTTCATCCCGAATATTAAAACAAACGAAAGAGTTGTTTATTTAGTTGAAAAATTTAGTAAAATGAGATAATCGGTAATTCTTGTGATTTGTTTTAAAAATTTAAATTTAAATATTAATTTACATTAAAGCGAACGTAAATGTTGGTTCATTTGTAGTGGTAAATTTTGGTTATTCTAATTTTACATTTAAAGGTGACCGGGCATCGTTTAAAGTTGCTCCGATGTTTGTGTAAAGAAATATTTAATAGAAGATTAATGAGAAATGTGAAATGCACATGTTTGTAGTGCACGTTTCAAATTGGTTTATTTGCATTGAATTTTAAATAAATTTTGAAATTTTTTAATAATTTATAAAAACAGAAGATTAACTCTTAATTTGTTAAAATAAATCGTAACAATATATCGAGAATCTGCGGTTTAACGTGAGTTCGTAACCACGCGAAGCGTAATACACTGCAGTATTCCAGAAAGGACTTTTTTGGCAGCTCACCTTTTCCGAGAAGAGACCGTCAGAATTAAGTTATTGTTCTGACTGGGTGTAGCTGTTCCCTAGACTAACTAGGATGTCGTCTTTTTCTATCTCTTTTTCCCGATCTTCAAAACTTGCAAAAATGATAAGTTTTTACTCAACAATCTCATCTTTTCTTTCAAATTTTCCGTAAGTTTTGAAAATCAATAATATAAAAAAATTTAATTTTTTTGGAAAAATAAAATTAAAACCCCCCTTGGTTTAAACTCGTCAATATAATATCATGGTCATATAAAAGCCTGGCCAATGCAAGGCCATTTTTTTTAAATTTGTTCAAAATCAAAATCACGTCTAATATTTATGCATAATTACCTAATTAATTAAATTCTCCGTAATATAATAATGTATCGAGCATAAATAATTGATTGTCAACATGTCTACGTATGTATAATTTTACATAATACTATGTAGTTTTCAAAGGATTCACAAAACTAAAATATGATTAACTATTGGAAGTTAGAAAGTATATAAAATGCAAAAGTAATTCACCTACGTAAATTTTTTCAAAATTTCTTTAATTTTAATATTTAAAGTTTAAAAATTAAAACGCTACATATATAGTATACTATGTATACATACGTATAGATGTCTCCAAAATATTATGTAACGCTTTGATATTAAATGTCATTTCATGTATTATTTCAGTTATGCTGCTGTTTAAAAATTCTTGTCGGAAAAATTGGAAAGTTTTTAGTTTTAAATATTTACAATGTTTGCAAAAGCTTCTACTTCTACCATAGTAAGTAATGTATAATCTTCCAGTCCAACAGAACTGGTGTGTTTGCAATCACAGGTGTGAGCGATAACATGCAAGGGCGTTCGTTACCTGAATATTTTGGTAAGTATCGGTCATCATAGCAATGAGAAGATTTATCAAAACAACAACGGATACCAGCATGTATGCTCCAAAAACAATTTTAAAAAGAACTTCGGTCCACTCAGATTGTGGATGTTGCTTCGTCTGCAGTTGTAGTGTAGACGTTTGTCCAAAAACCGCAAAAAACAGCAGCTCAAAAACTTCCACCGGGTTCTTTTGGACTGGAATCACAAAGCAAGCTAATTACCTGAATGCGTTGATAAGTATCGGACATCATAGCAATTAGCAGGTTAACTAGCACAACGACCGAAACCAACATATATATTCCAAACACCACTTTGAACAGGTTTTTAGTCCATTCGGGCCGCAATGGCAATTCACCACTTTTTGCAGTAACCATTAGTTCTTCGTGAGTGGTTTGTCCAAATACGGCAAAAAACAACTTCTCGAAGGCCTTTATTGGATTCATGACCACTGAGAAAATTATCCAATGATTAAAGTCTTAAATAACTTAACTTTACAACGCATAAAGGCGAAACACTTAACTTTTCATGCTTTTCATATTTAACCTATATAAAAACGAATTTATCGACAACATATTTATCGGACAAACAACACACGTGGCTCATGATGGTTATGGTAATAGCCACATATAGGACAAAAGCTAAGCCGGTCTGCGACGACACTAAAAAGGCATCCACGTTTGGATTTTAAAAAGGCAATTTAGGAAATTTCAAAATTGACAATACACAGACACACACGGGCCACTTACTGCCCTCGTCCTCTATCGGATGTTTTCGCCTAATTCGGCCAAGTCGATGAACACTAGTGTGCGTTGGCTCGATCCATTCCGCATTTGTTCGAGTGACTAATTAAAGGTAAAACAATATTTAATGTTTCTTCAATTATTTGTTCTTGGAATAGAAATTAAAAAAAAATTACTCAATAAATCTCGACTCGTACCAATTTCTTTTGAATACAAATAATGTATTAACCTAAAGGTCGCTTCACACTTTAAAAAAAGGCATTACGTTTGCGCTATTAAACATCTGACCTGCGTAATTGCTAAACATAAAACCGTTTTAAATTTATTTAGCAACCACGGTCGAGCAATAAACAAATAAAGTCTTGCTTATTTATTGTTTAAATATATTTATTAATTTCAAAGTATTTTTTGCTACCGTAACGAAGCTTGCATAAACACTACAATCATATAAAGTCCAGACCTTTATATATATTTTTTAATCTTTTAAAAATAAATTAATAGTTTCAAGCAGAAAATTGCGCAATTAAACATTTGATAAGAATAGTAATGTGCGACCTGCTATTATAAAGCTTAGCTCAAATAAAAATGGCTTACCTTCTTTAAAATAATCTGTTTTTGGTTGGGGTTGGTCCAAATTTCTCACTTCGGTATTGCTCAAATTCTTGAAAGGTTGATTGAGTGCAACAAAATGCATCGAAAATCCAAAAACGAATATAGCCAATACGGCCAGAAATCGAGCCAGGTCTTTCATGAGGTTTCCGATAATTATGGCCCACGGTCCGAACAAATAATGAAACGAGAGAAAATCTAATATTTGAACACAGGCTAAGAGGAACGATAGTGCAAATAGTTGATTTCTACAATACATCAACGTTGGCCAACTATTTTTTTCTACCAAATATCCCAAAACGTGAGTGCCCACTCCAAATATTCCAAAAAGTAAAACCGAAATTTTAATCCAACCTAAACCCGATTTATCGCTAGGATTTGTTAATTCGAATAACAATAATCCGCTTAACCAAATTAATAAAATTATTTCGTACCAATAAGGAATTAATTTTGATCTGACCACGGGGTACGGTGGAGTCACTCCGACTATTAGAAGAAATATCATTAAATAAATGTGAGATGTGAGATATGACATAAATTTGATTATTGGGATTTTATTATATTTATGACCAAGGGGTAATGTTAGAGCTATCCATAGCGGAGGACATATTATGAACGCAAAAAATAAAGATACGGTTCTCCAAGCAGGCCAATTTAGAGCTCCTCTCCATAGTTCCTATAAATAATACAAAGGGAACCTTTCAATTATCATTTTGTAAAGGTTATCCAAATTACCTATTATTTACCTGAAGATATCGTTGTACAACGGTGTGAGCGATAACTTCCTTTTGTTCGTTTTCGATTAGGACGTCCAAAAATTCGACGTTTCTTCTATCGGTAGCTGTTAGAATACGACCAGCCGATTCCGATCCGGCAGCAAGAGCCAATAGTTCGGTCGCCATGAATTCGCAATGTTTTCCAGCAGCAATCAAATCTTTGGCCCTTTCTTTCTCTTTGTTTGATAGCGTAATGAGTATATTAGATAATTTGGCAGCAGTGTCGACGGGCGCAGGAGAAACCAAAACGAATTCCTCCATAGGTCTGTTATTATGATTTTTTGAACACACCATTAAATTATACACAAAGCGCCTGTCTTCCATTAAAGTGTAAGTGTCGTGTTCTTTCGTCAATAAATATTCAAGGACGTCGTTGTGACCTTCCGAAGCCGCAAACCAAATGGGAGCTGCACCAAGATTTGTTTCAGATTTAGGCGATGCCCCAGATTCGGTTAATAGTTTTACGACATCGAAACACCCTGCCCTTGATGCATAGTGTAAAGGAGTCCATCCATTTTTATCTGTTGCGTTTATCTCGGCACCTTGACCTGAAATAAAAATCAATTAGTTGGCACGTAACATTTAAAATTTCCAAATTATTTTATTACAGAACTGTCGTAAGTTTATAAAGTACCTAATAAAACTTCCACCATTTGGTAATGACCATGTGTAGCTGCAATATGTAAACCCCTTCTACCGTGTTTGTCGTAGCTTTCTAACAATTCGGCCGATCTACTTAATAATAGACCAACTACGGTTGTATGGCCGCCGAAGCACGCCAAATGCATGGGATTGTAACCCTACAAATTTATATGCTATTAAGATTAATTTTAAATTTATGCACCGCATATTACGTTTTCGTGAGATGCAGAATCGACTTGAACACCGGCCGAGTTAAGTAACAAACGAACAACGTTTTCGTTACCAGAGAAAGACGCTAAATGAAGAGGCGTCATTCCAGATTCGTTACCTAAAATAGGAACCAAGGATGCACCACTCGGCGGATCGGATTTAACAGTTCCCGGTATATAGGAAAGCAATTCTCGTACAGTATCAGCTTGCCCAAAATAAGCCGCAACATGTAACGCAGTAACGCCCAACTTCTTGCTAGAAATCCGAATGGTGTTCGAAGATCTCAACACTTCCAAAACTTGACCGTGACCATTTTTTGCGGCCAGATGCACGGCAGTAAATCCCGCTTTATTTTCATCAGTACAAGACGCTCCAGCTCTCATTAACGCTTTTACCACTTCGGAATGTCCACCTTCTGCAGCAATTTGCAATGGAGTTGCATCGGTTAATTTATTTCGTGCCGTTATAACTCCTTGTCTATCGAATTTCATTAATTCTTCTATTACGGTCACGCTTCCCTGTGCGGCTGCAATATGAGCACAAGTGTTTCCGTCCTTGGTCGTTGCCATAACCAAACTAGGATGTTGTTGTAAAAACAATTGCGTGACTTCCGAAAAATTATTTTGAGCTGCGGCATGAATTGGCTTTTGACCCAGGTCGTCGGTGGCATCGATATTTGCTCCCAATTCCAGTAACAATTTGCAAACTTCGATTTGTCCGGCACCTGCAGCTAAATGTAAGGGCGTTTGCTTTCGAAGCGTTAATATGTCGATGACGGCGTTGTGATCTTTTATTAAAAATTTGACCAAATCTGTGTAACCGTTCATTGCGGCCAAATGTAATGCCGTTCTGCCAACTCGCGATTTTGAATTTATGAATGCCTTATGAGTTAATAGCAAGTCGCAAACTTCTATGAAACCTTTTTCTGCGGCCAAATGTAAAGCCGACCGACCGTCATTATCAAACACGTCCACCCTGGCGTGGTTATTTAGTAAATTGCTAACAAATTCTGTGTGCCCTTTATGGGACGCAATCAATAGCGGCGTCCATCCAATTGACGATTGCTTATTTAATGCTTTTTGTATGTCGGTTGTGGACATTAGAGAAATCATTTCCAATAATATGTCGTTGTTGCCCGCAACCGCTAAGTAATGAAAGCAAGTTTCGTGAGCATGTTTTGTCATTAAACTAACTTGGGCGCCATTTTCTAGTAAACATTTCACCACCTCCTTATCGGCATTGGGCACTTCGACTTCTTCTGATGTAACGCAGCAAGCACAGTGTAAGGCACTTTCGGCATTTTCATTGACTTCGTTAACGTAATGCACCACCGCTTCCTTTCCTTTTTGTACTTGAATATAATCTATTAAATGTTGAACAACGTCTGGTCTGCATCCTCTACACGCTAAATGAAGGGGCGTTTCTAAATGCTGGAAATACACACAAATAAAATCCATTATAATATGAGTTTGATTGGAGAGGCATACTTTGTTTTTAAATTGTGGATCCCCTCCGTTATCCAACAGAAGAAGTAACGTTTGAAGGTTTCCATATTTTGCGGCAACATGACCCGGAGTTTGGCCATCGTCGGTTGTTATGTTGGGACCTGCTCCCGATTTCAATAACATCAAGGCACATTTTTCGTCATCTTTAACTCGTGCCCCAATATGTAAAGCGGTCTCTCGCAACTTTCCTCCTAATTTATTAATTCGATCAAAAAAAAATTTATTTTTTAAATTGACGATAACATTTACCCTGAATGTGTACATCCGCACCGTAACCCAGTAAGGTTTCCACAACGAGAGGTTTGCCAGCTTCGACGGCAATGTGCAAAGCGGTAAAATTTTCCTTAGAAAGAAATTTAGTAAAAATAGAGCACGTGTTAAAGTCGTGTTACACTTACATTAGTTGTAACGTCGACTTTTTCACCCTTCTGCAGAAGCGTATTGATTATTCCTACATGACCATATCTTGCAGCAGTATGAATGCTTCGTGCTCCATCCTAAACAAAATATTTGATTTAACTTGACCTGATTGTGCAAAATTTGCATATCAAACAATTTCTGACGGGAAGGGTTATTTTTTTTATGGAAGACATCAAAGAAAGAAAAATATTTTGTAGAATGTAATAGTAATTTTATAAGAATAATAATATGTAATAGAAACTAACGTAATGTTGTTCTTAAAATAACAACTCTGATTCACCGTTTCGAGTTAGCCACTTGGAAATCACGCAAATGTCCAAGTCCTTTAAAAGAGATTTGGAATTAGATAAGCTTTGCTTTATAAAGCTTTCCTAATTCAAGGTTACTTTCTTTGAATGCCATTACTTCATCATAAAAAGTAGAAATTTTCTTTAGAAAACTTAAAATACATCGAAAGTACACTTTGCGTGTTGTTTGCAGTTAACGACTTCCAAGTTTCATTGTGAATAGAAATTACCTAATGCGTTTGCCTCGATTATGACGATATAGTTTAACGAAAGAAAATACGAGTGTAAAATGTTGCTTACTTTATTTGGCATATGCAAATACACTCCTTTTTTGAAGAGCATCATTGCACAATCGGTGTGGCCGTTAAGAGATGCAATATGCATAAGCGTCGATCCATCTTTGGTTCTCTCAAAAATGCTTGCTTTAAATTTGTCCACTAACAATTCAATGATATTAGCGTGTCCGTATTCTGCAGCCAAATGCATGGGTGTTCTGTCTTGATTATCCGTAACGCTTGCCGATGCTCGAACTCCATAAAAATATTTTACCAAAATTTCGTCTCCTTCCGCTGCGGCAATGTGTAGCGCAGTTTGACCTTCTCCATTCTTTATGTCAACACTGGCTCCATAGTCTACCAAAATTCGAATCTTTCCGGAAGAAAACAAACGTACATTAATTATTTGAATTTTGTTTTTCGCACTGCTTTGGTTTTTTAAATATCTTACCATATCTACATCTTTACGACGTGCCGCAAGATGGAGAGCGGTATCTCCATTTGCGGACGAGGCTTTCAATTGGTCCGCCGTTTGTGAACTTAACAGTTCTCTACACATCGACTGATTTCCTGCTTCCACAGCTAAAAGCAATGGAATTTTTCCTCTCTGAAATAATTTTGAAATGTTTTACTTAGTTAATATGCAAAATTTTACAAAATAAAATTATGTATTTATTTGAAAGGTAATCGACCTCTTGAGATTAATATTCATTTATGTAGAATATTCCATTCATTTACTTCAAGTAAGTATAGCTTATACTAATTAAGGTATTGCCCCTTTTTATTCGACGTCTAAACGGCCTACATTTTCTCTATTGATTATTATTATTTTGGCTAGTACCTACGTACCTATGATCGTTACATACATAATGCTTGATTTAAATTTTTCGGCATGGGAATTTCGGTTATGTTGAGAATTTTGAATTGTTCAAAATTAATTTCTTATTATTTTTTGTTCAACAAATTTTATTCAGTTTATTTCACGTAGAAAAATTACATTCTCTGCTTTGATTTAACCGATAATTAAATGTAGCATTTAAGCTTTAACGCTATATTTGTTTAATTTAAGAAAAATTAAAAAATTATAACAGACAAAGCTTTTTTATTTACAAAATATTTGATATCAGACAAATTCTATGTAATGGAATATTTTGGAGGAACGAGAACAATTCTAAAGTCGTCTTGTACCAGGCGCCCATCACATTCTTTAGACACGCAAACATGGAGACATTGAGTAAAAAATTTAACAAAAATTCATTCTAATTAAAACGTACAAGCTGGTTTTTGAACAATTTTTTTACAATAGGTATAAATTTATCAACGAAAAAAATACAGACTTCTGTGTCAGATAAGCTGATATTTTGTGAAGAATTAAATATTGAAATCCGCTTTATTATAACAGCAGTTTTACAGTGTCACTTACAAATTCTTTGAGAAATTGAGCTGATTGAGCAATGAGTATCAGCAAAAGCCACTTAAAAATTGAAAAAATTATAGCATCGAATGGTACGAATGCAAGGAATTAGTATATTCCAAACCAAGTTTTATCTAAAACTTGCAGTGGGTTCCATAAAAATTCAAAACCTAAAGTTATCTCGATTTTGAGGGTTAATTCAAAACGTCATTTGCAGCGCAAATTAGCTATAGATATTGCAATAATATTTCGAGTAATGGAAAGATAACAATTCTTTCGAACGTAATATAAAAATTTCAATAAGTTGTGGTAGGTAGCAAATAGTTAATGCATATTTTAATTAAGCTAATGAGGTTTTTTATATCAAAAATGCAAAATTAATACAATTTTTATATCATATGAAGCGATATTCGCGATTATCACAATGCATATTATTAAAAATTATTTACATTATATTGTTCGTAAAAATATTGGGCCTGTATTCTGTAACTCGTTCCTTACGTGAAGTTCCTTGAACAAATGCAAAATCTAATTTACAACCAAAATTTTGACACATTTTTAACATGATTTTTCATGAAAACCGAGCTTTACCTTTCGTGAAAAGATCTTTCATAAGGATCTTTTAATAGCATAATATACTGAAGTTATCTGGTGTGATACAATTTTTAATTAAACTGCTAATCTGATTTTCTTGTTTATTAAAGAGAAAAGGGTAAGAAGGACATTTCTAAACACTTACCCCGTCTTGTTTCAAACGAATTTCCTTTCCAGCAGCTGCTAAAAGTGCTCTCAGAATAGCAGTTGCAGTTCCCGTTTGTCGAGATGCTACAATGTGCACTGCCGTTTGTTCCCTGGACTAAAAACATTTAAAAAGCATTGAAGCTCTTGATAACATTTCAGCACTACATTCAATTAAGCATAACGTGACTACAGAAAACCGTGTATAAATTTACACTTTTATGTGTCTTGAAGAGAAAATAGTTTAGTATCCATGACAACTCAATTGGTAATTTCCGTCTCAATAACATAAATCTACAAACTTTTTATAGTACCTACTTTAAAATAACCGCATAACATGCAAATTAGCTATTGCAGTTTAGTGAAAACTAATCCATAAAATATTTCAACTTACACCGCCGGTGGAAAAAGGATCCACTCCGCGTTTGGTTAGCAATAATTTGACCACATCTTCCCTTGAATGCATCGCCGATATATGTAGAACATTGTAGTTATCCTAAATTTTGGAAAAAGTTCAATTATTATAAAAATTGCACATAATATCATTTATAATAAAAGATATAACAAAATTTAAGCAATAGTAAATACATAGTCGACGTCCTCTACCGCTATAAGGTCATTAAGCCCTTATAAGAACATCCAGGTGATTTTTCACTACATCAAATGTAATTCTTTTTTATAGGTAGGTACGTTTTATAGGAGTATTATAAATTTTTTCCACTAGTGTTTGAAAAAATCTTATTATTACCGATTTGAGTTAGGAAATAGCTATTTTCGTGACTAGTACTTAAATAGACCACATTTTATTGAAGTACGTGTTGCGAACAATATTTTTTGCAAATCTGCAATTCGGTAAATAAAGAAAGCGAGTTATTATTACGTAGAAATATTTTAACAAAGTTGCTCAATCTGGACTATGCTGAAATGAAAATTACTCGCACTAGTGCCGAAAAGTGAAGGTGAAGTCATCTCGCGAAAGAAAAGATTACGAAAAAAGATCAAATAACATGAGTATCTGTTACGTGCAGAAAACAAGCCGCTTTCAATGCCATGTAATGTGTATGAAATGATAGTATTTCGCTGCAGAATTGCAAAAAGTAAGTTTTTCCACTTTTCCGCACTGAGTACGGAAAAGTACGGAATTCTTGAAACAATAACATCCTATAATGGGTTTTACATTTCAATGATCAAAAAAATATTTGTGTAACAATATTAATGAAAATAATGTATGACCAATTAAATTGTTGGGGTTCCTATACAAAGAACTTGGAGGAAATTTCAAATAAATTTATTACAAAAATTGGCTCATATATTTAAATTTGAACTATAATGTGAGGTAAATCTTAATATTCGTTTAAGTAAATATAGTTAGATTACCTAGCTTTTGATTTTACACTCCTTATATCCACACCCTTAATTTCTAAATTTATTACTTTAATATCCGCTTAATATATTAACCGATCATGCTTTTATTACAATTTTGTTAGGTATCAAATTAATTGATTTGGTATTTTAAAATCATAATCATTGTTGTATTATATATCTTTACAATGTGTATTTACAATTTGGGTGCAGCTACATAATATGATGGTAACATAACGCAATCAATCACGGTAGTGGTTTTATGTTTAGTTGCATTGCGGGCTTTACTGAATTTCTTAGCTCGGCTCTCCGGCAATCATATCAACGATCCACCGTGGATTTAAGAATTGATTCTATATTTACATAAGTTTGACCAATTAATAATGTCAAGGTTATAAGATTTAGAAAAGAAAGGATTTCGAAAATGACTAAATCTGAAAGTTATTTTATCGATGATTAAGAATCTCTTAATTACAAAATAATTCTTTAATGCTAGTTTAATTAATTTTTGCTGTATTGTTATCAGAATCTCCTAATAGATAAATCAAAATGAGTCACATATTTGGTAAGAAAATTTACCATGAGTCCGTGTTAAAAGTAGGTCGTTCAACCACGCAATCATATCGAGTTTTCTTTGAAATTTTACGCATACGCTTATAGTGAATAAAAGATTTTTCGTAAAATTTAAGGTAATTCTTCATAATATCATTCATTTTCATTCACAATTATAATTATTATATTATCACCAAATTAATTCTACTAGCAACCTACGTTTATTTTAAAAATATTTCAAATCGTGTCGTTGAAGATTGACGCTGCTTACGGAATGGATAAGTTTCATAATTTCCCAACATAGAAAGTTTTTAAGTTGGATTTGCCATTTTTTAATAGAGGATTTAAAATGTTGCGGACAGGGGGGAGTTTCCTAAAGTTTCTAAATAAATAATTATTGCTAGTAGTACATAAAATTGTGGGTGACATTTTCTTTTTGTTTATTAATATTTAATAGTAGTTTACGTCATTAGAGCGGAAACTCATACTACCCTCTCGTACATGTATTTGGCTATTGTCGTAATAACGTTAGTGTGGCATCACATAACTTTACGCCCGACGTGCAACGTACTTTATATTTCGTCTGATCTGTACAAAATAATAATAATCTAAATTAATAAGATCCACAAAACGTTTTTCGGTCATCACAGTGTAAAATAATATATAAATGGTTTGTTCATTATTGTCTTGATAATAACAGCTGTGAAATATCGTAGTGGTCTTTCACTGTTTTATATTTATTTCAAAATTGAAACTTTCGTAACTGTTCAACTGCCCATTTTGCAGGTAGTTCCCATGTCACTCTGAGCCAGTATATCTACGCACGTGGCGTTCCATCCCAAGGTTTTTTCAAAAGGTACCAAGGTAACTGTAATTTTCACGTGAAATCCCCACAAGCTCGGATGTATTGAAAATGTTTGCAGTGGCAAGATATCATCTAATGCTTTGTCCAGGGGAGCATTCTGTGATTTACCTTAGACTCGCCCCAACTTTATAGATACATTTGAGGGATTCCCCTCGAAAGTTCATATTTATACGCAGCCGGACTCGATTGAAATTAAAGCTCAGCAATTTTTGCGCTAAATTTTACCATTGTCTTTGATAATTTTAAAAATTACTGTGAATTAATGAGTAACAAATAATTCTGTAAATTTACAAGGGCGGAGGTGTTTGAAATCCCTTAGGTCCCCCTTGAGCATGCCACTGATTTTGATTGAAATTATTTTCAACCATATTTTTTTCTATAATCATGTACAAAGAAGAGGACATCTGTCAAATGCATATATGGCACTCGATAGTAGATTATGACTAATAAAATTCTCAAAAATTGATTGTAGTTCAATACGGGCACCTTGTAGGTTCTACTAAAAAATAATTTTTTTAATTAACCTGTTTTTGGCTATAGCGCTAATGCGATATTTTTTGCAAATGGTTTTTATTACAATAGCGTAATGTCACGGGGATCAAAGGAGTTTACCTTTTCCTCCCCTAAGATTTGAACCACTCGGTGCCTCAATAATTAAACTCGCTTGACGTATTAATTGAAAAAATATTTTGATCACTAAACTTTAAACACTTAACTTTAAAATAACGAAAATCAAAATATTATAAACTTGGAAATGGCTTTTCGCAGTATTGCAACATGCAACTTCAAGGAATGTAGCACGAACGAAACATTTTTTAGGGCGGCATAGGATTTATTACTTATTGAACAGGAGTAATAAATGTAAATTTTGCTATATGAACTACAAATCAATTATATTGGATAAATTGGTTAACAAAAAATGATTTAAGTAGATATGAAAAGTACATTAAAAATTTGAAAATTTTAAAATCACTTAACGTGTGAATCTTTTTAATTAACAATATGCTCAAATGCTATGAAAGTTATTAGTAGTCTGAGTACGTAGAAGTGTTTCTTTTGTCGAAATCCTGACCAAAAACGTACAGTAGCGATCTAAAGTAAGTTGGCAAACAGTTTTTACAAAAAATTATTAGAAAAGAAATCATTTAGTGGACTATCATATATTTTCTAAAAGTATGTAGATTAATACGTAGTTTAACGTATAAAACTTGCAGTTGGTATAAAACAAAGAAGTATATAAGCGAATTGAATTTTATGGAGGGTTCAAAAGAAAATTGGCATAACATCCAAACAATATCAAAACAATAATAAGCGTTCATAAAAGTTAATTTGATTGAAATATATCTTTCTTGATAATACATCGACATGCCCAGAAGGAAAGAGTATTCAGAAGATTTAAAAAACACGGTTCTTAAATGGTTAAAAATGGAAATTCATTGAGAGCAGCAGAACGCGAATTTGACATTCCAAATCAAACAATAAGTCTCTGGTGTCACAAATATAATAAATATGGATCAGTAGAGACACGCCCAAGAACAGGGCGACCACGAAAAACAACCAAAAGAGAAGATAAAATGATCGTTCGTGAAGCAATAAAAAATCCTCGTGTAACGGCTACACAAATTGTTCAAAGTTTTAACGAAAATCGCGAAGAAAATATACATGTTTCGACAGTGAAACGTCGACTATATGCAGCTAAACTATTTGGCAGACGTCCTTGTAAGAAACCACTTATATCAAAAAAGAATCGGATAGCCCGTCTGAAGTTTGCTAAAATCACTTACACTGGGAAAAAAGATTGGTCCAAAATTCTTTGGAGTGACGAAAGTAAGTATAATTTGTTTTCCTCGGATGGTATTAAGTATATTCGACGTCCAGAAGGTAAAAGATATGATATTAGATATCAAGTTCCTACTATAAAACATGGTGGAGGGAACGTCATGGTGTGGGGTTGCTTTTCTCGTGATGGCATTGGATCTCTACACAGAATTGATGGCATTATGGATCGGTTTATGTATGCCGACATACTGAGGGATCATATGCTACCACATGGCAAGAGAAAATGCCGCGCGGCTGGATATTTCAGCAGGATAATGACCCAAAACATGCTTCACAGCATGTTAAGCAGTACATGGACAAAGCTAAAATTCGGCTTTTAGAGTGGCCCAGTCAATCTCCAGATTTGAATCCCATAGAGCATTTGTGGGAAGAGCTCGAACGTCGAATAAGAAGTGAAAATTATAGTAATACCACTAAATTATGGGAAGCATTGCAGAGAGAATGGTCAAAATACCATTAGAACGTTTAGAGAAGCTGGTTGACTCGATGCAATCACGATGTAAAGCTGTTATCGCTGCAAAAGGGTTTGCAACAAAGTACTAAATGTTTTTAATCCATAGTTGTTACTATATGTATTTCTTTATTTTTTTGTTTTAAGAGCGTTTTGTCATAACTTGATAAATAGAAATATTTCGAAATTTTCGTTTTTGAATTTTTCACGTTAATAAATTTTCTAGAAAATTATATTTATATTTTTAATTTAAAGCCTTTTAAGGAATAAATATTTGAAAAATTAAAGCAAAATATTGAACTTTGAAAAAAAACTGTTTGCCAACTTACTTTAGATCGCTACTGTATATATTCGTAGGAGAGCTTTAAAATAAACGTTTGCTTGAAAACATCAGTCGAATGGTTTCTTGTTGATAAAATTATTGTTAAAGAATATACATAAATATTATTTTTGGATTTAAATAGCAATCCGAGTTTTTGTGTAATCTCCGTGTAATGATAATATTATTAATTTATTTATGTTGTGATGGAATCAAGAGTAAAATTCTACAGGACAGCAATATTTGGTTTTATTAATTTATTTCTGATCTCACATTCAAATTTTGTTTGATTCTAGTGTGCTTTCCAATTTTCTATGGATTGGGACGTTTTGTCTCCGCCCTTTCGGAGTTGTTTTAGACTAATATCGAAATAATATCAAACTTAATTTGAAGCCACAATTTTCAAAATTATTATTAATTAAAATGAACTTCCATTTTCTAAAATAAGTATTTTAAAATAAGAATGAGTATTACTAATTTGTGTAAAATGTTTTATTTTAATTATCCTGGGCCTATCTGAGAAGATTCATTAAAACAAGAAACGATGTTAACAATAAAATATGTAATGTGTTATCTAAGTAATTGTATATCTAAACATTTTCTAGAATGTTAGTGAATAATATGTATGTAAGTTGTAAATTTTATTTAATTTATTACTATAAATTTTTTTCTTAAAATATATGAATTATTTTAAGTTGTAGTAATTTTTAAAGTTGTCTATAAAAAAAGTCCATGGCAGCATAATACATTTTTCTTCATACCTCGGTCGAAAGTACGTACTTTCGTCCCTAATAGCAGGGACGAAAGTTGAACATTTACTCCCTTTGAGAAGTACACGCGCGCCCTCTATAACGCCGGGAGGAAAGAATTTCTCATGCGTATTAATACTCGTAACTAGGGACTATTTATTCTGTTGCTACAACAAATCGTTAACCGCTGTCATCAAAAACATGCTTATCAACATTTAAAGTTAAAAAAAGTAGAATTAATAACGTACTTTCGACCGGCTATGAAGAAAAATCGTATACACTACGCGGGCCAAAAGTTGAAATCTCGGTCCTGCGGTCCTGCAGGGCCGAAAATTCAACTTTCGGCCCTCGTAGTGTAATATACTATTTATTCTCTATTGAAAGCGTGGAATCATGATTCTAATGAGAAAATTGCAGATTTTGACTTTCTAGTTCAAATATTAATTTTAATAATATTTAATGTTTTCGTATTTGCAGCATTTATGTAGAATGAATGGCTTGCTCCTCGTAAGTAAACTCTAAAATCTTTTTATTTTCTTAAAATATGAATAAAAAATAATTTAGTCAAGTATTAGATTATTTTTTTAAATTATTGCTTAGCTCCTCGTTTCAGCGCAAAACAGATAGAGGCAACTCCCCGTTGTAATTTAAACAGGAAAGAATTTTAAATTTAAAATCAACTCGTGAAATGAAATTATATTTTCTGGCAGAAAATCATGTGGTAACGAAACTAGCGTTGTGGTTGAAAAGTTATTAAAAAAATCTTACGTTATTTCTTGCACCGACGTCAGATCCCAATTCTATCATTTTGTCTAAAAGTGATGTCCTGTTATCTTTGACCGCATACATCAGGGGTGTCATTCCCGTCGCCTGGAAACAAAAATATCATTTCTTGTTTGTTCAATACCAATAGTCAAATTTATTACATTAAATCAGGGCATCTTTATTGTTATTCAATTTTATGATGAGTTTGGCTATAATTTCTCAATTTGAAATAACGTTAAAAAATAAATTTAACTTTGTATGATACTACAGATTAAAATATTTATAATAGGTAGTCAGTAAATAGGTTCTAATTATTTATTAAAATTCTAAAAATGTATTAATTTGCGCGCAATATCTAAATTACTGTCATCAAATTAGCATTCTTCAACGTTATTATTTAACAAAATATTTATTATTTTTTGAATATAAAATTACCGAGACAAAAAATACTAACCAAGTCGAAAACTCCTGCTAAAGGAACCGTATTAGCATCGTCACCGGCATTTGCAATTGTCTTTTCCATTGATTTGAGCACCTGGTCCACAGGTCCCCATTCTCCTTTTTGGCAAAGGGTAAGTACCTTTTGTGCAGCATCTCTCGTCGTAGCTCCAGCACTTTGTGGTTTCGGTACAGGAGTTTCGTCCGAATCGGCATTAGATCCCGTATCTTCTTTATCCTTCGATGTTGCCTTTTCTTTCTGCTCTTTATCTTTGCTTTCGTCATTTTTATCTTTTGGTGCTCCTTTGATTCCCAAATTTTTTCTGGGTTGAGACATCTTATTGCACGATGAATCTCATTATTGTTAATTGGAAATGAGCACTTCTTTTCATAAACATATTTTATAAATTACGTAGTAAAAATTTGTTTCTTGCGAAATTGAAGGCGAATATTACAAATCTTTTGATAAATATAAATCACTAGTAACTTTAAACATGCAAAAAATAATTCACCACCTCGTAACATTATCTCTCAACATATTAATTTATATAAAATATAGTATATGCATTTGTATATAAAAATATTATTTAGCAAACGCTTTCGAATATTTTAGTTTGACACGCTCACCTCGACTTCTGCATAATATAAGGATTGTGTGCAGGATCTTGGCAATTCTTAACCAATAAAATTCCTTAAACCCCCACCACTAAATTAATAGGGGTTGTCGTGATTTAACTATTATTTTAACGTGTGCAGACACATTGACCTAGTCGTTATATTGAATTTGATTAAAAGGCATCTCTCAAATTCAATGTTTTCAAAAATTTACACTTTTTAATAAGCTCATCAAATATTTTAACGGAATCGCATTTTCTATTTCTCTATATAACGAGTCTATTTTTATATGGCCGCTTAGGCAAGAAGGTAATAATGATAAAAATGAAAAGTTGGTCAAATTACTGATGAGTACTAATCAACTGCGCTATAGAAAATCGATTGTTTATAATATACTATCGTAATATAAGTACATAATATTATATCAATTGGCCAAAGAAAAAAGGATTCAACTGTTATAAACGAATGGTCCAGTTAGTCATCAAGTCGCGAAAAAAAAGTCTGAATGGGAATAACTCAAAAGTTTAGTTTTTGTTGCATAACCATAAACATTTGACATCGGAAGAATGCTTCTAAGTTTTCAAGATAATACGATTTGTAGATACTGTTTTTATTATCTGAAAATTTTATTAAATAGGAGTTACTTTATATGAAAATTATTGCATACAATAACTTTCCAAGCCTGGTAAGCTTCAAACTGAATTTTCCACGTCGATCATTTTTTTGGAAAGATCAGTCTTTCGACTTTTCAAAACTTACTCGTTACTTACTCGAAATATGACAACTACCTTTATCAGCTAAAAATTGAAATGAAACCTTTTTGTTTTTTGAAGTTTTTATTTCAGAAACTAGAAAAGGTGTTAGATCATTACCTTTTCATTAATAACAAATATCTCAGCAGGAGCGCAAATGTTGCAGAAAACATAATATATGAAATTGTGAGATTATTAGTAAAATATATAAAATTAAAGCAGTGTGAGCTTTAAAGTTTGCGTATTTCAGAATTTTCCCTTTGAATACATGATGCGAAGAATGTGCAATATTTCTTGTTCCTGGTATAGAATATAAACATTGTCTTTCGTACATAAATACCCATAGATTTCAAGACACTTATTTCATCTACCCCTAGCCGTAGTACGTTAATAGCACCTTACTGAAAAATTTCTAAATCTCGGTTCTTCTTTTATATTGCTGCCATAAAGGTGTCATTAGTAATTACATATGGTTACCCAAAATTTTTCTTCCAATTTTAAAAATAAATAAAAAGCTGCATTAGGGAGTGGGGTGAATATTTCATAATCTTAAAGGCAACTTTGCGAATTATGTTTATATAAATCAATGTGCATAGAAGCGTTGTCATAATAAAGAATTCTACATGACAACTTCACTCTTGTTTCTTTTAATTACCACAATGCAATTCGCGACTTTTACCTTGTCTATACATAGTACGTGGTAATTAATCTACCACCTCCTCCCCTCTTCAGTCAGTTATTTGCATAATCTAATGTCTAAAAGTGATCGAAAGAAAAAAGTTAGACATGCATTTTACTATTTTCTAGAAATTATGTATAAAGAATTCTTTTTGGCACATTGGGGTCACCGATTTAGTTAGAAGATAATAGCTATAGACTTATTTATTTATTAATTTTACGTATGAAGAATTCTAAAATATAAACAAATTATATTGACTACAATTACAAAGTATTTATAACATATTCACCACAAGTTAAAGAAATAAACGAAAATAAATTATTGGAAATAAACGATATTGCAAATGATGTTGAGCAATTTTGACTTACTTTCTGTAAAGTCTTAAAAAGCCAAGATGATTGATTATTATTTAATGGTTCTATTGGTTATATCGAATTAGTCTCCATAATCAGATCTTTTACCAACAACCTTAAATTTTGGTCATAATTTAATTTAGGGATTTTAAAGGAAAACAAATAATAAATATTAGGCATGGAAACATTTTACTGTGAATTTTATACAATGGGTTACAACGTTAAACCTACAAATTATTGTGAAATTTGTACAAATAATAATTATTAAAAACTACAAACTGTTTTAGATATAACATTTTCTAATGACAAGTAACATTTGAACAAGAACTTTTTTCAAGTGCGTGCTTTTATCGGGCACGCAATTTCCGTTATAATTTTTGTAAATCATGGCTGCCAACTGTTTGTAAAATCTGTTATTACCAAATCAAACACGTGGTTGTATTTATAAACATAAAATCGTTAATTCCTGAATTATCTGCAGAGACGGAGCAGTTTAACGAAGTATTCAACATGGCATCATTAAAAGTAAAATAAAATAACTATAGTGCTGAAAACTACTAGACTACCGTTTTTTATTTCTATTTTCTATACACCAAGTACAACGCCGGAGGAAGGCCGTAAGCAAAGCATGCTAAGCATCAAGGCGCTAACACTCGAGAGGCGCTAAAACAATAAATTATTTAAAGATAAAGATGTAAATTTATCAGTGTTTTACATCAGGGCTCCAAAAATCTTTTATCCGGCCCTGACCTAGTAGTTTACTTTTAGCTCTTACTGATTCTTTAAGCGTTAATGATTCATTCTGTTAAGGTGCTACTACAGCTATGACACCCGAAGATTAATATTGGGTTTTTAAAATGAAACAATACACACTCTTGCCTGTGGCGTGTATGCTTTACACTGAACTGCCGATTTAATTAGAATGAATTAATGAAGTAAAAATATATATCAGATTAAAGGTCGGTTACACAGTAAAAGAGTGTACTTTATGGTGCGATTCTCTAAGGATTTTAACATATGTTAGCTATGTTACGCTAAAAAATAACATAAATGTTAAAATTTGCTATTCTCTAAGCATTTTATTAACATTTTGGTTGAAATGTTAGCCTACATACTTAACATTTTTACGGCTAGATATTTGTCGCCGTTAGCGCTAACATTGAAAGACACGCCTACCATAAATTGACACTTTCGTTTGTAAAACTTTTCAAAGTAATTTTTGAAGTGATATTTTGTGAATATGAGTGGAAACAATATCATAATTCCGTTATTTGCGAATATTGTGATGGATGCACATATAACACGGTAGGATAATAATAAGTCAATAGAAAATTTAACCTCACTTTACTTGAATAATAAATAATTTTTATAAAGCATGTACATTGATACATATTTTAATTTACAGGAACAGAAAGTGACAACGTATTACAATTAGGAAGAAACGCAAGAGATAATTACATCAGAAATAATTATTACTATCTACTTAGTTTTTAGTTACTATTTTTTATATTCATTTTATACTCTGTTTGTTAAAGTTTTTCAATTAAAAAATGTAATCCTAATCAAATAATTTATTATCATTAAAAACTAGAAATACAATAATAAATTTGAGCTTTTTAATGCTTCTCAAGTTAACAATTAAAATTTTAAAATACAGTCGAACTTCTATATCTCGAACTTCTTTAAGTCGAAGTTTTCTACAAGTCGAATTTAAAAAAAAATACCTTCGTCTTTACCGTTATAAAAATGAACCGCGTCTGCGCAGTTTGAACTACACAACATAATATTAGTGACGTCATAACATTCATTCATAAATACGGTAAAGTAGTAAAACTAACATTCTGTTTAACATGGCGTCTTAGAGAATCGCGTTTGAGGCATTTATGTAAGACGTATGTTAAAGCCGATCTAACATGTCCATGTAAGCAACGATCAATGTAGCGTAACATTTTAACATACACTTTTAGAGAATCGCACCATTAGTCTTAAATTAGAAACTACCGAAATTTGTCTTAAAAATTCGTTAAACCTTAGATTAGCTAAATCGTGAGCTCCGACTGTGCAATCGGCCCTTCGTTATGAAACTGTTTTTATTCACTTCTGATTATAAGCCTATTTCTTTAGAGAAAGGATTTCGGCAACAAGACCTTACGGTTACTGAATACTTACATAAGAATGCTCATGCGAGTTAAAGTATTGTTGATGGTGGCACAAAATGTATCCTTAATTAATTAAAAAGCAAAGAACAGTCTTAGTACCAAGATTTGTTTTCCTCCTCTACAACCTGCAGTGTTGAACTTGAAATTTCTTAAAATTTTCCTACTGAACCTACCTTTTTTTTACTTTTGGTGGGAAGAGAGTACCTTTGTTATGACCGTCTCCGTGCTTCGGGAATTACGTAAAGCCAACGAGCTGAGCTCCCTGAGTAGTTATACGAAAGAAAGACGAGAAGTAGAAAATGATTAAGGATCTAAGGAGCTGAGAAACAATCGTTACGAAGGGTTGATTTAAAAAAAATTACACTAAAATGTTTGACCTAGTTCGCTTTTGATTTTCTAGATAAAAATAGAAGCCTTTCGAATTATTATAATAGGCAATAAGAATAAGTACAATGCGTGAAATCGGTTTTGCGAAATTATAAAATAATAGCTTAATGTAATTACATGATTGGTATTCGTGGGTTATAAATTTTTTGCTTTAATACATATTACGCGTGAATTTTTTAAATAACTAAATTTAGATATGACCCATTTCATACACCTTCACTGTTACTTATAGGTACTTAGATACTAAAAATAATTAATTACATCCATAACTTAGGTATATTATTTAATAATATGTCGAAGTTATACAAACTACGATTACAAAAATTTTCTATGGGTGTATCTTTAAATAGGTACATAAGTGTAGTTTCGCACTATACTGACGTAAATCGGTATTTAAATAATTTAGCAATAAATTATTGAATAGTAATTCCCAGCGGATTTACCAAAATTGAATTATTTGTAGAATTACCCAAATACCAACATTTAAAACTGGATTTATATTTCAGTCTCTGACGATGGTGCTGATCCTTTGAATTATGGTAATGTGAAAAAGATACGTTTTCTCTTATGTTCTAGACTTCTATTTATTTATTTTACTCTATAACCAGCAATATAGAGTGACACTTGGTGTAAGTAGTAGATAGTTAGTGATTTTCAACTATGTACTGTTGGAATCCGATAAATATTTACATCGAGGAGTTAACCGCTGGTGAATTTTTTTGTACACATCTCATGAAGTACATGAAGTACTTGTGAAATACATAAATATCTTGTGTATTGTTGTATCATGCGCTTTACCTTTCTTTGTTTGTCCCAATAATATGTCATAATTTTTTTAGAAAACTAAAACGGTAGCGGAGAGTTTCTAATACATTTTCAAACCTCTAATATGTTTGCCAGCATTGTAATATTTAGGTACTCAAGGGTATTTTACACCCCCCAGTCTCCCGGGTTAATTAGTTTATTTTTTATCAGAAGTAAACTGAAGATCTTCCGTTGCAGGGGCACTGGAGGGTGTTCCACACCCCCCAGACCCCCGGTTTAATTAATTTATTTTTATTAAAAATAAATTAAATATTTAAGCATATCCTAAGTTTTTTAAAATTATCTATGGCCAAGTAAATGTGTTTAATTTATAATCTCACTATTTATCATAAACTGCATAATTATAAATTCCGTAGGGAAAAGGGAGATCTTCAGTTTATGTCTGATAAAAATAAACTACTTAATCCGGGGGGTCTGGGGGGTGTGGAACGCCCTCCAGTGCACAAATTTTGGAATGAAGAACATTGCAGAACATGCAGAACCCCAGACAGAGTAGATTACTTTTTATCAGAAGTAAATTGAAGATCTTCCGTTGCAGAGGCACTGGAGGATGTTCCACATTCCCGGTTTAAATAATTTATTTTTATTAAAAGTGAATTAAATATTTAAGCATGTCCCAAGTTTTTTAAAATTAGCTATGGCCAAGTAAATGTGTTTAATTTATAATCTCACTGTTTTTCATAAACTGCATAATTATAAATTCCGTACTCTCTAGGAGGCAGATCTCTGCAACGGGAGATCTGCAGTTTACTTCTGATAAAAAATAATCTGTTCGATCCGGGAGATCTGGGAGGTGTGGAACTTTTCCTTTTTTTCTTTATCAGCCCCTTCCGCCCACTCCTGAGCATCAGCCTCTTTCTCTAGGAGAAAGGTGAACAGCATTAAGACCCCACGGCTGCTTAAGTCCGGGTTGGGGAATTTGCCTGTAACCCTTTATTATTGTTGATGTTGGCAGTCATCAACTAAGGGAGACCGCCGGCTTTACGTGTCCTTCGAAGGACGGGAGACGGTCCTAGATAGAAAGAGAGTCAGAAAGAAAATTTTCCTTCCGCGACTCCTCCCGGGATCGAACCGGGTGCCTTTGCATCAGTAGTTGATCGCTCTAACTACTAGGCCAAGACCGTCTCTACGAACACCTTCCAGTTTTTCTTTAACCGAAAATCTTCAGTTTACTTCTGATAAAACTAAACTTGTCGATCTAGGGGGTGTGAGAGGTGTGGAACACCCTCCAGTGCTCAAATTTTGGAATCTCGGTGAGCCTCTGAAATACCGGTGAAGTACGTGAAATACAATGAAGTATCAATGAATTAGGTGAAGTACCGTGAATTATTGGTAAAGAACGGTGAATTACGTGAGGTCCCGTGAATTACTTCTGAATTATACGAAGTACGAAGAAGTATGGAGAATTATGATGAATTACATGAAGTGTGAAGTTAATTGTACACTATTTCCTCTAGCGGTTGACCCCTCGCTCACTGTATATATTTATGGTCCAAAACTAAAACCACTATAAGGTGTTGAATGATTAAGCCGTGAAGTGATATGGGTAACTATAAGGGCTCATTTTCTTAATGTCTACATGAAATGTAAAAACAACTGTACAGCTGTGTAATAGTTAAAATGTTTCTTTCAGTCTTTAGTTGAACTTCGTAAAGGAATGTTAAAAAATTCTTATTAAACGAAAAGAAAACTTATTAGAGTTTTTTATTTAATTTAATTCACCTATCCATAATTCCAACATGTACTTATTGTATTTTTAAAATTAATTGATCAATCAACGTAAATTTTTACTTATTACTTTACAACTGAATTAAGAATTTTCTAAAATTTGAAAAAACATCAAGAAATTATTTTGCCCGTTTTCTTCACCTAAAGATAAGTTATTAGTTAGCTAACCATTAGCTAATTAACGTTAGTTAAATTGACGAAATACCTATCAGACGAAAACAGATTAAGCCCCTTGATTGGTTATTTTGTCAATTTAACTTATAGTTAGCTAACTCTCATTTAGATGAAGAAATCCTGCAATAGTTTTGGACAAACCTTCGACAATAGATTGTGTTTAGTTATATATATCTATACCCCGTGGGTGCGAGAGAAAGCACTATATACGTATAACATATATCTGTCTCATAAAAGACAACCTTGTCCTTAAATATTATCTTCTACAGATTATAAAAATATAGTGCAAGTTCTATTTTTAGATGGTAGCTACGTATTCTGTATATTTTGTGTTCGCTTCAACTGAAAATATTGCATTTTATATGAAGCAATGAAAATTTTCCAACTAAAAAATCTTTTTCACACTTCTCTAAGGTATGACTGTTTTATATTTTTTATAAATTTATCGTAATTTTTGTATTAAAATTAAAATACTAGGCTAGAGCAACTTGTATGTTACTCTGAACAATAATTCTAATGCAGAGGTTCTCAATAGATGTGTTCGTACTAAACTTAATAAAATAATTATTATAATTTATTTATTTTTAGCTGTAGAACTTTTACAAATTTATCTTACAACCATAATGTAGGTAAAGAACCTTTGAGAGCGTTAACATTAGGAAATCTCCTTGACAACTGTGTGAAAAATTATCCGGAGAAATTGGCAGTTATTTCCAAAGAGCAAAATCAACGATTAACTTTTACCGACTATTTTAATGAAAGTTACAAATTAGCTTCTGGTTTTCGTGCTATTGGATTAAATCATGGAGATAGAGTGGGATTATGGAGTCCTAATATGACCGAATGGTTGATTGCTAATATGGCCTGCGCTCGTTTAGGTTTAATAGTTGTAAGTTTAATTTTTATTTGTGCGTTCAAATTATAGTTTCGATTCATAGTTGCTTGTTATCAAAATTACCGAAACCCTAAGTCTATAATCTATATCTAACATTATTGGATATCTTTAATATTTGAAAATTGATAAGCATGCATTGCATGGTCGGTAGGGTCAACGGTAGGGAAAATCTCATGTTTGATATGTCAGAAAATAGTAATTTTTTTACTTTGCATTTGTAAAATTTATATCGGAGATAAGTTAGAATGTTTCCAGCGTGCCCTGACTTTAATTTTTGCAAATATTCTACCATTTAAATGTTTTATATTGTATGTATTAAATTCTTCACTATGCATAAATTTTAACGTCGTCATAGTGAAATATTATCTAACCATTTATATTTTGCTAAAATCTACGTAATGTGATTTTTGAAAACTATCGTTTTATGGATTTACTATTATTTAGGTTTTTATCCGGACAGGACTCTTATAGGCAATTTCACTTTATATGATCAACTGTATTTTTAGAAAACCATAATATTATTATAGTATTTTTAGATAACATCTCGTAAACTGAATTATAAGCATTACTATTTTTGTAGGTAACTTTAAATCCAGCTTATCAATCAACCGAATTAGAATATTGCATAAATAAAGTTGGCATAAAGGCATTAGTGTGTCCAAAGCAAATTCGTAAGTACAACTTCCATTCCATTCTAAATCAAATAACAAATAAGTTTGATTATTGTGAACCGGGTAAATTAAATTGTGAAAAAATTCCATCATTAAAAAGTGTAATAATGATATCCGACGAAATCCATAAGTAAGATACTATTATAGTTTGATGGATCAACTTATACTTATCGTATCGTAAATTTACTTTTAGAGGAATGTTTTCTTACCAAGACATTATGGAAAAAGCTTGCGAAAAGTCGACGCTGAATATAAAAAACTGCCAACATCTAGTGCAGGCTAATTCGCCTTTAAATATACAATTTACGTCGGTCGGTAAAAGAATCTAATTAGTTTTGCATCACTCTGTATATTTTGCTTAATTTTAGGGAACAACAGGTAATCCAAAAGCTGCTATTCTCAGTCATTTTAACGTGGTTAATAATTCGTTTTACATTGGGAAACGAAACGAGTTGGATCAAAAAGATCACACGATTTGTGTTCAGGTACCATTTTTCCATGCTTTTGGATATACCATTACGGCCGCGGCTGCTTTAAATTTTGGTGCCTCAATGGTAATACCATCGTATACCTACAATCCGCTTAAAAATCTTCAAGCTATTTTAGACGAAAAGTAGGTATGCATGATAGGATTCAATTTTAATTCATGACTTAGAAATTTGTTGTTTCTATAGATGTACGATTATACATGGAACACCTACAATGTATGTTGATTTAATTAGTACACAACGTGAGAAACAATTAAACATTTTTCCAGAAATTGCCGTATCTGGTGGATCTCCATGTTCACCACAGTTGTTTAAAGATATGAAGAGTATCCTGAAAGTTAAAAAAGTTAAAGTAGGTAACCTGCCTACTGAAAATCGATGACATGTCTAATTTTTTTCCGCAGTCAGTTTATGGACTTACGGAAACTACTGCCGTGGTTTTTCAATCGCTTCCAAACGACGATGAATTTAAATCGACCGAAACCGTTGGACATCTCGGGGATCACATCGAAGCTAAAATTGTAGACGAAGATGGATGCGTAGTTCCGATTGGAAAACCTGGCGAACTGTGTATTCGTGGATACACCACGATGCTTGGTTATTGGGAAGATGAAGGAAAAACCAAGGATACTATCACTCAAGATTGGTGGTTAAAAACGGGGTAGGTATTGACTACATTATACCAAATTAATAAAAAAAAGTTACATTTTTAAATTCGTAGAGATCAATTTGTACTTTCGGAAGATGGATATGGGAAAATAGTTGGTCGACTAAAAGATTTGATTATAAGAGGTGGTGAAAATATTTATCCTAAAGAAATCGAAGATTTTCTTGTTACTCATCCTGCTATTATGGAAGTTCATGTTAGACATTTATAAATTAGAAATTCCATAATAAAATTAATACCATTATTACTTCTTTTAGGTCATCGGTTTAAAACATGAAAGATTGGGGGAAGAAGTCTGCGCCTGCATTAAGCTACAAGATGGAAGCAAATTGACGCGTGAGAGTTTGGTGAATTTTTGTAAAGGTAAAATTGCAAACTATAAAATTCCAAGTGAAATACGTTTCGTGGATGTATTTCCCACCACACAATCGGGAAAAATACAGAAATATTTACTGAAACAGCGAATTGAAAATGAATAAAAACTAAATAGGTACAGTAGCACATTAAACATGGAAGAATTTTATGGGCATTTTATTATTTGTTATTTTTAGTAAATAAAAGTAAAATTTATGTTGGATACAGCGTTTATTCACATAAACTTTGTCTACAAATCACAGCGAACACAACCAATAATTTAAAATATTAAAAGTATTCAAAAATTTACACACATGCACAAAAACTTCAATGTAACATTATAATAACATATAAAATAAATTATTTACACGCTAAAATTCAAACATTATATTTTATTATAATAAAATAAAAAATATATTCAACCCTTTTTAAATTTTAAAAATAAAATACTAATCGTTAAAAATATTGTAATCCAAATTCCAACAGAAATGAATCCCATATAAACAATTTTATGAGAAACACCCCATCCTCTTTGCAATATGCTTCTCATGCTCTCGGTTGCTTTTGTGAGAGGAAGGAAATTTGATAAAATTTGCAGTGAACCGTGCATGGCTTCGATCGGCCATATAATTCCGCATAACATAACCATTGGCAAAAAGCTTCCCATTGCCATATACGTAGCTGTACGTTCGGAATCGCAAATACAGGATACGACAAAACCTAATAACCAAAAATATTATTTAAAATAACCAATGAAAGTCTAAAGTTGTTATCTTAGTATGTATCACTTACCAAAACACATTCCACAAAATCCAGTTAGTAATGTCAACGTTATTACTAATCCAAGTGATCCTCTTAACGTCATTTCAAACAGGAAGAATATGCAAGCTATTACCATTGTGGTTTGCGCCAACATAACAACAAATTGCGTAATTACGTGAGATACAAGAAACTCTAATCCACTTATTCCTATTACTAGTGACCTCTCCAGGCTCCCTTCATTACGTTCAATTAGCATTGCTCCAGATGTTAATGCAACAGCGAGAAAGAATATCACCCTGTAATAAATTCATGACAGCTTAAAAAATTGCCCTAAATTTTATATTAACTTACGTTAACATTAATCCTGGAGTCGCAAAATCAGTAAAATTGGGATAAGCTAATCCATATACTGGGGTTTTCCACTAAAAATTGTAAACATTTATTAATCAAATAAATGGACAATATAAAATCGTTAATGTTATTAAAAAGAATGTGCGCTGATGGCGTCTACAGGGACCATAGCTTAACTCCCCGATATGTGCTGTAGATTTTAGGCCTCGGCCCACTTTTTATTCGCCCACGATCTCTCGCTAGTTCAGACAGAATTCTATTTTTTTGTACAGATGTCGGCTAGCAAGGTTTAACCATAACAACGTATCTTTAGACCTGTGTGTAGGACAAAAAAATCTTTATTATGTACCTGAATTGGTATGGACACAGAATGCCTATTATATTTACAGCTTTCCAAATAATTTTCAATGAAGGTTTTAAAGGTATCGTACAAGTAAACCTGAAGGTATGTTGCGATGTCTTTACCTAAAAAATAATAGGGATGAGATATTTCAATTTTGATTAATAAATTGACGTGTGATATTTACTTGACGTATCGCGAAGAACCACCACTTCTGATTCATTAATACTCCATGGCGGTGGACGAGCCCAATTGTTGATACGAGCTCGCAATGCTAAAGAATAATTGTGCTTTATAACGATAGAAGCATACGTTTTTCCGGTGAGAACAGATATTCTGGCGCTCTCTTCTGTATCGTAGTACGTCTAAAACAAGTTTATCACATTTTAAAAGAAATTAAAAAAAACTTGTAAAATTATTAAAAAAATTGTCGGTTAGTTACTTACCAACTTAAAAGCACGATCTTCTAAATACTGCAAGTAACTACAACTTAGTTTCGTGCTATTGCATGTTAAGAGACTTCTGCATTTAGGTTCATTGTTAGTTTCGTAATTTACCACTGCGACGGTTAAATTAATTGGATCGTGGCCAACGGCTAGACAAAATAATAAAACTTGCACTACTGGCAAAACTAAAATAAATAACATCACTGGTATATTTCTGATCATCCATAAGTAATTTTTCCAAACTAGTGCACTCATGTGGTGACCCTGAAAAACCACGAAATAATCGGATATGCTAGAATGCGGATTTTCTTCGGGAGGAATTTCAGGAATTTGCGAAATGTCCACATCATCCGAAATCGCAACAGATAATCTTTTTCCACTACGACTACCCAAAGAAATGCCATCCCCAAACTCTCCCGACATTTCATTCATTTCGCCGGAATCCAAATCATCGATTACAGCAGATTCGTTAATCACTCCACTAGGAACATTAATTGTATTGGTTACTTCTTGAGCAATACTAGAACGTCGCCGGCGTCCAATGTTTTGTATTACACTTAATTTCAGAAAAACGTCTTCTAATGTGTCGGTGCAAAACTGTTGCAACAATGTCTGAGGCGATTCTTCGGCCAAAAAATATCCACCACGCATCAGACCAATCTAAACTGAAAATTTCAAAACAAACATTTTTAAAAGTAATGTTTTAATTACCAGATGAGCTTGTCGCGTTTCGTCGATGTAATGTGTAGTAATAATAACGGTGGTGTGTTCTTCCTTGGTAATTTCTACCAAATGATTCCAAATATTTTGCCTTAAAAGCGGATCCACCCCGACGGTTGGTTCATCTAAAATTAATAGTTCGGGTTCGTGTATTAAAGCTGACGCCAAAGAAACTCGGCGTCTTTGACCGCCACTGAGATTTTTAATTATTTGCTTAGAATCTGGTAACATGAGTAGATCAATCAAAAATTGTGTTCTGTTTTTAATTTGTTCTTTGGTCATTCCGGAAATCCATCCAAAGTATAACAAAGTTTCTTTAATAGTAAATCCATCATAAAGAGCCACATCCTATAATTTATGTAGATTACATAATAGAATAATTAGGTACATGTAGTAGGTAGGTAATGTTAATTGTTTATTGAATTTTGTTTGTTACGATACCTGTGGCATATATCCAATCCTGGGACCTGGAACACCGCTTCCTTTCGATCCCGGCGTTCCTCCTAAAACCCACATTTCTCCAGAATTCAATCTCTTGCGACCCACAATGCAACTTAATAAAGTTGTTTTTCCGCAACCACTGGCACCCAGCAGACCATAACTATTGATTTAAAAATTATGTATCTATTATAATTAATTATTCGGTCGGTGCCTATGCAAGAAATACGGTGCACTCTTCATACATTACTTACATTGTTCCTTTAGGAACTGTCATGTTAAGACCATCCAATACAATAAAAGGATTGCTTTTTGTGCCAAAGCGTTTATATGCACGTCGAACACAAACGGCTTGTTGCTTTCGAATTTGCAATGTTGACGGTTGATTTTTAAGATGTCTTTGCTTAAGTTCGAGGTTACTGACATTTTGTGTCATTTTAGGAACCTACAAAATAAAAATTTGCCTTGATTTTTTATATATTTATAAAAATTTCAATAAAAGATAGTAGGTCAGTCAGTAAAGGAATTGTATGTTGTAAAAGGTGGTGTAGCAGCTTTTATTTTTTTAACTTGTATAAATAGGTACAAACATGTGAAAAACAAAAATGCTAGCACGAGCGACCTCGGGAGAACTTTTGGCAGCCAAAGAACTTCAAAATTTTAGGACTTTTTTAGTTTTTTGCATGTAACTCCTAAACCATGGATCCTAGCAAAACATTTGTGGTTTAACCAATTTAAGAACATAAATTCTGCGTCGAATAAGTACCACAACTTAATAATTTGATCAAGTGGTATGGTCGAAAACAACGGTCAAAAAACGACGATTTTTTCTAATTTTGTCAAAAACTCAGATTAACTCAGATTAATTCAAAAAATCAGATAACCTTATATGAAAGCAACTACTATATAATAATATAAATTTTCGTGCACGTAAAATTAAAATAAAAATTGAAAAATTAAAAATAATTAATTACACCATTAGTATTTATAATGTTTATGCAATTAAATTAAAAAAAATAATAGGTAGAAATATTAAAATAATTATTGTGGTATATACATAGATATCATGTTCAGGGTCGTTTCCACTTTTAGAGCCAGTTGTATAACAGAAATTAATCCTCGGATCACGGTGATCCGTAGATCAAGTTCGGAATTGGTTGCTTCTTAAACTTTCAACCAAGCGAACTTGATTGAAGGATTAACTTCTGGTATACAACTTAATATCGCTTTATTTTATATGAAAATACCTCACTGGAAAATAAAGGGGTTTATAAATTTATCATGTCATAAAATATACGACTACATAATATTATGGTTGTGTTTATGATAACCATAAGTTTATAGTTTGCTTATTATCCACATTCTCGTCACACATTTCGAAAACGTAATGGGCGCAGGCAGGGAACATCGGATAATATTGTAAGTATTTCAAAAGCAGAATCTATGTACATACGTATTATGTACATACACTACCGGTCAAAAGTATTTGCATACCTATATTTTTTTAATTATTTTCAATTATTTTAGTCTGCAATAATTTTAATATTTGTAAATATTTTAAACCTGTGTACATTAAAATTAATAATTCCGTAGACAATAACAAATTTTTGCAAAAATAACGGTATTGCGAAATTTTTTGGAATTAAGATATTATACGAATATAGTATAGCTATCGGGTGGTAGTTTATAAGTGGAAGATTTGCATATCAGGTAGTATCTCTTTCTTTATATTAATAACCGTTAGGTCATTTTAGAAAATATTAAAATTTCATTTTGTTTTTATCTTTTGTGGCGAAAACATTTAAAATTCTATTTTTTTAAATAGGATGTTTCAAATTTTTTAACAAATTAAAAAACTTAAAATTCACATTCACTGATATTAAAAAATTCACGACAGTGTTTTCACGAATAACTGTAACAGTAATTTATTCTTATAACTTACTGGATAAAAAAAAGTTGAAATAGTTTTTATTCAACTGGAAATTTACTATCAGAAACTGCTAGGATATACTTTTTCTACTTCAAACTCAACCGGAAGTGTACCTCAATTTGTTTTTTAAATAGCAACATGTCTCTTTTTTAACATTTTGCTATCTGCAGTTTTTCCTCTATAAATACATTACAGGGGCCGAACTCGGTACATATTTTAGGTATTAGTACATATTTTTGGCTCTACTACATAATTGTACATATCTTTTAGAAACATTACATAAAGTACATAAAATAATTATTTCTTGTATTAAATTTTTTTATTTATTTATTTATTAATTACAAAAGATAATAATTAATTAGCTGCACGGAAAAACCACCGTAGCAGTTTTACCCTGTACATATAAGATTACATTTGGGACTTTTTACTCGGTAAAACTACTAGAGGCCAGTTGCATAACAAAAGTTAATCCTTTGATCACGTTGTTCTGTGGATTAAGTTTGGTGATTGGTTGAAAATTTAAAAACCAACCAATTTTAAAAAGATGGGGGATCTCATGGAGCCTACCCTTAAATTGAGCCGCTCAATTTCATTCAATTTATTTTATTTTAGTGTATTTAGCAATTTTGAAATTTATTGTAAAGTCGCGATTGGGGGGGATCAAGTATTACGTAAGTTAAGTAAACTTTCAATGATTTTAGACCCTCTCTTCCCGGGTATAAGCAAAAATAAGAAAATCATAAACCAACCTTTCCTAAATGACAAGACGTAGGAATTACTTCATAACATTTACTAAATATCGAAATTAAAATTCAAAATTTTCATTATTTAGTAATCTTACGTAAGATCAACGTTATAAATCAAAAGGATTTATGGCCTATTGTAAGCTTTGATATAAACTAATTGATATAAAAAAATAATAATAAATTGTATAATAAGTATAATTATTGGTGTATAATTGAAAAAATTGAAACTGCATATATTTATATTTGCTTGAAATTAGCGATTTTACGTTTTCCAGTATGCTACCAATTTATCAAAAAGGTGTTTTGAGCACGAGGGGTACAGGCACTTTTTTTTAACGTCCTAAATTCTAATATGCCGTTACGTTTTTTTGAATTGATACGACAATAATACTATTGTCATATAAATCTTTTTAATTAAACAATTAATTATATATTGTTTTTTTATACAACTATGTATTAAATAATTTTAATTACATTACAAGTTCACAAAAACATTGAATATTATGGACGTCTAATATTGAATCTTTTGCAGGAAGGGAGGACAAAATTGAAATTAAAAAAAACTATATTATAAAAATTTCTTTAATAAAAATAAATTGATCTTTTATAATGAACTAATTTGTAATAACGAAGATTAATTAATATGCTGTCGTTGCTAGTAAATATGTTGGATTATATTTCGATTGGACTATATAAACAATATTAATGTGCATGTCTCTCCCCCCTTGATGAATCTTTAATTCAAAAAAGTGTGGTCTAAACCGACTGTGCATCCTTTATTTTCGTTTGTACCTTTTTGCGTTTTTAAACTATTTAAAAAGTTTGTTGGGATTTTTGGATTCTCGTTAATCCAGTCATGCGCGTCAGTGGTAAAGCGTTAAAATTCCAAAATTAAAAATTAAAGAAATTAAAAACTTATTTCAAACTCATACTTATTTAAATTTTAAAATCTTGTAGTAAACATTATTTTTATCACCGAGGGATTCTGGGATACAATCCGAGTTATTCTTGAGAGGTGGGGGCAATTGCCCCTTTGTCCACCTCTAAATATGCCACTGGCGATTAGTAATTTGGAACGTTACACGAAAGAATAACGAGTTATTATTGTTGAAACTTATTATAAAAATTATTAAAAACGAATAAAACATTCGTTATCGGTTCACAAAAATTAAGCATTTCAAGAAGCAATTTAGAGCGAATTCTGACGAAAGGTCTGTATCTGCATGCCTACAAGATCCAACTGACGAATTCAAATCAGCAGACCATTTTAAGCAAAACGAATTTGTTAATTGGTTGATCGACCATCAGATACTGAACGAAATTCGTTCACTATCAGCGTTCTTATTGGAACACCCTTTATATACAAGAAATTGTATTTCTAATTATATTTATATTTATAATTTAGCCCTAATTATATTAGGGTAAGAATAAATTTAAAGAAATTGCGCTTGTTTTTATTATATATAAAATCCCCTCAAAAATGATAGTAATAAATCTGTCGCTCATTGTAAAAGTGGTGCAACTCCATTTTTAAAATTTTACATTTTATTACTTAATAGAATTAAATTTAGCCATATCTTTCATTATAAAAATGAAGCAACTCCATAATATGCACTATAATACCACAGATGACGTTAATTGTTTTTTTTTTGTATTTTTTTTCGACACAGTATTTTTGCAAACAGCTCGATATTTCAAAATTCAGTTAAATGGAGATAGTTCACTTTTACAATGAACGACACAAATCTCAATGCAACTTTTAGTAACTCGACTTCCTTCATTGTTCGATTGTACGTCAGAGTTGATTTGAAAAATGTAAGTTATGTAGGTACCCAACTGTACTGGGAGAAATCTAGATATCGATATTTTCTTCTTCTTCTCTTAACTTAGGACTAGGTCCTAGCAACAGCTATTTATAAACCAAGTTCCAAAACTGGGTTCTTTTACGTACCAGACTTGAAGCTTTTCAACTCAAATATTCTACCTTAGGTAGAGTATAAAATTCTCTGCAACAATAGCTTTAACAGAATAACTGTTATTACTATGACGGTAATAACTTTAACTTTGTACCGGCCGCTAATTAGATCAACTTTGTATCAAAAACGTTAAATATAACAGGTTTGTTAAGTCGAGGTGAAATATTATGCTATGCTATTAACCTAGGTTAATGTTTCACCTCAATTTAGCAGGCACGTTATATTTAACATTTTTGATACAAAGTTAGACTGACAATGTCAATATGTTATTATTATTACGACTTAAGAATATAATATCAAAAGTGTTTCCTGGCGTTTACAGATGACGTGTGTTTCTTTCAGAATTTAAATAAAATCATAAAGATGTTACCAAAAAATGAATAAAAATAATAATTATGCAATATTTCCTTTATTTTTTAAGATATCGATGAGCAAGCATAAAAAGCTCGATTGCTTTTTTGATAGTATTTTTATTAATAACTTTTTAACCCGAAAAAAAGTGGCACTTAATTGGTAGGGTATTTACTCGAAAACAATTCAACTTTTTATGAGGACGATTTGTGCAAATTAGTTCTCTGGGATACCCCTAGATTTAAGGGGTTACATCTATTAATTGAAAAAAAATATGACTGTTCTTTTATTGGCTTAAATGATCTATAAACATCTCAAGAATAATATACAAAAGGAATTATACTCAGAATTTTTTTATTTTTGAGAGCTCATTTTCGAAGCGTCTCCGAGCGTACCGAAACGCACAAAACGGCCTCAGTAAAAGTACAATTGGGAGTCCTTTAGCCCAGTTGGTTCTAATATAACATGTCAACCCATAAGGGATGCTTTACGGTACTGGCATAGCCGAGTAGAGGTAAAAAAATCAGTAATACCCTATCTTAAAGATGTCATGTAGAAGAACAGATTTGAAACTTTAAACGCGATTATCTCAAAACCACGTTTTTGAAATTGAACGAAAACATAACTCTGGCGGTTTTCATCCGATTTATATGAAATTTTAACTTTAGCTTCTTAGACAGATTCTCTAAAGAAGTACACACGATTTTTAAGATTGATTAATAATTGTTACTTTTATAAATAAATTAAGACCAATTTTTTAGATAAATATTTTAAAACAATGCCACTTGGTAAACAAACCATATTTCTTAATAATCATGTGTACTTCTCTAGCAAAACTATTGAAAATTAGGAAAAACATTTTAATTTTTATCCAACACAGTTATGTTTTCACTCGTGGAGCGCCTAAAAATTATGCTCTTACTATAGCGGCGACTGAGCCGCCATTTTGTATTATTAATGGTTTATTATTAAGTAACAATATTATAAAGTATAATTAATAATAAATATTATTAATTAATTAACAATTTTTTTTATATTTCAATACATGCAGAACAAACCCTCCAAATTTCATTTTAATTGCTTTCTTAGTATTCTCAAATAAAATTTCCAAAAAAGTAGCATTTTTGAGTGTGTCAATTAGATGTAACCCAATTAGATGTAACCCCTTAACTATTTTGCTTTTCATTTATCAAATTTCATCGTGTTAGCTTAGCTTATTTATTTTATAAAATTTTTTGAATATGATGTCATTGTTGACATTTGTTGTATTAAGATATTTTGCTAAAAAAAGTTGAATGTTTTCAAGGACAAACTAAATTTATATAGCATGACCGAGTATTCCATAAAATTATAAATATTAAGTTCAAGAGATCTAATGAAATTCATAAAAACAGGGTTTGTCTACCTGCGTTCAGATCAGAGAACTCAAACTTGCCGATAAAACTGAATGGCCGAAAAAAATTAGTTGATTCAAAATAATTTTTCCAAAACTACATAAATTACGAATACCTACTATAAAAGATTTTTAGAAATTTTACTGAAGGTTTCCATTATATTTTTACAAATAAATAATATTCAAGGTAGCGGAACTTACATATTATCAAGTTTATTTATGCATGTCAAATTCTTACTGGCGAGGACTGTACTTCTTGATGCTGGACACTAGCATCCAGCATTGAAATTTCGATTTATGCATAAACGCATTGGTATTTGATATTTTAATAATTTTATGTAAACGATTAATTTTAATAAGATTTTTATAAGATTTATACAAAAATTTTCATAAGTTCACATCTTGTATACGAAAAAGAAGGTCATAGGTTTAACAATGAAGTGCGTGATCCCTAATGCAGAATACCTGGTTCGATTCCGGGCGAAGTAAGAACTTTGTTTCTGACCTTTTCCCTTCGGAAGGCAATGACAAACCACCGAGATGCGATCTACCCAGTAAACCTTCTCAAAAATGAAGTGTATTACATTTTCATGATTTAGAGTTAAAGAAGAGAAGGTCGTCAGGAGCCCTCGGCATGGCACTCAGAACAACAAGAAGAAATAGAAAGTAAAAATAAAAATTTGAACAAACAAACATGAATATTATTTATTAATTTAAAAAAATTTCAAATCTATCTGATATTTCGTCCTTTAATTTACGTAGACATGCATCCTTTGCCGTAAATTTTATTTCTACTGAATTAAAATTTTGAATAATTAACAGGCGAACTAAACATTTAAAAATTTTAAAAATTACCCGTTAATTGTTTAGTTCATCTGTTAATCTTTTAAAATTTTAATTTAATGTTTACACAATATAATTTAAATAAGTTTTATTTCTATATTAAATATAAAAAATTATATCGTTTGTAATATTTCCTATTGATTTTTCACTTCTAATATTAGTAGACAATGTTTTTTAATCTTGAAAATAAATAAAATCAATAAGTCAAACATCGAATAATGTTTACATAATAATATGCATATCTAGTACCTAATTCATATAAAAGTACTGACAAAAATCAAAACCGCCTTAACCGGAGCGCAAACTCTTTTTTTTTAACGTGAAGATCGATGGTAATTCTAGCGCGTAATACGGTGGTCTAATATTTTCACTAGATGGATATTATTTTTTCACTAGATATTAAAAACACTGATTTATTTTAAATAAGACTTAGTCTTTAGTAACATCAGTAGTATTTTTTCAGTCCGAATATTTCAGGAATGCTGACGATTTTGAAAATGACATGAAGATTTTCAATTTCTCAGCGATAATTATTATTGTTGAAATGAGAGAAATGTGTAGGGCGGCAGGAAAACATGTATATCTGCTTTTCATCTCAAAACGAATTGATCACGCAAAAATGTATTATGGGCTCTCATATAGATAGGCATCCTTATAAATACTAGAAGAGCAAAATGTCCCGCAGGTAAAATTTTTGATTTTTTCAGGTCAAACCGCCTTAAAGTAAAAGTTAGGAATTTCAATTCCATTCTACAGCCTTAGAAGGCTAAACTTGGTCTTAATGATTTGATGGGCACAAATTTTCTAGTTTTTCATGTGACAAAATGAAACACGACATAAGTTCATTTAGAAAATATAATATATAATGTGCACCTAGCTTAAGAATAGTTACCCCATTGGTATTATCATATCGTACTTTAATGGCATTAAGCTACCCCACCTGGCAGTATCAATAAATTTTTTATTTTGTGAATTTTTGTTACTAGAGCGATACGATTTTATGATGCAATGGAATGACCGTTTCGGACCTCCAAATTTAGAAATTAAAATAATTAAAGAAATGCAAGGATTTGATGCAAGAATTAATTCAATGCAATTATAATTATTTATTGTAACCTTCTATAGCGTATGCTTTATTATATCTTACGTACAAAGCGTAGTACAATAAATCAACAATAAAATCAGATAAAACAAATGTGATTATTAGATGGAAAATTTCGATATGTTGTAAAATGATAATATAATGATCGTTTGAAGATATAAAATCAATAGGTACATAAGTAGGTACTTTTGTATCTTAATAAAAACTTTAAAAAAATATATTATAAATTACATCACTAAACATTAATTTGCAAAACAAATTGTAAGTACTAAGAATAAAAATTTAATTACTATTTGTAAATTTTAATTAATGAAAAAAGTGAAAAGTTAAAAGGCTCGTTTATTATCCTGCAATTAATTTAATTTAAACTTCCAACTACTATTATGGATACTTACATTTGTACACAATATGTTGTGCTATATCGTATTCACACAATATGCATAAACAGTTTTTTTCTTGGTTTAATTATTTTTAACAATGTTAAAGTAAACTTTAGTAATACCTAATTAATAACAAACTGTCATTTAAAATTACTATTAGCTAAACTGAATAATATTATCTGAAACTCATTTATGATGTGCGTATGACAAAGCCGATAGATTCTTTTTACTTTCATCATTAAAGAAAACAAAGTGCAAATAACATTTTTACGTAAGAACATTGTGCAGTTTAATTATTATTAAAGTAAGGGGAAAAATTATTGCGTAAACACTAGAAGATTTTTTTAACTCTATCTATTTTTCATTTTTATTACATAATATTTATTTAGAGAAAAAGTAATTGAAATAATTAAAAAAATCTGGTTTTGCTATTTTGGAACCCCCACATAAGAACTCAAACCCCTTTTCCAGCAAGTGTTGTAGTGGTTATTAAATTTTTAATTACAATTAAAGTAAAAATGTAAAAATCACTATAAAAAGTTTCGTGATCCCTATTCTTATTAGGCTTCTGTGTGTGGTGAAAATATCAAATGATTCACAATAATAAATAGTATAGTTTACCATACCCGCTGAGCTATTGAACATTGCATATCTGTATCCAATGTTTTATATAGGAGTCATCAATTTAGTGACACATAATATAATTGTTAGTAATAAATCTTAAAATCTGCTATTATTTTGTATAAATTACGTTCGAAATTAGTTTTTCAATAAAATAGTCGACTGTTTTTAAAATTGATATTTTTTTTAAATTTTTGAAATTAAATTCTGAAATGTAATTGTTATACTATATAATTTAAAAAGAAATTATTTTGATTGTAGGAATTAATGATCCTTTAAGGTATTTCTGTTCGTCCTTCCATCGGAATAATCTGATTTTGATTACAACTAATTAAACCACACTCAAATTACAATTATTAGAAGATTTTTAATACAAAAAATTCTTGCATTTTTATAGCTATTGCAATTCACCTTGAAGTGATTTAAATTTATAAAAAAGTGAAATTTAATGCTTTATAGGTACGCGCAACTACGACTACTTCCAAAAATTATTAAGAACAAATTAATATGTGAGCATCGGCCTTGTACAATTTGTTTAAGATTATTGTTATATTTCCATTCATGAGTAATCGGAAATTTCAGCAATAGTCTTTTCTTAATGCTTAATACATATTTGAATCATAAGAAAAAAATTTTGTTTGCACTTTTTTGAGAGGAATTCTTTTCAACGGAATAGCCCCGAGTACTATCGATAAGTATAATTACTCTCAAGGTAAACTGCATCTTAATAATATAAATTATTAATTATTTATAATAATAGACTTTTTATTTTTGATCTATTTATTGATATGTAGATTATATGACCAAGGCCCAGTCGTTCAGTTGTAGGTTAAAATCTTGGTCGACTAGTCTGGAATAACGTTTAACCTCAACATTAGCCATAATTTGATGGTGAAAAGGTTTGAAAATTCTGAGAGAAAATTTTTTGTATCAATAAAAATATCACAACCGGTTTTGGTTTTTGAATACTCGCGGTACCCACAAATTATATTCATTCAAAAATATTTTATAATATTATTTTGGTAGGAATTATCTTATCAAAAACTATTGTTAATAATATAAAATGTTGATCAAATTTGCGTAACAACAATGTACGCAAATGCTGTGTGGACGTCCATCATAAACAACTGCGTTGTTCTTCTAATATTGTAGTATGTAGGTAGTAATAAGTGCTCAACACTATACTTATTACTTAAAATTACACAATTTCTTAAATTTGAAGGTCGATAATATAGTGTGATTCAAATTTATTATTATTAAAATCGAGCATGTACTACTTTGATAGCGATGATTCTTTCTGCGAGCGAGCACAACAACGCAATGCAATAAAAAAAATTATTCGTCTATATATATAAAATTGGCACCTAAGAAATAAAATGCGATGAATAATAGAAACTCTCTAATATCCACAATAATAAATTATTCTGAATATGTTCAGAATTTCTTAATGTACACTCGAAATATGAAATAGTACTATGCTGTTAGATAATAATATAAACAAAATCGTATAATTCCTATTAGACAAAATAATAATGAATAGTCAGCACAAAGAGAAACGTATAACATAAACTAAGAAATCGTAAGGAGTCTCATCAAGATATAAAATTATGTAACACATTTACTTCTTTTCTTTGTAATATGTAGTATGTATAGGTCGGTACCTACTACAAAGCCATAATAATTTATTATTGCATCAATTTTCGCTCTAATTATTATTCCTACTCCTTTTTTTTCAAATTAAAATCCATTTTTCATTATAACAACAAGTTTTCATCATGCAAGTGAACTTGTTACGTTCAAATTACATATTATTTAAATTAACACAAAGAAAACGAAAGTGGTAGGTAGTAGTAGTAAACAATAAAATACAAACCCAAACTAAAGGTTAGTCAAAGAAAGAGCCAACAAAATTCACTTAGCACATACGATATAATAATAAATACTAGATACACCTCAAACAATACTTTTGAATATTTGAATCCTTCGCGCGAAGATCGTTAATTTCGTAGAGGGATCGTGGGGGTGGGGAGTTTTCAAAAATTACCTTCTGCGCAATCTTATTAATATTTTATCGTGTTAAACGATATCGTCGTTTATATTTTATTCATAATTCTCAAATAGTATCATCAGTTGCATCGATTACAAATTAACTTCGTAGCACACTAATGGTAGGATTAATAGGTACAAAATTTTATTAAAGAAATAATTTTTATCAAGGTTATTTTTTAATTTAATTTCTATAATTTTCCTATTTATTTAAAATTTTATACACTTGACATTTATCGAGTTACATGAAAAATGAGCAAAACTCAAAGAAATTTTCGAGTTACAGAAGCAAAAATTCATTGAAAAAAAAGAAATGATAAAAATTGAACATAAAGAATAATTCGGATTATACAAATTCGTATTAGAGAAGTTCCACCTCACAAAAGACTATCCTTCGTGATAACTTCCTACAACACGAAGGTTTTGTGAAAAGCCTATTTTACTTATGAATATGTATCTAATAAACAATACTCACTGTAATCTTAAATGTATGATCAAAATTGAAATAGAATATAAAATTTGTAGTCCACAGAATTTTGAAAATACCTATTAATAAAAATTAATTTATAACTTCATTTACATAATTTAAAAACACGGATTAAAATATTCGATTGTTTACATAGATTTAAAAATATATAACATATATGCACTATGTATAGTTAGAAATAAAGAATATAAACCAGTAGTGGATGGCGGATACGCCCATCGGTAAATCGGAATTTTCCGCTACTAAATCCCAATGGGTATACCCAACTTGAGTCGGCAACAATATTTTCGTATTTTAATTTTAAATATTCTCTAATGAAAATATATTTTAACATAAAGCATCTCGTAAAAAAATCAAATTGCAATCAGCAATATTGCAGTTTTTTAACACATAAAGCATCAGAAAAAGCTTTAAATCTACAAACCCAAGTTTTCAAACTTTGTTGACTTTGAAAAATCTAAAATTGTTTTCTGTAGGTTATATTTTTTTCGAGTCCACCTCTTTTGGAAATTCTAAAACCAGGCGCCTCTGAAGGTGAAGCAATTTCTGTAGTGACTTTGGGCACAACCTAAAATTGTGTAATATTATGCCTTTTTAGTAAAGTCTAGTAAAGTGCCTTTCTTGTCAATTACTAAGGTAAGAAGTGATTCTGAAATTATGTATTATGGTTCGATATCATAATTATATGGTATGGGTTCTGTTTGGGATTATGTTCTGAACACCACATTTTTTGTTGTTTGTTGTTTGTTGCTATAAAAACAAGGCAATAAAGTATCTATACTGAAACTAAATTTCTATATAATTGGTTATACCTATGTATAGTTGGCTATATAATTGGTTGCATATGTTGTTGGTGAGTGCAAAATTGCTTTGCTCGAGGTGGTACTAGCGGTTTTCTTCGATCTTTGAAGAGCTTTCGAAATGGCAGATAGAAAGATTTTGATCGAGAAATTTTAAAATGATGGAATTCGCGAAAAGGAGTTGAGATGGTTTGAATTCTATTTAAAAAATAGAAAACAGAGAACGAAGGTAAATAGCTGTCTCGAAAGCTGTGGATATTGATCAAGGAACAACTCTTGGTGTATTGCTAATATGGCATAAATAAGATGATTGGGCGAAATTTGTGTTATTACAAATGATGGTCACTTATATGTTACTGATAACGATGTCAATTTATGTATTAATGTTATTAATCAGGAGTTAAAGAGCCTCTGTGACTAATTTCGAATGAATAGCCTCAAGTTACATGCAAATAAGACGAAGGGCATTATTCCAAATAATAAAGAGTAGAAGACTGGTCGTTATGACGGATGGTGTTGTAATTGAAATTATTTAAATTAAATGCTTGGGAATAGTTACTGATGAAAACTTGAAATACTACTCGCTAAGAAAGTAGCGAAAAAATTGTACTCCTAATTTTTATTGAAAATTAGAAAGAATGTTTGATTTTGAATGCTATAAAAATTTGGGGTAGGGTACGGAACTGGGACGTTAAAATCGCAAATTCTATAGAAATGGTATAATATTATGAAAAAGAACATAATTAGAAATATTATAAACTATGGATGATTTAAAATTTTCACGTTTAGGCATTAAAACTCAAAATTGAAATACGTATCCATGATAGGCTACATTTGAACCTCAAGCCCGCCCATTTTGAATTTTTGTAGCAATTTTACTAAAATTACGTATTTTATCACATTTTTGATGCAGACGTCACATTGTGTACTGTTATTTGAATAAAACATGGAATTGCATGATTAAGGAGTATTTTCAAAAAATCACTTTTGTGTGAATTTGTTTCTGATTTGTTGCGCTGTCAAATCCGGAACGGCTTTGAACAGTTTTGACAGGCGCTAAACTTATTAAAACATCCCTTAAGCGGCTCCAACTCAAAAGTTTCAAGTTGACGCGGCGATCTCAGGAGCGACTAACTCCCTCCTAACGCTGCTCTAGTAGGCCCGCCCATTACCAATTCATGCATATTGAAATGCACGGACTGTTATGAAAATGAATATTTTGCCCGCATTTGTGATTTTAAAATCGATTTTAGCGTTATTATTGGAAATATCGACTTCATCCATAGTACATTCCATCGTATTAACGTTCTCTACCTAATTCTAAATAAACATTTGTAAAATAATCACAGGCAAAAGTCCCAGTTAGCGTACTCCAACCAAAATTTGCAACACCATGATTTGAACGAATTTTGAATATGTTTCATCCATTTTGTTTATGGGCAATATGAGCATGACCAGCAGTGTAGCGCAAAGCATGCACCGGCCGACTGGAAAGCGGTAGACCGCGGTTCGAATCCTAGTCGAGTCGGATACACTGCTGTGATCAAAGGTCCAATATCAATCTGTGGACCATGGGGAAGGCAACGGAAACCACCCCATGAATTATATTCCATGAAAATTCATCTTGGCTTCGGCCAAGTGGATCACGACGCTTCTGACAAGAAGCAAACGATGAAGAAGAAGAAGAAGAATATGAGCATATTAAGCAGATTGCAAAAACTGCTGAATAGGGGTATGCGAATTATATTGACAGTAAACAGATTTACATACATCCAGATATTATTTTCTTAATGCTTTGCAATGGCATAGTGTGTACTAAAGGATGATTGTAGTCAATGTATTGATTTTTGTGTGTAAGTTAAAAATAATATGCTTCCAGAGTATTTGTGTAAGGGTATTAATACTTATGTGAAAGAAGTAGTAGATGGTTAATGATTATCCAGTTTGAAATGTGGATGGCTTTAGGTTGAATCTATTTAGAAACTAGCGACCCGTCCCGGCTTCGCACGGTGCAATGCTGATACTAAATTAAATACACTACAGAAAACTATGAACGTTGTATATAAAACATAGCGGCCCACTCGACTTTGCTACTGTAGTACATTAATTTGATCTAACTCGTAGGGTTTAGGCAGCGTTTTGCTAAATTGCTAAATAAGCCCAAAAATAGGTTAATTTACGACATCACGTTAGAAACCTCTAAAATTAGCAATGTTGCCTTAGTATATGATGCATGTATTATACATATAAACCTTCCTCTTGAATCACTCTATCTATTGGAAAAACCTCATCAAAATCCGTTGCGTAGTTTTAAAGATTTAAGCACACATAGGGATATAGGGACAGAAAAGGCGACTTTGTTTTACACTATGTAGTGATAATAGGGCTCAAAACATGATTTTGTTTAATAAATTAAAATTGTTTAATCGTCTGCCATCGCCTCTTAAGTTGGAGACAAAATTTTGCCTTTTAAGAAGAAGATTTAATATTTATGTTGGTTTTGAATTTATTTAGTGATCTTAGTTCACTGTTTTTTTTGGGTACAAATTTGATATGACATGTAGTATAATGTAATGGAATATAATAGTTATTTACATGAAAGTCGGAGGATTCTTTACATCCAGGCGACAATATTGCATGCAGTATCAATTAATGTTCGATTTTTAGTTATGGCTAATCACAATTAAAATTAAATAAAATCAAATAAGGCGTATTTCTGCTGTTGCCATAGTTTTGAAACAACAAAATCAAAAACAAAATATTTTGGTAGAATAAGTTTATAAATAAGTTTATGCGTGTAAACGTTGAAAATATGTTTGAAGGCGATCTTGAAGATTCTTTAAACGTACCAACTGACATCAGCATAGCTGCACAAGCTGCCATCGAAGATTTGCTACCGGATAAGTAAAAAAGGTATGAGAAGGCATATGTAGACTTCAATGACTGGTGCAATGTTAAAAATGTGAAAACAATTACGGAAGATGTGTTATTGGCATATTTTGCAGAGAAGACTAATAATTATAAACCGTCAAGCTTGTGGAGTACATATTCCATGCTAAAATCGACATTGCTATTGAAAAAAAATATTAATCTTAAAACGTTTTCTAAGTTAACTGCATACTTAAAAGAAAATCTGTAGGATATCAAGCAAAGAAATAATTGTTAATAAAGTTTTCTTATATCATTTATTTAAAAAAAAATGTAAGATTGGGAAATGTTGAAACCGGAATATGAAAATGCCTGATCCTGCAATGACAGATGACGATGTGTTGTAATATTATATCAGAGTGGTCTGGCCTTTACTGCGTGAGTCCGGTAATGGTTTACTTTCCTGCGCCGAAAAGTTGCAGTAATTGATCAAGTATGGCCAATTTCAGAAAATAATTATATTACCAAATAAAATTATTATTATTATAATCAAAATCACTATTCTCTTGATGATCAAAATTTCGCTACCCGTTTTATTATAATAGTTTAAAAGATGCTTTAAAGTCTTTCAGAAGTGGACTGCCGCAACTTCTTTCTACGATAAGTCCCGGCGAAACATGAACATCGCCAGGCTACAGGATTTGAAATGGGTTCTATCACATTTTATTTATTATTAACTAAGGTTGGTATTCTGTAACTCGTCCTTTATTTAAAAATTGTTTAAAAAATGGTAAAACTTAGTTTACACCCAAAGTTTTGCACATTTTTGACATAATTTTACATGGAAACCAAGTTTTTCCTTTCCAGAAAGGATCCTTTCATAAGGAATTACTTACAGAGTACCGTAAATATACATATTAAAATTTTTAAATTGTAATTATGATTTGTTCTGTCAAGCATTTTTTGTTTTTCTTAACGGAAGGTTTACCTTTCGTGGGTGAAATTTTTTATTGCATATTTTTAATCCTTTGTATGTAGAATAGCTCTTTAAAGTGGTTTTGTCAAATTTCGAGATTATATTTTTTGCTATTGCAATGTTTTAAAATTACGTACCTACTTACGTTGAATATAAATATTATGAAACTTATCTAACGACATCTGTAATTTTGAAACAATAGTGCTGACTACTAACTGTAATAAAAACTCACTACTCTTACTTATTGAAAAAACGGAAAATTGTTTTGTTTCACTTTTAAATTGCATTTATTTTTAATTAAAAATTGATATAATTAATTATATTATGTATTTTAATATATAAATTTAAAATATTCTACTATTCTTTTATAGATACGAGTACTAATGTTAGTACCCTATTGGAATATTTAATTGTTTCTATAAAGACATGAACTCCGAAATTGTTTGTTTTTCAAAATTGTTTTCGAAACACGAAATTATTATATTTTTAACCGAACAAAACTCTGACCTTGTTCGATCACAAAAAAATCTCGATGATAAAATGGGGTCATGATTGAAAATAGTTTAAGAAATGCTGGTCTGCAATATAAAAATAATCATGTATTATTTCGAATTTAATGATTCTGATCAGATCGTCCAGGACTGATAATAATTGAATTTTAAAGATTAAGGCCGGTATTCTCTAATGCCCGATTTCTTCACTCGTAGTTATCTTCAAGTTAGCGAACTTCAGATTAAATTGACGAAATAACCAATCAGATGATTGATTTACATTTGTTTTGTTGTCGTCTGATTGGTTATTTCGTCAATTTAACCTTAAGTTCGCTAACTTGAAGATAACTAAAAGTGAAGAAATCGGGCATTCTCATCGTCCTTTACGAAAAGATCCTTTAAAAGCTGTCCTTTTGAGGACTGTAATTATTTTATTATTCAAACAAATAAATCAAAAAGCCGTATAGGAACTATTTAATTTTTTAACTTACGATGGTTAAAAGGGGTAATATAATGTTAATTATCTTTTAATGTTATATTATGATAAATACTAAAATTTAAAAAAAATTGTATATTACATTCCATTTCTGGAAACATATTTCTCTTAAAAACAATACATTAAAGTTAATGTTATCAACACTATTTAAAAAACTTTCCTGTTGATTTTCAACCAATAACATTTTGAAATGCCATCACAATTTCTAAATTCGAAAAAGTGTTTTACTTTGAATTCCATTTCTGGACTGTATTTTTTTCCCTAAAAACAATAAATTAAAGTCAATGTTATCAAGACTATTTAAAAACTTAAAAAATTTTGAAATAAATTGACGGTTCAGTCTTGCATACATTCTTCATCAGAAGAAAAACCTGTGTTCACTTCAAATTCCAATTGCACAGCTTCTATTATCTATCGTCCACTAGATATCTCAAATTCTCTTCATTTATAACATGCTTAACACACTGTGTCCATCTCTCTGGTGTAACTGTTCTCAAACTATCCTGAAACAAGACTTTCATATTATCAAATTTAAAAGTTTTGTTATTTAAAGTAACATAGCTCTTAACTTGTCTCATATTAATTCGCTTGGATTAAATTGGCAATGATATGGAGGTATGTAATCTAATATTTCTTTTCTGGAGGACCATTTCATCTATAACATACGAGCAGTCTAGCTTTCCTACCAAATTCTTTATTATTTTATCTAAAATTTAGGTCAGTCGTAATGACAATCATATACATTACAATATTGTAAACTTTAAATTAAAACTTATCATTAAGTTTCCCACTGATCAAGTTGAATGATCCTTATTCCGATAAGTTGGTATATTAGAATATTATGTTTATATCAATACTAGTAATTGTTAAATCTATATATATAAAATGGATGTATGTATGTTTGTGTGTTTGTGTGTTCTTATAGACTCCTAGACCGTTCGACCGATCCCAACCAAATTTTGCACAGTTACTCTCTAGGACCCTAAAGAGGTTTTCCGTAAAACCGGGACCGAAAAGCTTAATTTAAAAAATAAAATTTCAGCGCATGAATGGAACGAGATTCCCATAAGGGTATTTAAAATTATTTCAACAGTGCCTTCAGGAAACCTTGTATCTATTATATAAAATTGAATGTTTGTTTGTTTGTTCGTCTTTAATAACTCCAAAACCGTTCGACCGATCCAACCAAATTTTGCACAGTTACTCTCTAGGACCCTAAAGAGGTTTTCCGCTAAAACCGGGACCGAAAAGCTTAATTTAAAAAAGTAAAAATTGCGGACGAGCATGAATGGATTAACGAGATTCCATCGCCAATACCTGTAATTGATATATGGTAATTTTACGTTGGTATATTCACATTCAGTACCTACACTATTATAATATTTGAAATACTGGAGAAGAAAAGCTGTAGAGAATTGTAGAGTACAATATAAACCGTTCTGAAACACTCACAACGAACACTAAAATCATTCTGAAACGCTCTAGAACGGAAGCAAGATTTCGTCAAGAAGAAAACTTAAGCGAAGCAGGATACTGGAAAAATCTAAATACTTCACACAAAGACAAAGTATTTTAATTATAGGAGATCCCAAAGCCGGTATCCAGCTATTATCAATCATTCAGACAAAGGCAGAGTTCCACTTTTAATGAGAAGCGAAGTACAATTAGAATTTATAATTATTATATTATTATATTAGGATATACTTACAAGAATAACGTTTACAAAAAAGTTTTACGTTTAGTTCATTTCGTTCTGTTGGAATTGCTCGTACATAAAAGCCATTCCATCATTTTCAGTTTGGTTTAATTCATAAGTGGTTTTGTTTTTTTCCTTCTTGAACAGTAAGAAGCGTTGTTCATTACTATAACACAATTTGGTTCAAAAAGAGACAAAATTTTCTTCATCCGATCTTCAAATACCGTTGAATTCATCTCTTCGTGGAAATCACTTGTGTTTTTCGATTCAAATCCATTTTCCACAAATCCTGCCTCGTTTCCTATGAGTATGAAGTAGAATTAATCGCTTACCTTTACCTGTGGGGTCTATTAATCCTGTCTAGAATACATTTATACATTCATTTATAATGTAATTGATAATTAAACAAATAATTAGTCTGTACTATTTTACCGAAAACCTTTGTTGAAAACTTTACTTGCACTTTTGTTATAGATTTGTTTTCCATACTTTAGCTGTAGTCTGATCAGCATTAACCTCAAGTTTGATCCAAATAATGTATTCCACGTCTTTCTATTCTAAAACTTCTTCTTCTTCTTCTTCATGTGTCATATCCGGTCGCCCGGATGTTGGTGATTCAACTTGGCCGAAGCCAAGAGGTTAAAAGGTTAAAATTTGATTTTAAAGTAATTTCTAAAATATTATGTACGTCGACTAAATTGAAGGAAATATTTTATAATTTAACTTTGAAAAAAAATTCAAATACATAACTACTATATCTAATTTTTTAGCCTAGAAATGGCAGTAAACTTGTAAAATTTAAAACAAAAGTGTAGGTAAACCTACCAATTTTAGTTGTAAGTGCAATTTTTTAAGTTTGTTGCTGTAAGCTCTTTGTCGGGTCTATTATGGTGTTAAACCAACAATAAAAAAAAATTAAGCAACCTTCGATCATAATGTACTATAATCTTATACAGGATAGGTACAAAAAGTAACTTTACCATTTTACGGTCATTGGTTGGTTATTACCAATCCGCGAACTTGAACCACAGATCACCGTGATCCGGGGATGAACTTAAGATTGGTTTAGGTAAGTCTTAAAAATGTTTTTGATTGATGTTTTGAACTAGTTATTCCGCTTATTTCACTTTCCCATACATAGTAAAGAAAAGTATTATAATCGAGTAAAAAAAAAGTTTTGAGTTAGCATTTTTCCCATGGTCTACGAGTCCGTAGAAGAATTTTTGGAATGATGTCCGGATGTGTGTGTGTGTGTGTGAGACCGTTTTTTTCGTCTACGATTTCAGACAAACGCATGAACCGATTGACTTGAAATTGTTGGCTGAATCCGTTCATTTTTACTTATTGTTTTGAAAGAAACAAAGCTTCTAAGGCACCATACTTCTTTCCATTGTAATAGTTAAAAATGAAAATAGTGTCAATCGAAAGAGATTTTATTTCTGCGTGTAAAGATACCCAATACTTGAAATTTTTCTCTTAAATTACTATTAAAATACATAAATAGAATCATTGCATTTAAAAGAATATGAGCGGCTTTGAAAACAAAATAACCAATAAATTCAAACTTTAAAACATTTTAAATTATAATTATTAATAAAGCTAATAGTGAATGGGAAAGTCATGGGATGTCGCATCAGATTTTTTTAACTATTGGTTTAGGTTAAACTATGAAAAACTTTTTTTGTCACAGGATGCTAATTCGTATTCAGAGTGTGCTTAGCAACCCCAAGTCCTCTCCATAGAGCTACGCTCATGAAGCTAATACGTCGCAGAGAAACAGGATGCAATGCCGCTAGGACCACAATACCTTGTTTAATTTGTAATAGAATCAAAAACCAATCGGCCCAATTACATTCAACGCATTGCTAATGTGTTGAGATAATCGATGCGCTGCATAAACCTGGACTAATAAAGTTTCTCCTTCCAAAAGGTCTTTCCAACATACAAACATAGAAAAATTATTAGGAGAGGTCAGCCCAATTAATATTTGAAGTAAAAATTTTAGTTAAATTAATAATTTTTTGGTTTAATAAAAAATATTATAAGACAATAATAATTGACTTGGGTATTAATTTCAATTTATTTAGTTGACTATCTGCACAATTAAAATTTAAAATTAATACACATTAAAGACGATAAAGGTGCAGAGTGCAGACCAGACGAGTTGGTAAATTTTAAAAGAATGCCGCCCGCCGTTTTAAAAATATCGTTCGAGTGGCGCTTGTTTTACGATAAGGTTGTTAGAGTGAGATAAAAACAACACTGGAGCACCAAAGTGGTTCAGTAGTGATTAGTCTGTCTTGCGGAGTTATCGTGTTGTATTTCTTTTGGTTTATTTACTTTTCTGTTAATTTTCATAATGTTTATTTATTTTATGTATCAATACTCGCTCGAGTTACTTCAATTTAATTTATATTTAACATACAAAAGGGTTCTCAAAATTTATTTTTGAAAATAATTTATTAGTATAATTATCTCTACAAGTAGTGGATAATATTGTTTGCCGGTAAAAATTTGTACATATTTGGAATCATAAAATGTTGTGTTTGTTTAAGCGGTAGTGCCTTTGATAAACGGTGTTGAAAACTTTTCGTAAAACAAACACAGAAGCTAATACTTGGGAGATTAAAATAATTAATTTTTATCTCAATCATGGGTCATATGTCAGGATTAGCGAGTTGCTATTTTAGAAATTGTGTTTTTCACAGTCAACTCATTTTAAATGTCTTTTTCAAATATTGGCTCTATTTCGTTCTGTTGGATTTAATTACAACATCGAATGCATTGGAAATTCAAGAAACAAGGCATATTTCTATAAATAGGCCCGTATCAAAAATTCTTTCGAATTTCCAAAATGGGTTCAATATTCAACCGGTAAGTTTATTTTAATTTTCCAACTTTTGTCACTACAAGAATGATTATCTGCAGTTGGTTTGATATTCCGTCACTAAAAACAGGAGTTTAAGATTTTCTAACATTAAATTGCTAAATTATAAAATATTTGATACTTTTATTGGGTGCCGATACCACAAATAAAAATACCTTCTTTAACCGATTAAACAAGGGCTATTTTACAATAATCTACCTACTAATAATATTTTAAAATTTTTATTTTTAATATGTGCATACCTATAAAATGCGATATGTACTGTATAACTGTAACTGTTAATAATATACTACAGCCCGAATTTTACAGGGCACCCAATCCCATCGAACCCATTTTAAGGTTACATCGGGATAATATTATACAATAGTATTTTAAAAATGCATTTTAAATTTAATAACCAACTTATACTGATAATTGAATAAATTTTTTCCGACTTTGATATTTTTACTTTATTTTTATTAGATTAAAATTTTCAAAATGAATAGGTTAAATAAACAATAAAACGTAATTATTCGTGAGCTTTCAGCAATGTTTACGACTGTCATTATTATTTTTATTATATTATATTAAAACATCAAAAAATATTTTATCTAATATCACATAACAATTTGCAAAATTATACATAATAACCGCACTAATGCAGTAAAGTTCGGGTCAAGTATTACTTAACTCCACAGAAAATTATAAAAATTATACGAAGAGTGTGATTTATTGTATACATTTATTATTAGATACATCGCCATATTTATTATAAACATTAATTACACATTTCGAAATATTAATTCCATCAGCCGAAGCTGAATCAACATCACAATTAACCCTTTGCGCGTGAACCTTGTTTTTCGCTAACAACATTTGAACTGTTTCCATTGTTACCACACCTATTAGGGTTAATTGACAGAAGAGTTTTGTACATTTAATATTAAACAGGATCGTCGCGTCGTTGGTTTTTTTGCAAAAATCTAGGTACGATATATCAATTTTTGAAAATATGTTGGAACTCTTTGGGTTAATATCTATCACGATCTCGTTTTAAAAACGCTATATTTTGCTTACATCTACTTTTCTTTTTAAAGTGAACCTGCATCGCATATAATAATATAATATCATAACAAGGATTCCAAAATGCCCTATTTGCCTCTTTCTACCTGCGCCCATGGCAATGCCAAAAGCTTTATTTTAATATCAGCCTATAAGAAGTAATAATTAATCGAAATATTCTGTTGATAAATAAAAAGTGCTGAGCACTGATTGCCCGTTGGTTCGGTTATTGATTCAATTTCTTCTCACGGTTGGACTATCGTTATGATTAATTGTTATCGTTTGTTTAATATTTTATTTTACATATCATCTTAAGTTGTCGTTTTCGTCTATAAAAATTTAATCGTACTAATGCTTTTATGGACTCATTAAAAGAAATCGTTCGGTGTTGTAGTGTACGATAAGATTTGAAGTGCATTAAAAAGACAAAAACACTTGTACCTTTCCTTGTGCCATTCAAAAGCATTTAAGACCGGATATTTAGAATCTGTTGATAAAAGCCAAAAACCACTTAGACAAACATGCAGAAGTACTTTTAACAGACACTTGGAAGGTTTGTTGGCGCCGTTAATTCATGCTTCCTTTACCAAAAATTATTAAACTGAGGACACCAAAAAAAAAAAAATCATTTTTACTGTAAAAAATAAAAGTATTATTAAATTATAAATAAATACGTAAATAATATTTTGATAATACTTTCACAACATTTTTTATATTTTTCCTTCTCGCAGGTACCTACCTACCTATTGTAGAGCAATAAAAGGTTTTTTTTTCTTACAAGTAATACCAGTTTATTAGTGTCCGAGAAGATCGCCGTAAAAAAAAACATTTTTGATAAAATTGACAATTTTCGATGTGTATAATTTATGATACACTTTAGGATGATGATCCGACAACTACTATCGACTTTAAATCCTATTATCGGAATAGTTGCTTACCTGCTTAAGTGCTTTACCTTGTAAATAGATAGTCCTCGTTCTTTTTCTTATCGTCTACCACCCCCGGTTTTGCAACATTTTTGTTATTATTTCCACTGGCTCCTCCACAACGGGTGCAATTTTTTATTTTCCTTACTAAAATACTCTTAATTTATTATAACGTAATATTTTACTATTATTATTTCATAGTAATTTATTATTTTTTTGATATTTTGAATTTTATTTTGCAATTATTGTAATAATAATTATAAAATAGGTATTGTCGGTTGTTGTTTCCGCCTTGTTATTGTTGGTTACCGCTTCGATGAATGTGCACTACCTAATTGTAGAGTCCGGAAAGTTTAATTGTATATAATGGTCCCTTGGCGCCGACTTGGTCTAGGGTTTCTTCTACCTTCCGTTCGTATTCACATAATATAAATAAAATTTGCAATTTTATGCCCCAAAATCTAGTATGTATTTTAGGATGTTTTAATATTATCAACTTGATTCAACATAAACACATCTTATAATACATAGTACCTAATACTTATCTACCTATTTTTTGTTATTTTATTATTTAAAAGTTTAAACAAGATACAACACAGCCGAGTTCATAGTATAAGCAGTTGAAGTTTTGAAGAACCCAAATTACAGTAACCGTATAATTTTTGTCGACTTTATTTTTAGGCTCGCCGGTTATGTTATTATTTACCTGCTTCTAAAAGTAAATAATTACAGTTTGATTCAAACATAATGGTAATTGGCCACTATTATAATGGAATTTTATGCCAAAGATGCGACGATAATAATCTTTAATGTACTTTTGGTTAAAAATTTTTTAAATTTTCCCACTTGATATTGTTTCAAATTTAACCAGTAATGACCTGTAATTGGAAGTATAATGACGTTGTACATTTTTGTAATTCATTTTAATCTAACAACTACGAGTATTAAGCAATTATTATTTGATTTTAGGGTGGCTATGTCATTTTTCGAGTTCAACTTTTTTATTACTGCTGAAATCTTATTAGACATATGCCCGTTTCCACCAACCAATTCCTAACGTTAGAGTTCCCTAACTTTGAGATAAGAAACTTTTATGTCAAATTTGGTTTCACCAAGCGCTCAGAATTCCTTAAGGTTTAAAGAAATACCTAACCTTAGATAATTCTTAACGCCTTAAGGAATTCTTAGCGATTAGTGAAAACCAAATTTGACATAAATGTTTCTTCTTAAAAGAACTCCTAACGTTAGGAATTGGTTGGTGAAAACGAGCAATAGAATTGCCAGTTGTGCAATTATTGTTAGCTGTTGAAGAGTTAACTCACTGTTTTATCCAATGAGAGAAGAGCAAACGGTGGGTTAATTCACGATTGTACAACTCACTCTAATAACTCTTCCATGCGAGATTTCTTTGGAAGCGTTACCAAATGCCATCCCAGATTCTTGTTTGACTCTGTAAATATGTACCTACTTAGTGGCGGCTACCTTGATGGGACTGCCTTAGAAGAAAAAGAGATCTCAAATTTCGATTTGGAATATTTTGAAAATTACCTTTAAGGTGGGGACAGAAGACACTTTTCTAAGAGATATTTTTAAATAAAATTATGGTTCTAGTCCAAACCTTTGGGGGGTACTCGTCTTCAAAGCAATTTTTTGAATTTCTGCTTTCAAACGGCTATAGCACCGTAACTATTGATTTTATAGTATTAATAGATTAGTGATTTTTTAAAGATCATTTACTTATCTATAAACTAGTTTATAACCCCTTATCGTCTAGAATTAGCGGATTTCGAATTATGAATTAAATTAAGAAAAGAAATGTTAAAAAATATCAAGTTTTATTTTTTTCGTTTTTTTTTCGAACCCTGTATCTTACAAAAAAACTAACGTCCCAATTAGGGTAGCAAATTTAACGAGATATAACTTTAGTCTAGTAACATTTTTTAGAAAACCAATTCATTTCACAGAAAAACCCAAGATAATGAATAATGTCGGTACAAAAACAGTAAAAAATTCAAAAAAAATGTATTTTAATAAATTTTCAGAATAGCCACCCTTATTTTCAACACACAATCATGCTCTTTTTGAAAGATGTTTAATATCTGTATTCTTTCAAGAATAGTTAAATCAAGAGGAGTTAAATAATAACTACAATAATAGAATCAAATCAATCAATCAAAATCTAAAACCTCGTGTATACCCGAAGGTGTTGAAGATAGAATCAAATCAATAATAGAAATTCAAAAAATTGCTTTAAAGAGGGATACCCCAAGGGTTTGGACTAGGGCAAAAATTTTATTAAAAACTATCTCTTAGAAAAGTATCTTTTATCACCACATTATAAACGTAGTAAATTAACCTAGTAAAAAAAACAGTAAATAACCTAGTAAATTTAAATTACGAATTTGCAGTGTTTCACTAGAAGTATTCATCTTAAAGGCGATTCTTTTGAATAACTTAAAATTTTTATGAAAATATTATTATAGAATTTTCGTACGCTTTCATACCACCCATGATAAGTGTTTTTTGCGAATTTCGACTTAAAAACGAATTTAATAAATAAATATTTTGAAATACCCATCCACTCTATTTTTCCTGGTACTTTAGAGTAGTTCTTTCAAGTTAAATGTGCTATATAGTGTAAAGTCACAATATAAACAGATCCAAGCGACTGATTGCACTTCAAAAAACAGAAAAAAAATGTCATCATAAAAGCATTTTATGATTGGATAAAATTTAAAAAAAACTTAGGAATTTAGAGAAATTGAAAAACTGCTTGGTCAGATATGCCTAATTAAAAACTCAAACCTGCTATTTTCTCGTGAATGCGTCAATAGGGATGTTGCATGATTTTTGAAGTATTTTTTTTTATAAACTTTAGGTGCTAGTAAACAGCACTGCATAAGTAAAAAGTTCAGGAGACCTTCAGTTTTCTCAATAAAAATTTATAAAATATGATTTTTGAAACCGTGTTTTTAGCGCGAATGACATCACAAACTATTTTTTTTAACAACTGACAACACAGCAAATGCAGTTTGTATTGATAATGTAACCTATAAATAGTTTGTGTAAAAATTGAAAAATGAATTTTAATAAAAACACAGAAAACTCGGAATAAACCATTTTTCCTATAATTGTTTATATAATTATTATAAATACTATAATTGTTTTAATAACATAAAAACCAATAACAAATACAATTTAAATGGTAAACGTTTTATTGTTTGCAACTGTCAAATACAAGTCAAATATTTAGCTGTCAGGTCTTTGCGACGTTGTAAAATTTCCATAAAAACGTTCGGGATCACGCGTATGACGTCAAAGGCGTAATCGGCTGACCGATTCATTTTTGAATTTTTAATTTGATTTTCTCAGCGCAGACAACATTTCAAAAATTTTTATTTCGGTTATAAATTTCATTTGATATTATTTTCAAGAATTAATAGGAGTTATCACTAAATTCGATACCATGCAACATCCCTATTTAAATAATAAAACGGGCCCCGAAAATTTGAGAATTTTTGGAAAAAAACGACTCCTTGGTAAATTTTATGTTTTTTGCAACAGAAAATTATAAGTTCGAAAACGTTTACTTTTTTTACTGCTTCTAATGTATTTCGATGTTATAAATACATTGGCGTAGAAATATATTGGGAAATGATAGCGTAAAATCGCAACTCTATCCTTGATCTCACCGGATGCACAGTTGTAATTTCTAGGAAATTTTACATATTTGTAACAATTAGAGGATTAGTAAAATTTAATTTACCGAAATTCATGTACATACTAGGTGTGTAGGTACCTACATAATATCCAAATAAAAAATTATTACTTAGACAAACACAGAATAACCCTAGATATACAAATTTTTGCATGTCAATTAACTAAATAACAATTTTGTTTAATTTGTTTCAGATAATGTTCGTTGCTTCTGTAATCTTCCATCGTGTGTTCTAACATCGTATATGTGCAAATCAAGTGAAGGTGCCTGCTTTTCCGATATTTTACACGACGGCTCTGCGGTAGATTCTAATGGTATTCACGGATGCATGGAACTCCTTCCAAATAAGTAAGTACATTTACCTCATTTAGCATATAATAAATATTGAAACTATATTATAAGAATGAATTTAATGTTATCAAATTAAGTGATACATACATACAATCGGTTTTAAACGTCTTGCGACGTTGTCCGATACCCTATAAAGAAACGGGCTTCCTTATGTAAGGATACAACCGAAGTCGTTTACCCGTCCCCTCAAGAGGGCACTCTAGCAATTAATACCTCAAAGATGTTGCCAGCACCTTGTGAGAGGACCACCGTCTTTACGTGCCTTCCGAATCACGGAGACGGCATTGCAAAGTGAGCTCTACCCGGATACGAACCGGGAAGTCTTACATTAGCAGTTCATTGCGCTAACAATCATGCCAATGACCTTCTCGAATCGAATTAAGTGATTTGGGTGCAAATTTTTTGAAGAAATTGAGTCAAATACATTTCATTCCGGCCAAAATCCATGGAAAATGAAATTGTTGCATGTTTTTAAATTTTTTTTTATTTTATTCAATTTTAAAAGTAATTTTTGACTGTTTGTAAAACGATATCAAGAAAGTTCATAACAAAATTTTGTAAAAAATCAAATAAATTGGTTTATTGACATCTCATTGAATATATTATACTTCTTTTTCCACAACTGTAATCTTTAAAATTCAATTAACAACTCGGGGTCTATCTAATGAGAATCATAAATTCGAAATATTCATGATCGTCGATTTTCAAAAATGTTGTAAAAAAAGTAGGAAAAAATCTGATAATTTATAATAGGTATGTAGATTCAATCAAAAATCACTTAACTTGATATAATTAAATACATTCTTAAAACATATTTTACAATATACTATAATTTTGTAATGTAAATTTTAAAATTTTTAGAGCAAAACAAAGAATATGCCGTAAAATTGATAAAAATATCTCTACATTAAAAAAACAAGTTAATTCCAAACCCGCAATTATGTGCTGTTATAGCGATATGTGCAATCATGTCGATAATCCTCGAGTGGAAAATGTTTTAAATGATTCTTCGTTAGGTAAGAAATTGAATTAAAATTAATCTTTGATGTTAATTACTTTTATTTGAACCAGGTGTATATGGCGAAGGTAACGAAAACACTATACCGACAAATGTGAGGCCCAAAGAAGTGGCTTCTTTATACACGGAATCAGAAGTTTGGTTTCGTGCAGCCACTATAGCGGTACCAATATGTGGAGCAGTTATACTTTTGGCACTTATAATGTTGGCCATCAAGCTTCTACGATCCGAGACGTCGAAAAATTCTATACGCAAATTAGGGTAAGTGTGTTTTTAATTTTATTTATAAAAGGTTCTCACCAATGTACCTATAAAAACTTGGATAATGGATACCTATATAATTTCGTAAATAATTCGTATTATTGGAAATTTTGTATGTCGTGGTACGAATTCCACATAAAACAATATGTCCAATGTAGGATACCTCTGTGTAGCTTATCAGGATAAAATGTCGTAGCACTCCTGTGCTGCGGTTCAGATACCCTGTTAAAAATATAGATCCACTATTTTTAACATGCTGCACCTGGCATAGTCCTGGATGCATACATAGTAAAACTTCATGCACCTCGCAGTTTGACATTGCCAGCATTATCCAACAACTACTAAAAAGGCTCCGGTACTTGACAACAATCATGACCAGAACAGCGGCTAGTGCCCACATTTTTATGCTAGGTTCAGCTTTATGTTTCAGAAGAACTTGGCTAAAATAATAATGCGCTCTTTGGGACAATAATTTTATTTGCAAAATATAGTAGTTTATTATATTCTGCAGCATATTTAATAACAAATAATAATAAACAAAACATTAAATTCTGAAAAATGTACCTTTAGACATCAATATATCTTTTCTTTGGATGCATCGTAGGCTTCCGTCCGTGTCTAATGGTAAAGCCAATCCTGATCCTCACAGTGATCAACTGCTGAAGTGAAAGTACCAGGTTTGCCTTCCGATAAAACTACGTAGTGAATTTTAAATTCATTATTAGCTAACTCCCTAAAATTACAGCCATGGAGTGTAATACTTAAACCCCTTCTCTAATGATAATAGTTTGGAGCTGGCCTTAAACTGAACATCTTCATCCGTACCCTACTTTAGGTTCCGAAGAGAGAATGTGGCAATGATGATGGAATATTTATAAATTTAAAGAAATATTGTTTATTTTAAAATAGTGAATGAATCACATTAACGACAGACCTTTGCTGTATGTAGGTACATTCAGCATATAAAAGTTTGGGCAGAGGTATATCCTTACAAAACTACAAATTCTAATTTGTCAACCGGTTTCGACTTTATTCCATCTTCAGGACAATCTATAATAAATATACAAAAATTTTGATAAATCACGCATTATAATATTAAATCACTTACGCGTCAATATTTAAGAAATTGTTAAAATCTTCAAAAAATCCTCAACGTACATTCAAACATGTTACAACGCTAAAAATATTTACATACACAAAGATCATACAAACGCAATATATGAACTGCAACTCCTCACAGAAAACTAATCAATGTCCAAAATCACATTTTTAACTTAATGTATTTAGAAAAAAAAATTATCCAATACCTGAGGTACCAAACATTTTATCTGGCCAATTTAGATGTCGATTTTTCGATGAATTTCTTCTTCTAAAGTAAACTTTATTTTACTCTCAATATAATATTATGCACATCTATTCCAAAATTTTTTTTAATTAAATACCTTTTCTAGTCTTTTGTAACGTTTTTCAAGATTTATTTCCTTTTTGTAATTTTTATACTACATTTTGATCAAGATTATTTACTTATTTTTCAGAAAATCGCAAGATATATGGACTCCCAACTGCCATAAATCGAACTTCTCTTCGCCGAGCTATTTGCATCAAAATAATTTGCAAATACAAATCGACGATTCATATAAAAAGAAAATAAATGATCAAATGTTAAATAATGGTCAATTTTGTATTCCGCTGCTTGTTGAAGAGCAAAATTCGAAAATGAAAAAAAGTTCTATAGGTAATATATTAAATAACTCTCGAGAAAAGGAAAGTTCTTTTTTAAGACCTACCGAAATGTCCATTAGTGTAATGAACAATATTAGAAATTGTCCTTCTAATAAGTTAACAATCGGTGAAAATGTATTGGACCGCTCAAATTTCATGATTGAAAAGGCATATTATAAGGAATCGTTATCTTCAACATAGATAATTATATTCCTGTAAATATAGGGCCAAGTACGAATAGGGCATACTGGAATAACATTAAAAGCATAAATTATTATTTAAAAGACTTTATATTGCTGTATAATGAAATTTCCTTATTTTATTTAACGAATATTTGTGTGTATAGTAGATTGTTTTAATTTATTTATCTGTGATATAATACTTACTATTAGAATTAAAATTTATAATTATTATTGTAATAATATTATCAGTTTTTTTCGACGTAGCTATATTAATAAATTATAAAAATTAAATAAATATTATTTATTGGACATTGCCGTTACAAATCACAACACAACAATTCCTAATAAAGAAAGAAGGGGCAGGAAGAGGTGTTCAAATTCTTACCTTTGTGAAAAAAAAAGTTTCCTCTTTGCTGCCAAAAATAATTATTAAATATTTATCAACATGCATTTAACCTACATAGTAGCTGATGAATTGCTAAGTTGAAATTCTCAGGTGGTCACTGGGCCACTCCTCGCTAAGGAAAAATTAATCCCAAGATTAAAAGTTTTAATAACAGGCCAAATAATAAAATGCATTAGCTTGACACAACGTTAATGTAGGTACATTTTAGAGTTTCTCTAAGGATAAGCAATAAAATCAACTGATGAAATCTTCAAAAAATTTCTAATGAGCATAGAACATACCTGCAAAATTTATTTAAAATTTTCAAGTTTAAATTGCCTATGTTAATGAATTGTCAGCATTAACAATAAAATAGGGTAACAAGCATATCCGAGGCAAGTCTAACAAGCTACTTCAGATGTAAAGCAAGTAATTCTCACGGTACTAACAGTGCCTTCAGAATATTGTCATTGTCATGAAAATTGCTTCAGAATATTGTGCTACTGTCACGTAATAAACAGATCTGGGCATACAGGGTTATCTCTAACCAAAAGAAAAGTTTAAATTGTTGGTATTTGTTAATAAAACTATGATGATGGATACCACAAATGTGCTACAATTGCCTTACTTACTTTTGAATTTAAAAATTAAATTGAAAATTACGATGCTTTCTACTTTGTATATTGAAAACTAAAAATGATAGGCCAAATTATATTTTAGATAATATGTCAATGAAAACTTACATTATTTCTCAATTATCTCTTACTAGCGACCCGCCCCGGCTTCGCACGGTACCGCCCGCCGCAAACGCAAATTTTAAATTTGTAATATCTCCGAAAATATTTGTTTAATTTACATGCTGTAAGGAACCATATTGATCTATATTAATTGCACACTGTATTAAAGGTACTTAATTAGATAAGGATTAATGCCGTATTGCTTAAAATAGCTTCGTAAATAAGCCATTCTTTCACGTAAAAGTAAACAATAAAATGGTTAATGTGGGTTATCCCTAAAAGATAAACATATACCATCGCGGACTTTTTGTAGACCTTTTATGGTGTACAATACTGTAGTACATTAATTTGATCTAACTCGTAGGGTTTAGGCAGCGTTTTTGCTAAATTGCTAAATAAGCCCAAAAAATTACGACATCACGTTAGAAACCTCTAAAATTAGCAATGTTGCCTTAGTATATGATGCATGTATTATACATATAAACCTTCCTCTTGAATCACTCTATCTATTGGAAAAAACCGCATCAAAATCCGTTGCGTAGTTTTAAAGATTTAAGCGCACATAGGGATATAGGGACAGAAAAGGCGACTTTGTTTTATACTATGTAGTGAAGATAACCAATATCCCCATAGTGAAGATCGAAAATTGAATGCACTGTATATGCAAAACACATTAAAAAAATTCTTCTATAGAACTTCAGTTCATGCAGAAAAAATTATTCTCTTTGAACGTGTAACACGTACACACAGCTTGAAAATTTGGAAATGATTATTACATTAGTTTCCTAGTATACATTTTTTTGCTAGTAGTGTAAGGGCTGTAAACCCTATGAAATTTAATAAAACATAGTCCTTCTATTTGAAAATCACATAAAAACAAAAATTTGCACAAATTTGGTTTTAGTATCTGTGTATTTTTTCATATAAGATACCAATTTGACAATCGCATAACATAGACTGACCATAATAGAGAAAAATTATAAGGAAACTATATACATCTGATGAGATCTTTGAAATAAACATAGGAATATTGTAGATAATATACAAAATAAATATACACACTACAATGTTATTATAATTAGAAGGAAATTATTTTTTCGTCAATTTGAGCCAAATTGCTTGGAAACGTTCGTACTTATTACAAAATTAAGTAAAATTACTTTTAAAAAAGTCATTACACATTTGTATATATATATATCATCTATATACACTTACATAATTACATATAAAAAAATTGAATTAGTTAAAAAAACAAATAGGTAGGTATACAAAATAAAATATTGTTTAGTGAATGTGTAAAAGCATTTAAAAATAGTGCAATTAGACCACCGGTGCTAATCAAATTTGTAATTTTCATACAATTAATAGAATCACATATAATAATTAATTATAGTAGATAGGTATAATATATGCTCGATCAATTTAACCACATACATATTTAATAACATGATTGATTTATCATCAAAGTTTATATATTTATTAAAATTTTGAAATTTAAACACATTTTTGGTTATAATAAAATAATGGTGGTAAAATTTCAAATTTCGAAACTAATTGATTGTTATTTTATTAGTAGCGAGCTATAATACAGGGGTATAATTTTAATTTACATTTTTAAGACAAGTTTGTTAGCTGCCTTATACAATACCACACTTTGCAATCGATTGTGCGGTAGAGCATAAGTACAAGTCAACCGTAAGTGCCAAGTGGCTTACCAAAATCTAGCCAAATTGCAATGACTTTGATATTTGGTTAACCGACAAGTTCGTCGTTGCAATAAATTGTTATGTCCGATGTTACGTGGCCCTGTGTTGTAGCTTGTTAATTTCCTTAATAAAATAAAATTACCTAATTAAAAAAAATTAGCCTATCAGAAATTCATTGCACACACACTTACACAAATTATTACACTTTCTTTACACTACAGTTTCTACGTGTAAATGTTTCACATTTAATTCATTACGATGCACATAGCTGCACAATTAAGTTGTTTTTTTTAAACTAAATAAAATATTTATTTACAGTCTTAATAATGTAAAAGAATCCTATTAAGTAATAAATAGTAGATAATATAATGAATCGGTCATTTCGATAGCACTTCAATTATATTATATTACATAATATTTTTTTTATTAGAAGCAACTTTTCAATTTAAAGGAAACACTTAGAAAATTGGGTTATCACTGGTGCGTGTACCTTATATATACATATACATACATAATAATATAGTTAATAATTAATATACATATATTTGCAAAATTGAAAAGATGCTCCCGTCAATGAATACAAAAAAACCATACCAGTCTTATAAAACTAAAATTATACAATTACTATCACTAATAAAAGGCAGTGAAAACTGTACACATCTACATTTAAATATTGGCAGATCTTCTACTACTTGGTATATAATCAATCATCACACTCTGAGCAAAGACTAACTTACACAAACACACACTATTTATGTCAAAATTGTTCGCAATTATTTTAAACATTGTCTCGATGCGACATTTGTAAAATCCCTGAATTAACATTTGGTGTACTGTTACAACTTATTATTATTATTACAATGTTGAAGAAGGAGAAGCGATGTGGTAAATTAACAATTAAATTAATCAGAAACAAATTTGAGTTAAGAAATGAACACTTATTTTATCACGATGCTAAATAATGAATTTGGCAGACAAGTCGGAACAAATCATGTTACCTACGATTATTCCATGGTCAGTCCCATTGGTGAGGAGATGGGGGTAATTCGGAAGGATGAGCTACTGTCGAACTGTAACATAAAAAAAATTTACATCAACAAACCTCTTAATGCAAACAAAGCAATTAACCAATAATAAATTATTATAATATTATTATCTACAATTTTATTTATCATTGTTAAATTAATGCAGCATGCGAAAAATGTCAGGAAATATTTTACTAAAATATTACAAACAAAATGAAAAACTATAAGCACTAACCTAATAAATAAGCATCAAGCGGCACATAGAAAGATGACGGGTGATAAGAGAATTTCAAGGGTCTTCTTGAAAGGCACACAAACTTTTCCTTTCCTGTGGGTTCAAACAACCATCATCTTACTTAGTTTGCTTAATACATTTGCATTCGACTTGCTTTGAATCAAATTTATTTTCTAACCAATAAGTAGCAATATTCTTTAGTTATTATAATAAATAATTTATTACTGCAGGTATTTTCTAATTTTAAAGTTATTAATTGTTAAAATAATATATCTAATTCGTGATGGCTTAACTTGATTGGTGGTCTAAACGAAATAATTATCACTTGCAAACAATGATCGATTCTGTTTAAAATTAGAAAAGATTCTAATATATTTTTACATCAGGCTCAAACCGAAAGATGGCCAAGTTTTTTGAAAGAAAAGAAGGACCAACATTTCCACCCCAGTATAGACCTCAGTTTAAGAATCGCTACTATAAATAAGTTAATATACATTTTGCTTTGTATTGATAGTTGATAAGTAAGTGTGCAGTATCCCGATGGTAAAGCGCTAAGCTACAAAGAGAAATTATCAGGTTCACCACCTGATAAAACTAGTATGTATAGCAAAATTCAAACACTAATACTGAAAACAACCACACACAATATAGCAAACCAATGTGGGTAATTGCGATTTTTTTCTTCGGCTCTTTAATTTAGCATCAGGAAAAAGTACATAAGATCTCTATCAAAATGTACACAAACTTGCATTAATTTTTAAAAGTGTACAATAGGATCGGACCAGAACAGAGATATTATCCAAGCACCTCAACCCCTTGCTTGGAGGACAAGAATGTTCTCAATGCAGTTATACATCTACAAGGGCTACCCATTGTAAACCATCGCTGAATTTCAGCTAAAATGAGGAAATACGTGTCCCAATATTTGAACTAATAAAACTTGTTTGAAAAGATAATGCAATGAAAAACTTCCATTTGTCAGTATAAGTTTAAAAAATAAGTTGACTGCATACTACTCGGTGGTGCAGTAGTCCAATATTCAAGAGTTAAATTCATTGCAACTTTGGTAAATAATTTTTAAAAGAATTGCAAGTTGCATTACAAAATAAATTGGTACATTAATATAAAAATAACTACACAAAGTTATTCCCCAAACACAAAAATAGTTTTGACTATATTAATTTACATTAATTAAGAAAATTCAATTGGAAGCAAAATATTTTTTTATTAATAAATAGATTAAGTAATAAAATAGAAATTAAAAAAAGTAGCTAGCTGGAAACAAACTCGGAAGCAAAGTGGTAATTAATTCGAGACTGAAATGCTACACCACTAAACCGGAAACCATGCTGTCTTGTTATTTTTACACTAACTTGTACTTAGCAAATGGAATCCTTAGATCCAATTATCTTCTAAAATAAGCCGCATTAAGTAAACTACAGAGGCCAAAAATTGAAAACATTGTTTTTTTTTACACAAACCGAGGTTCTTTAGATGTAACTTGGAAACCGAAAGAGCTAAAACGGCATTCTTTTAGGTTTTACTCAGAATTTTACTACAGCTTAATTTGGGTGTAGGATGTATACGAAATGGCCAATCCACAATCTTGTAAAAAATTTTTTTTGTCGATGATATTAAACTAAATAATAGTATTTCCAAATTATTTACAGCAGACCGCTGTTTACGATTGAAACTATCAGCACATAAGCAAAATACATAAATATATTTATAACAGTAGTTCTTAAATTAGAGCCAAGAAACTTCCTATGGTAAGGCTATGAGTCTTTGCTGAACCACTGAAGTTTAAGAAGCAAAAATTAAGAGTAGATACTTATAATGGCTATTAGTTGAAGTTTTATTCTAACCGAAAGTCATCGGGTCTTCAACTAAAACTACAAATAAGAATTTCAAAGATAATCAATCATCTTGTCAAGTAATATTGTTTATAATGAAAGCAATAAATTTCACAGGTATTTTCATTGCGAGTTACATATCTCCAGAATTAATTGTAAGACAAGCTTAACTGCTTTATTACATGGAACGCCTACTTTTGTGTTCAAGTGTGATAGACAATTCAAATTTATTTTCCTGCCAGTTGGTAAATCAGAAATCTTTTGGAGTCAAAGCCAATTATTGGCAGAGATACAAAATGTTATGAAGTGCGTTCTATTAGGCCGGTATTCTGTAAAACTTAGTTTACACGCAAAATTTTGACACATTTTTGACATAATTTTACATGGAAATCAAGCTTTTCCTTTAGTGAAAGAATCCTTTTGTAAGGGATTAGTATTATAGAATGCCGACTTAAGTATTCTAATATAAGTTAAAGTAAACTTAGATAAAAGCATGTTCTATTAAAAACTTAGTAACTTAAGAAGTTTAATTTTTTACCATCTTGATTGCTCTCCCAATGCTGTAACCATGTTACCTCAGGATCAAGCTTAATTCCTAACTTGATCATACATAAAGGTTATGTTTCTGCAATTACCTGCAACTAGTAGTGAACTTAGCCAAAATTTATCCGTTCCTTTCAAGAAGTGCTAAAAAGCACTTCCAGGTGAGAAAGAAGATTAAATTAGATATTTTCTTACCCTAGCTTTAATGCCCGGTTTCACAAATATTTAAACTGCATTTTGGCTTAAATTTAGACTTAAATATTATAGGCTTGAATAATTTAATCGCAGTTTAAATATTTGTGAAACCCGGCACAAGATTTTTCAAGTAAAATTGTAAATAGACTATAGACTAGAATGGGAGAATTTTCTTTTTCTTACCAACCAGCAGTAAAATAGATTTTAATTACAAATAGAACAAACTTATGAATGGTAAAGCAACATTTTCTCAAATAAAAGTTATAGTATCTACTCGTACAATAGCTATTTTACAATTTTTATATGTTCATTTGAATGATATACCAAGTAAAATGGTTTGGTGTAAATTTGAGGTGTTAGCTAATTTAATTAATCAATTCTTAAATGGTTCATCTATCAATGTTGTAATCAAGTTTTGATATTATATTCTAAAAAATACTATACTTAATACAAAATAAACCACATTATTCAAAGACTCTTAAGTAATTCTGGATCTCAGAGCCAAACAGAATCAGTAACATTTTAAAAATTTTACTGAAGATCAATTTAAAAATTTTGAACAATCGTATTTTGTGTACTAATTTGTATTGTAAGTAGAAGAATATGGATTTGACTTAATACGCATCACCTTTGAAACAAAGCCCAACAAACTACTAAAGAAATTAATCTCCAGTAAAAATTTTAAAATGTGTTTTAATAGTGTTTAGCTCCGAGGTTCAGAAACAATCTATCCAAGTCCCAAACATTCACAAGAATCCCAAAACAAAATTTTAGCTTTCCTTGCATAAAATTATTATAATTTTTCAAGAGAATTAAGTTTTTTCCTGAAAAGGGCCATAAATTGGGTGGCAAATAACAATTAGGAAATAAAATTTTAAATATACAGAAAGGGTAAAACAAAATTTGTTTTAATTTTTAAATTTTATCATTTGCCGACTTCTATTTACGCTACCCAATAAGAAAATAAAAAAGATTGATTTGGTGGGCAAATTTTGGTGTTTTGCAGGGTAATGCGGTTATTTTATTTGTAATTAAGACTTTTTCCTGCCAAGCAAATTTTTTTTTAATCTAGGTGAAAAAGTGTAGAATAAATAATTTTATAGAAACAGTGTAGGTATAAATAAACTAGAAAATGAGACGACGACCACCACGACATTTTAAATATCCAAAACCCATAGTTGTTCAGTCTTAGACCCGCAGAAGTAAATCATTGCTATACATTAATACCATAGTTATTTTGTTATCGGCTTTACTAAAGGCTATACATCTAATATATATTTCTCAGTGTGTGTGTGTTCGTGTCCTTTGCGCTTCTGATTGGTTCGTTCATTTATTATACCAACCCAAAAGAAAAATTTTTCGACCAATGAAATAGTCGAATCGAGATATTCTTCCAACTTCAAACACAAGCTTGCTATTCAAAGGTATTAAGAGGGATTTTTATCAAAGAAGAAAAATTTTATAAGCATTAATTTCTTTAAAAAATGAGGTTGTTTAAGCTTTCTCAACAAGAGGCTGTATTATCACGTTATGGATTTCGTTAAACCGATAATCCCCTATGTACCAACTACAATTTATTATATATATAAATAATTATATATATCATCATATCTATAAACTAAAAAAGAAAAGATGTCCGAAATTGAATATATTGTTGTTGATGACGATATTAATGGAACGGAAAATATTAACGAGTGTCATAAAAGAAAGTTATCTATAACAGATATTTCAGAAACACCTTCGCCTAAAAGAATTAAACTTGGAAAGTCTTCAAATACGGCTCTTAAGCAAGAAAAATCTGATGAGGAAGTAGCGGTCCAGAGAGAAGCAGTAAAAAGACGGAAGGCGGAGCGAGAAAAGGCCCGTCGTGAATATATCGTTATAACTGAATGTTGAATGTTTGTTGGTTTGTTCGTCTTTTAATAACTCCTAAACCGTTCGACCGATCTCAACCAAATTTTGCACAGTTACTCTCTAGGACCCTAACGAGGTTTTCCACTAAAAACCGGGACCGAAAAGCTTAATTTAAAAAAAAAGTGAAAAATTGCGGACGAGCATGAATGGATTAACGAGATTCCCATCGCCAATACCTGTAATTGATATATGGTAATTTTACGTTCCACCTTTTTAATGAGACCCCGGGCGAAGCCGGGTATCCAGCTATTCAATCATTCAGACAAAGGCAGAGTTCCACCTTTTTAATGAGACCCCGGGCGAAGCCGGGTATCCAGCTATTCAATCATTCAGACAAAGGCAGAGTTCCACCATTTAATGAGACCCGGGAAGCCGGTATCCAGCTAGTCTCCTATATTTGCCATATTCATAATGACTACGATATAGGATATTTGATGAGCAGAAACATGAACCAATCATAGATGCCTTTGCCAGTTTTTCTTCTGCATTTACACTTAGTGTGAATATCTGGTTAACTGAATTTATGTATTGAAAATCAAAATGCATTTTCAACATCTGAGTGAAAGATGCGATGCCTTAAACGTGTCAAAATCATTTTGTGCTACCACCAATAACATGAAAATTATGTATAATAGGTACTCAAAATATGAAAACTGGCGATCCTTGTAGTGTTTGAAATGGTGAACAAGTTTCCCCATCCAACGGAATCTCTAACAGCCAACTATTAAGAGACCTCCTTGCAATACACTTTCATCCTGCACACATGGTGCGTATTTGAAAAGGTAACAAAATTAACTCTCTTCCACGTTGAATAATAACCGAGATAGCCTGCAAACCACGAAATTTGTCCGCCATTTAATTTTACCTGTTCTTGTTAGTACAAATTAAAATAAGATTATTTTATTTACTGATTTCCATGCACAAAATTTCATGAATGCATACTTTTATAGTTTACTTAAACTAAAATGAATAAATGTTAAAAAGAAAACTACAATAAGTAAACTAACTGAAAGTAAAATATAAGAAAATTTGTATCTACAAAAACTCTACTAGAAAAACTCAAAATTCTACAGAGTGCTACTAGTATTAAAAACGTTTCTAATTAGCGCACGCGCCAGCATGGAAATCAATGTTTATCATTAAAAAAATTATTAATTTGGTTAAAATTTTCTTTTTATTAAAAAAAAAAACCATTAATACGTAAACACTGTAACACTTAAAAACCGGTTTGGTGTACGTATTTCTTTTTTTAAATTAATAAATTTCGTCGTTATACTTTTGTTGTTGCAAAGAAGCTCGCAAAGATATTATTAAGTATTATTATTTTATCGATTAGTTTTAATCTTATATCTAATGGTAATAATATTATATGTATGAATGGATTTATGTACAGCACAGTTTAATATAGAAAGCAGTGGATGAAAAAAAAATAATGAATAAATTTAATAGTGACGTACACCAAATGGTCAAGTGTGCTGTCACCTATGCAATGGCGCTGCGCTGCTCTGCGAAGTCGGCTGCCGTCTTACCTGGCGAAACTCTTGAATGCCGCCGACTGTGGATTTATACACAACGGTACTCTCGTTGTATTCAACTGCTCCGCAATAAATTTATGCATCTCCTCTGTAAGTAAAATTCAATAAGTATTAAAGATTACACAAAATTGTGTAATAATCTAGTTATCACGTCACATAGAACTAATCTGTTGCATAGAAATAACTAGCAAACGCAATTTTTATTTTCTTCAACTCTTTAGTTTAGCATCAAATAAAATCTCCCAAGTTCTCTACTATTGTATTCTTTAATGTGCCATATCCAGTTCCCCGGACGTTGACGATTCAATTTGGCCAAAGCCAAGATGAATTTACTAAAAAGTATAATTTATGGAATGGCTTCCCGTTGCCTTCTCCATAGTCCACATAATTGATATTAGACTTTTTGATGACAGCAGTGTATCTAACGCAAGCAGGATTCGAACAGCGAGCTTACGCTTCTTAGTCGACCCGTGTATGCTTTGCGCTAAACTGCTAAGATCGATCTATCTATCTGCTAAAATAAAACTATCGTATAGGTTATATTAACTTTGCCCTTCAGATAGTGGAATATGAAAATATATTTGTAAAAATATAGCGAGATAAAAATGATCATTTACAAAAGCTCTCGGTTAGCCCCTATTAGGATTAGAAGAATGTGATACGCGATGGAGTTTGTAGAGAATTAAGAAACAAACTACAAAAAAAAACATGATTTTGTGAAAGGTTATATTTCGGAAACTATATGGAACAAGCGAGTAATTCTTCTTCAGTTTTATGCAAAATATTAACCAATGTAGTTTTGCTCGTAGGGATCTATGTATTTTGGGCCCAAGATGTACATTATAACATTATAATAACAGTATTCGTACTTATTTGTGTTTTATTTAAAAAATTTACTCTACACGCATAGTCCACTATGCAAAATAAAAGAAAATATGAACATTCAATTAAGAAAATTTGTTTTATCATTATCACACCATGACCTAAATTTTAGTTAAAATCATAGGGAGTTTTCCTCGTTTATACATGAATTTTATATTCAATAATAATTAGTTTAGTTGTAATTTCATTACAGCATTGATTTGAATGTTCATACTTCCTTTATTTTGTGTAGTTGACTGCTCTACCCGAGGATGCCTGGAAACAGGCGAAAGATGTTGTAGAGTAAATCTTTTTAATAAAACACAAATACTGTTGTTGTAGTAAAATTTAAATTTGCTGAAAATCCCACAATCAATAACTAAGATGTATAACCAACAACAAATCCATAACTTTGTAACTTTCGATGTGAGAACTTTTATGGATGCTGAATTAAAAGGTTTTAACAAAAAAAATTGCATTTCCGAGTTATTTCCACGCAAAAGTACCTATAAATTACCTTTTACATGTTGCACAGACGTTAGCTTCTTCTCCCACGTGTCATCGAATCCAATCGTAGCACTTATTTCAAATTCATTTGTGTATTGCCTCATTCCGCTGGCAGTTGTGTAACAACATTTGCACATACAAGAATGATATCTTAACCTTCCTTCGTCCAAATAAGGATGAGCTAGAGCTTCCACTACAGATATTCTTTTATCCTGTAAAAAGACATAAATTTAGTTAATTCAGTAAACTCTTTAAAAGAAGTATGATTAATTCGTACCGGATTAAATGCTAACATGGAACAAATTAAGTGCATAATTTCGTTAGAACATTGCGCATTTAAATTGTACAAAGCCCCTATATTGGGTGGTTTCGTTACCCTTCTTAACATATGCGACTTGGCACCTTCACATGCATACCGCATATCTTCCAAGGACGGGTACCCAAAACGTCCGTTATTAATTCTAATTGTTGTATTGGATTTTGTGCTTGAAATAATATTCTTCTACCCAATAATTCACCAAAAATACATCCGACAGACCAAACGTCGACAGCGGCAGTGTAATGTTTAGCTCCCATCAAAATTTCGGGTGCCCTATAATATTGTGTTACCACTTCTTGCGTCATATGTTTACTAGTATCTGGCTCTTCCACTCTTGCCAATCCAAAATCGCATATCTAAAAACAAATTAAGTTACAACATTTAATTCATTTCTTGCAAACATTAAAATTACCTTAAGAACGCAATTGCTATTTACAAGTAAATTGCCTGGTTTTATATCTCGATGTAATATTCTAGCAGAATGTAAATATTTCAGTCCTTAAAACCAAAAAATTTAAATTAATAATTAAAAAAAAACTCTTTATAAGATTTAAATGAAAAGTTATTTACCTCTGAGTATTTGGTACAAGAAAACTTTAATGTGATCTGTCGATAAAGGTTGATGTGAAACTATAATTTTATGTAGATCGCTTTGAAGAAGTTCTGTTATTACATATCTAATTATTATTAAGGTAAATTTATAGATATTCTTGTGTGTTCATTTCAATTTCTACCTAGTTGATAATCAAAATTTAAGTAGGTACCCTCATAAACCTGCTATAGGTACTTGGTACCCTGTAGTTCTCACATCGTGGCACACTAGTGGATTGGTGGGTCGTGACTTGGTCACTTTTCCTTATTTTTATAAAAATTACATTAAAAAATTAAACTAAAGCTCGGCATTTGTATACGTTGCGATTTTTCAACTTATAATATGTGTCGTATATGCAAACTTGGTTTCGGCAGTGTCGCAACGATTGATCGGCGGATAGTTTACAATGGGCCAATCAACCGCTTCAATAATAATTACTAAATGACCAGAAAATGGCAACAATGTATGATAAATTGATATAATCAAACTAGATGACTGGACAGTGACAGAAGAGCATAAATTAATTTGGTACAATGACGGGCAGTGCGGCCTTCATGACGCACAGCCTTGGCAATCTAGTTATTAATATAGCTAATAATCTAAATTTATTTATCTATTCATCTATCTGTAACGCACAAACAAGAGCGGCGTCAGAGAGTAGCAAAAATATTACAATATATTAAAATACATAGAATAAACGATATTGTTACTATTAATTTTTCTCATTATTTTTTTTATTTAAAAAAACGTTCTAATTTAATTTTGGACTAATTTAATCACGGCTGAATTCGTAAGATATTCATCGACGATAGAAAGCTATTCGTCAGTCATTCTCCAAAGGGGGGAGGGCAACTGCCCCCTCTTGCAGCGGCCATTCGCACAAATATGGTAAATTTACAATTATTCTCCTGGGGTGTGATAGCTATGCCACTATTGAGAGCGTACCTTAGGGACGAACGGTATTCAACCGTTTTTGTATGCGTATCCGTGAAGCATTTTGCTTTACTTTTGTGTATCCCACACTACAAGTTAGTAATACCGAGCTAGAATTAAATTGTACGATAATTTGATTGGATTATAATATTATAATGTTTCATATTAACGTTACTACATAATTTATAATAATGTCTGACGTTTTAGGAATTAGTGTACCTACCCGTTGAATTCGCTTTCCGTACCCCCGGTTGAATACACTGCCTTAAAGGGTTGTAGATGCTTACGAGTTATTATATTGATCCATCACATTGAGTTTTCAATATTTGAATTAATTATAGTTAACCAACACTTCAAACAAGCATAAGTGCATGTTTGTTTAGGATTCTTTATTAAATATCATATCACGACACTTCCGCATGATAGTTGATGCAGTTGGCATGGCATTTAACAACGGAATTTTCACCAAATATAAAGTAAAAACATAATAAGAAATCGTATAAATTATAAATTTGCAGCTAGAAAATAATAACCTTTGGTCAACGACTTTATACAAGGTCGTCGGGCTTCTACATAATATAATACTAAACCTAAACCCTTACACACCTGACCCGCTACTTATTAAATATAATATGCAAGTATTAGAAATTTGAATATCTTTTCATGCTCAACGCTGCAATTAATACTGAAAAATATTAGAAACTCATCAACTTTGCTATTGAAAAATTTAAGGTATTAAACAAGATCAGTTAGTCGTCAACATCTTTGTTCGCCGATTATATTAATAGATTTCTTTGTTACGCATTTTGGATAAAGAATGAAGACGACGCGACGCACAAAAATTAAATTTTATGTACAGTGACCACGAAAAGTATTCGTACACTTATAAAATTCAACTTTAAAATCGATATTGCTTCTTCTAATTCCATGCAATTTGAAATATAAAAAATGAAATATCATATCTTTTCATAATTTATGAAACTATAATATATATATGTAAAAATGCCTATAATTGTTTAATGCCTATACCGTGAAGCAGAGGACGACGACGATATGTAAAAAAATTAACATAAATATATTTAAAAAAAATAATTTATAATACAACAACACACTTTCGTAGGTACAAAAAGTATTCGTACACCTGCAATAAAGCTTGAAATAAAAACAATTAAAAAAGTGATTAATAATAAATTTGGTAGGATTGCCTTAATAATTACCAATAATCGCAACGACATCGAATCAAACTAAATTCAGGGTAATCTGAAGGCGAAATTTTGGTAAACGTTGTATCGTCTTTATTTTTTTGATATTTTCCATTTTCTTACTTCTCTGTTCTCATTATCAGGTTATACGCCCCAAATTATGTGTTCAGATGTGTTCAATTGAGAACGTATTAGAAGATTTTGTAGTGATTGCACTAAATATATATTCGAAATAAGCATCAAATCGTCGTTTTGTTGGAATATAAAGTCATCTTCGGGACCCAAGTTTGTACAAATTTTTTCAAATTTGTTCATAAACCGTCAAAGTAAGCCTAGTCATACGCAATATTCGTAATAAAATATAGTTCTCCATTTTTAATTTTTCAAATTGCATGGAATTAGAAGAAGCGATATCGATTTTAAAATTGTACGAATACTTTTTGTGGTCACTGTATTTACTGGTCATCTTCGTGAAATATTGGACCATTGTTTTACACGTGCAAGTTTTTTTTATAATAACCAGTAGTATTATACCAAGGTTGATTGCCGTGTTCAATATAAAATTTACCTTGAGGTATTATTTTGGTTTCGTTTTAAAACATGCATTACCTCACTAAAACAATTTAAATAAAAAAAATACTGCAGGTATACATAATTGAGGAATTTATTAACTTTGAAAAACAAATCCCTCTTGAATTTAAAGGACTTTCTTTAAATAATATAAATGACAACAAATTAACGAATGCTCAAGCAACTTTTTAACAAAGGCGAATGAAATGGAATTTTCAATTATTAGCATGTAAACTTTTTCGAGAATATTTAGACAACGATATGTACTGATGATTATGTACCTATTATACGTTTATACCATGAACCCCCCCCCTGCCTAGAACTTTCGTGTTTCCGATTTTGATGAATCTCATTAGCTCAGCTCAATCGTTCGCTAGAACACAGAAGCGGATTGGCAATGTGAACAATGCCATATTGGCCAGTTTTTCTTCTCCAATGCAACTTTAATTCGTTAAGAATTTAACAGTTTTATTTCGTTCTGAGAAAGTTTTAATTTGAATTTGTTACGTTATAGAAGGACAGAATTTCGTTTTATTTTTTAATGAAAATTTTAAACTACAAACCATACACGCAAGAGGATGTGGATTTCCACCATAGAATCTCGGCTGTGCTAGCTGCACTGCTGATTCCAAAAGTTTAAGATCGATCTAGCACCCAGCAGAATAAATCATTAAGCGCTCACGAAAACCATAAAAATCAAGAATTTACCTATTAAAATTAAATTTACCTATTATTACCCATTATTAGTTAATTAAAAATTAATATAAGATTTTCTTTTATAAAATTACATCATTTTACACGAAGGCGGTACCTACACTTACTATTTTCAAATTATTACACAATGTTGCAATGAAAACTTATTCCGTGCGAATGTGTGTTAAATTAAACTAATATTTTTTATTGTTTGGAAATAATTAGTTATTGTGCACATTAAAAAATAAATTAACCATTAAAACCAGTACTAAATACAAAATATTCGTTGCTACATTGAAATTAGCTTGTGTGACCTATAAATATAAATTTTCTTAAAATTAGGATCAATTACTAAAATAAATTTCCCTTAATAAAGTACCTAACATTTTTTTTAATTACTTATTACAACAAACAGTGCGTAAAGTTGCTTGCTTATAGCAATTAAATTGTTGGTCAACTTTAACCAGTGGCGTTACCATCTTCGCAATAACGAAAATTAAGAGCTCCGATTTCTCCGATGTCGTTTTTTAAAACATTTTTGGAAAATTTTTGAAAAACACCCATGAGTCTCGATTTCGATCCATAACATAATATCAAAATTGCCTTATAAAATTACGAGTGCAATTTGACTAAATTTTTCTCTTAGCTTAGTGCTATGGCGCAGGAACAGGGATGCTTTATTTTCCCTCTTTGTTCCCTAACTTTATGAATGGTATAGATTAACGGACGCCGGCTGCGAGCGTCCCTTGTGCGAGACCCATTTAAAAACAGCGAACAAACGACGCCCGACGTCATGCATAGAAAACAAATTTTACATTGAGCCGTGAACGTTCATTAGGCCTACGGTATATTATTATGAACGATATAATTAATTTGTAATTTTAAATTTACATAATTAATATAATAATATTGTAATTTTGCAAAAATGAGATTGATAAGAAAATTTAGCTTATCCAGAAAACATTGGAGTTGTCATTATTATACATAATGTACATAAATAACTGCACCAAGAAAATTATAATCGATATCAATTAAACAATTAATTATATATATTAAAAATTCACTTAATGGCCAATTAAGCAACGGAAGTAGTAAATTAAAAAAAACACTTTTTGTCACAATTCAAGTCCGACCCTAAATGACTAAATTTTAGTTTGTAAAAATAAATTGAAAATACGGTACGTATTAAATAACTGCAATATTAATAAGCGAAGCACAAATTTTGTTGTTCTAAATTTTGATAAAACCGTTGAGAAAATTTTTGGGGCATAAAAATTCGAACGTTGGCGCATAAGTTTTGAATTTTGGAATGATATGAATGAATGGATGAGAACCTACTAAGGTTTGTTAGCAATATCTTATGGTGGCGTACAGCTGTAATTTTTTTATAGTAACGTTTTTTAAAGCACACACGTGTTTGATGACGTCACACCCTACTTCACTTGCTTATTGCTTTACATCCATGAAAGATGTACCACCCTCTGGTTAAAAAGTTTGATATGTATGAATAAAAGCAGATGGGCATTATTATAATATACGACAATAACAATTTCGTCGACTCGATCAATGGAAACAGGTAAGAAATTAATAGATGGAACGTTTTTAATCTTTTCATTTTTAACGACAATTTATAATTTTATAATAGATGTGCATTGAGTTTGTTTCTCTCGTTCATCTCATGGATTCGTACAGAATTGATTATACACGTTAACCAATAAATTGCACTGACGGCGAAGCGATTACTTCAGATTTTGGATACTAATTCGGGACCGCTACATCGTTCCCCCAAACAACCACGTCGGTTGCGGAATAATTAACAGGAATAGGATAGCCGTTGCCAATGAAAGAGATCTACTAGGTCGAAACTACTGAAATGACTTACAAAGAATACGCAATTCATGAAGTATAAATTCGCAGTCTAAAAATTTGGATTTTAGATCGCAGCATCTATTATTTCTAGCTTTTCATTTTATTATTGAACTTAAATATTTTTGGAGTGAGGTTCCAAATAGATTAATTCAATCTTTTGATCCGCACCTGGCTACTTTGTAACATCGAATGCCAAGTGCATTTTATAAGTGAAATTAACTTGAGGCTGATATAGGGAAATATTAACATGGATCGAAATTTCTTTTGAGCCGAGGAAATATCGAATATTTAATTTTTTAAATTTCAAAAGGCGCACAAGCACTTGAAAAGAAAAACGAATCGCTTTGTGCGAAAAACAACAAGAAAGCCAACAAGTTGCTTTGAGATAGTATAGTTATTACACGACTTTTAATATCACAAATTTCCTTATTACTCTATATTATGGTCGCCATTGATGGAATATGGTTACCATTAAATTTAACTGAAAATAAGACACGCAGCAGCTAGTAGCTACTAAATTGACTATGCATATGGCTGCAAATATTGAGTACCTATACCTATCTTCAGATGTGGAAAAATTCTCGTTCGAATGAAACCATTTTCATACTTCTCCATTACAATGGGAAGAGTGAATATTAAAAAGACTGATTTGTCATGTTATTTCTGTCATAATTACAAAATATAATATTAATTTACCTTTAATATAATTATTATACAAGAAACCCTACCAATATACCCTAACCCTACCCTGCAATTGAGTTTAGTTTATTGGACCATTGTTAATCAATCGCTAATTTTTTTTAGGAATTACTGATGACCCTTAAGCTTAATAATAGCTATTATGCATGTTTTATAAATCGATATCTATAGGTACGAAGTACTCAAGTGTTTGGATAGAAACACTAACATTTTAATAATACATTACATATTTAAAAAGGATACATTTCTTGAAAAAAAATCTAAATGTGGTGGTTGTAATATATCGAGTGCTGATAATACCTGAAAATAACAAAATATTAAATCAAAAAAGTTAATATAGAAAGAAACGACTAAGATAAACTAGTTTGGACTATGTTAAAGGAAAATTAGTGTGAATCGAATAACGAAACACATTATGTACATACGTACATACTCGTAATATATGTACCTACATTATGATGTAGAGGAAGAGTGTCTGAATCAAAATGAAGGGTACATCATGTAAGACATGATTGAATTATGTAAACAATTATTATTGAAATTATTTATATTATTAACCTTTGAAATTAATATTAATTCAAATTTTTAAAATTATAAGGTTAAATGAACAATAAAACGAAACATTATTTGTAAGCTTTCAGCAATGGTTACTGCTGTCATCAGACATTTTAATGTAAACAATTATTGTGTAAAAACATAAAGATTAACAGTTTTAGAAATAAAAGAGGATGATGTATCATTTGGCGTATGGATGCTATTGAAGGAAATGAGACGCAAGGATAAAAGTGTAAAGATAGTTGGTGAGGATTCAAGAAACTAATAATTGTGAAGTTTTTGCCTACCCCGTTAAAGAAACGTCGTTATTATTAGGTATATATTTATTTATTTATTTATTTATCACTGAAAATTATGTGGGTTGAAAAGTTTAAAAGCTACACCTGACTGCACCGTTCAAGATCATAATATTAAATCTCGTAAGTGTGATAATAATTAGTATGTCATAGAAGATATTTGATCCCAATAAAACTAAAAAGCAATAAGTAATTTTAAGAACTTACATTTTCGTGTTTGAAATAACACAACATTTTCAATTCCCTAAATACTCTTTTTGATGAAACTAGTGACTGGAACACATTTGGTAATTTTTTTAGGGCAACCCTCCTTCCATCTCGTGGATCTGTTACGGCCCTGAAATAAATAAAAAACAATTATTATTAACAAGTCGCACTACGTAAATTATTCTAAAACAAAACTGTTTCAAGCTATTATCTTCATTTATAATGGCTATTTCTATTATCAATTATTTTCTATAAACAAAAATTGAGGGTTATTGATATTAATTTATAAAAAGAATAAATAAACAAAGAAAATATGCGGAGAATGTTTCATACAATTTATTTCTGGAAGACACAACATACGCACATTTTATTTCAAGAGAATGATTTTGCAAAATGTACAACAACAAAAAATATGACAAAAATGCGCATTGAAAGGTTCCGTTTAAAATGTTTTACCTATGTCCAAGTTTCAACTCGGAATTGATTGCAAGATAATAAAATTAAACCAAAACCAAAAAATTAAGCCAAAAACAAATGCCATTAACGGAAGGAAGCAGTAGAACTTGAATATTATTTCTACTTGATTAAATGTAGGATTCTCACAGCTTGGCCTTTCCTTTTTGTTTAAATTTTATCTATTCGTATTTGGCATGTAAACAAAAAAATTTATTTGTGTGCATGGAAGACGCAAGGACTTGAAAAATTAACATGAAGTCAAGACACTTCCTTAATACGTTCAGTAGAATAAAAAAAATCACCTGAATTTTGCATTGGAAAAAGCGACTGATCATCATCATGAATCACTTTTACAATTTTCATTTTTGTTTATTGGAAATACTCAAGTGTGGTACTTTCTTGCAACAATTTTATTTTTAGGATAAAGAAAAGCATAGCTATCACTTAGGATGTTGAACCTGGTGTATAACCCAAGGTAGTAAAGCGAAGTTGGTTCAAGGTCTTATCAAGTGCTTTGTTCTTGTTTGACTCTTAGACCAAAAATTTTCTACCATTTCCGATTTATTATTAAACCCACATATTTTAGATCCGACGCTTTAATTCATAAGAACTAAAACTTATTAAGTAGGTTAGATAGGTACATAATTCATATTATACATATTATTATCATATAGTATGTACTATGTATTTTTGGATTTCATTAAAGTAAGCGTATAGTACTATGTGTATATTATTATTGCATGTAGTAAGTACATCAATCCCCCGAAGGGAAAACTAAATCCAACATTGGATTTTAAAATTTCAAAATAAATTTATAAAACTAGAAATTTCTTGTAATTTTCTGAGAACATGAAAATATAACATTTTGATGATTTTGTATGTTGAAATTCCTCTATTGATAATTATCCTTAAAAATTTACCTCCGTTAATGAATTAAATTGAAGGTAGGTATGAACCAGACTACATATTATAATAAATATGTGAATTGTAATTTAAACAAATTTATGTCCATTTATCGTTCTTAGACAAGATGTAAATATAAATAAGAATGTAGCCTTCACGTATATTTAATTTGAAAAATTATTACAATAAACCGAATAGTCGACACTTGTGTAGAAAAAGAAAAATGTGGTTATCACAGGTTTTGATAAGCTCGTTTAAGATCACAAATAAGTAAATAAAGTACTAGGTTTCTTGATATAACTGAAAAATTGTTGAGAAAAAAAACTTGAAGAAAAAGGAAAACGGCGTAAATATATCGTCACCAATTTCATTTTTGGTGAATCTTTTTTGACATTGGTAATTTATCACAGATTTAACAATGTGTTGTGGTCTTTTAAGCTAAACCAGAACTAAAAGTACCCACACATAGTCGTGATTATTAAAATTTTTTTGCGCAAGGAACTATCCACTTCAAATATTAAGCATCGATATTATTTTTCATGAACTTTTACCTTCGACATCTTTCATATTTGACAGCATGCAGGTCATGCCAGGATCATGTGTGGGCATTTTAATAAGGCCTACCATTAGCATGATTCAACATCAAACTAATTACTAAAATGTTAAGTATAACGTGAACGTTAACGAAATGTTAACCAATGTTAATAGCATAACATAACATTTCACTTTGACTTAACTGGCCAAACCAAAATCGGAAATCTGGGGAAATCAGCCTACATGTTTACGGAATTATACAGTTTGTGCATACACACATACTTACGTACAGTACAAACTTGGTATTTTGTACCTTTTGATTCTGAAAAGAATTGAGGCAATTTTTGGATGATTTTAAAATACAGATACACACATAATACAGGTAACCCCCGTATAACACGGCATCCCTATAACACGGTTTCGTTCTAACACGGTTCAAGAATTAGGGAATATCCCTATATATAATATACACAGCATTCTTACAGCACGGTTTCACTGAAGCACAAAATTTAAAAGAGAACTTCACAAATGATTGGCTGCATACAACAAAATTTATCAAGATCTCTCAGCCAAACGCAAACAACCTAAAATAACAAATTTTTTGCAATAAATACAGAATGAAACTAAAGGAACCTAACTACCGTGTTATACGGGGGTACCTGTATATAGTAGTTATTGCAACGTTTCGCTATACGAACAAGGAATTAATATAACACAACAGATATACTACATATACCTACCATACTATTATAGAAAGTATCCTCTGATTTTAAAACATACAAAGCTTATTTGGTGTCCATTCCAAAATTACGGCGGGACCCTTTTTGTGAAGCAATCTAACTATGTCTGATTTTTTTAATACAGATTTTAAGAAAATAACTACTATGTAGTACCTAAAAACAAGCTTGAGAGATTGATACGGGACAACGAACTATGTATATGTACTATGTGTATATGTAGCTGCGGATGCGCTAACGATAATGCCGTGCTTTGTTTTAATAACGGGTAAAAATACGTGGTACATACATAATAATTATGTACATACAAAGTAACTGAAGAAAAACTGATTTTCAACTTCTTCAAACATTGGACTGGAGCTGATTGCAAACTTGTCTTTGTGTTATATGATGAAATGTTCAGGTGAAATCCGGGGCAGGTGTTCCAGTTATTCGCTTGGTAAGAAGAGAGGATGTCGTCTCATACGAATAGCTGTCTTATGTTGGTCTCAGGTAGGAAAATAAAAACTACCTGCCTTCTTTGTAGTTTAAAAAGGCTTCTAGTTAATACCTAAAATTTTTCCATTCAAAACTTGCAAATTCTTTTGCTTTTTATTTATTTCTTTGTAGTTCATGAACAAACCCAACAAAACTTTTTCTACTTTTAGATGAAAATTCAAGTACACACAGAACAAAAGATATATATTTTAGTATAAAAAAAATAACGTGATGCTTTTGTGAAATTTATTTTCTACAATAATATTACAGACCCGACCTCAGTTATGCAGTTCTATTTGAAGATTGAGATGCAATAAATGAACTCAAAAGTAATCAAGAATACTAGAGATATTTTTAACTAAAATTCGTAGTTGCCAGTTGGTGAATTTTAGGGCAGGTAAAATTGCGACATTTTTCAAAATAAACTTGACATAGGGGAGGATAAGATGAGGGATGCAATGACCTTCAAACTGTGGGAACCTGATCTTTGAAGATCCAGAGGAATTTCAATTACATACGGAAAATAATATATCCTACAACTTCTATGGTAGATGATACCTAATACTTATTTCGATACATTTCAATCACTCCAATTTTTTTTTACAAAAAATTATAAGTTTGATTAATTATTATTCTATTTATTATAGGTTGTGCTATAAACTTAACAAAAACTAATTATTGTAACGGAGTGAACGCGGAGGAATACGGATTTGGACATTTCTCTGACGAATATTATGTAAAATGAATAGCATATAATCCTCATTACAGAAGCGTAAGATGAAGCCAATTCCTACCGGAAGATGAATGAGTCGAATATAACAAGTTAATTAACTACATGCATGAGTGTTATTTTTTTTCAATACTTAAACGATATAGTGAGATTATACACGATTCATTATTTCAATTAAAACGTGTGTAACGTGCCTTCCGGCCGCCTGACCTGCTAGTACGTGATTGTTCGGTCTTCGGCCTCACTCGGGGGGTCGTAACCATACTAAAACGGTCTATCCGTATTTTAGCAGTTGTAACAGTTTTCCGTAATATTCGGGACAAGTGAAAATTAAATAAAATAATTTATATTTGTGATCAGTGTGAGCGGAATCAACGCAGTACAAAAATACATGGGGATATAAATCCCGGTATAGCCTTCTCCGCCCACTTTTGAGCATTGGCCTCTTTCTCTAAGGGAAAGGTTTAAGCATTAAGACCCCACAGTTGCTAAATCCGGGTTGGGGAATGTGCCTGTAACCCTTTTCATAGTTGATGCTGGCAGTCATCAACTAAGGGGGACCGCCGGCTTTACGTGCCCTCCGAAGCACGGGAGACGGTCCTAGATAGAAAGAAAGTCAGAAAGAGAATTTTCCTTCCTAGACTCCTGCCGGGATCGAACCGGGTGCCTTTGCATCAGTAGTTGATTGCTCTAACTACTAGGCCAAGACCGTCTCTATATATAGGGGATATAGGGGATATAAATACTGAGGCAATATACTATGATAGTATAACCAATATACACCGATATCCCGCCATAACTTTGCTCCTGGGTCGTTTACGTTCCTGCTCCTTCAATATCCCGTTAGTCTATCGGAACCCGAACTCTCTACCAAAAAAAGTAAAAATAATTCGTAGTACTGTATTATTTACAAAGCACTTCTTTTAACAAAAGTTAAAACAAATACATTCTATAGAATATTTTTGTGTTTCCAGACAATTAACTGTAAAGCGTGGTTTTAGAGATCCTTTGTCAAATATAGAAAGAATTGAAAAATATATTATATGGTCTACAACCACGTTTTTATCAAGAAGAAATTTTGGGCAGAGTCAAAAAACACGAGCTCAAAAGTACACTTTTTTCTATCAAAATAGCTTCACCAAACGAAAGAGCACAAAAATACAAGACTTTTAAGGTGAGGTAGATTTTGGTAGGTCATTTATTAAACCCACAATTTAAATTTAACCATATTCCGATAAGAAAACACAAACATGTAAGTGCATTATTACGTAATATATTAATTTAATCTGTTGCCAGTTCCTCCGTCCTGGATGGTTTCTTCCTCTCTACACCCGGCGAGGTGCCAGTCAGTATCAGAGGAGACGACCAATGACAATATCGGAAAACATGAACTTTAAAGGCGTTTTTTTTCGAAAATTAGTGGTCCGACCGCAAATTTTTTAATGTGGTAATGGCGTAGGATAGAACAAAACGTACGATTTACTTCGGATGCAGTGGCCCGCCTACAATGGCTTTCAACGATATGTAATCAATCGCATTTATTCGTCAGAATTTCGACGAAAACGACCAGCCTATTTGTTCCCGGGTGGTGATATTATGTTCTCTCTGAAAACTAACTAAGCTGGACTACATGGACTGGACCTACATTTCTGCATATTATTTTTAGTTATACAGTCTGGACTTGTGCAACAACGAAATGAAAAAATACAGGTTGAACTCGAAAACATTCTGCACTGTTTCAGTCGGAATGCTCTAGCATGCAAAATTCGAATTAAATAGGTTTGCTTCCTTCTAAAAATGTTTCCAGTATAATATAATACCTAAACATATTAGTTTTTTTTCCAATTTTTGACCGATCTCAAAAATGAGGAAACGTGTCTCACTTCGACGCGTATGTATTTTTTTTTTAATAAATGCTCAAACATGGTTTCCTTTAGTAAAGCTGGAGGTAACTATGTCAATAAAAGTACTCGACTATACTATTATACTTTAACATTTAAGAAAGTGATGAACCGGATATATTGCAGCAGACCAAAACTTACATACATACTTTTTATTCGTAATAAATGGCTCATGACATTAAAAATAATTTCCAAATTTTTAAAGTTCATTTGTTAAAAAGAAAACGAACCTTATTAATGTGATTAATGGTTACTCGTATTAACTTCAATGAGTGCGATTCAACTACAACCAACGATCGATACCTATAAGTTAGCAACAATATTAGCATACATCTCATAAATCAAATAAATCGTTGCAGTTCTGAGATGTCCGTCCACACACGCATACATTTCAGGACCGATTTTAATATTCCGGATCATGCGTTTCTAAATAACAATAAGTTTTAAACTGAACAAGATGTGAGAAGAGCATCCACATTGCGTCATTAGATTCACGCAAATCTACGATATTTCAACTATTTTTTTGGTTTTTGCGCATTTCTTCCGATTTGCAAAAATTTCGAGTCCAGATACAATTTTTGATTAACAAGTAGTGGTATGGCTTAATCTAAAAACCGGAGACAGCATTTTTTAGTTCTTCTAATGCAAATTTCGTAACAATTGTACAGAAAAATGCGGAAGGCAAGAATGACACCATTTATTTTTATTTTTCGTAGACATTAAAAAAAATCTTATAGGCCAGTCATTAGAGGATCAAAACATGGGGGTATGTTGCAAAACATGGTGGTGCCATCAACATAGATGGTGCAGAAGCTTTTATTTTTTAACTTGTAGTACATATAATGGGTGCAAACATGGGCGACCTCGGGAGAATTTTTGGTGGCCAAAAAACCTCGAAATTTTATATCTTTTTTTGCCAATAACTCCTAAACGGTACATTCTACTAAAGGAATTACAATAGTATATTACCTGAAATACATTAGATATTTTAGACCAAACTAGTATTGCCTAAACAACCTATTTCAACTAATTTTGTCTAAAATCTTTCTTGCCAGATAAGAGAGCAAACCTAGCTTTAACATATTAAGTCAACTTAGGTCTTTTTTAACGAACGGGAACGGAAAAAAAGTTATTTTTGACTCAATACAATATTGCAGCATTGCTGGATCTAAGTCCTTAATACCTACCAACCGAAACAGAATTCAAAATGTACTTAATTTATAATTTAGAATAAAGTGTTTTCACATATTATGTGTTTTTATACAATATAAAAACTAATAATTGCATCACTTTTCCTATGCAATTTTCCGGTTTTTTTCCTTCCTACTTTGATCTCGTGTCGGAATCGTAAGAGTTGACACTTGACCCTTTTTTAAACACATTAATATTATATTCTGAAGCATCTTTACCCCACCAGTTCTTATTCCGATAAAAAATTATTAGTATGCTCTAACCAAAATTTAAATGAATCACCTTATAATAAATAAAAATTCAAAGAATTATTATCCATTTACATATTATTACGTAGTTAATGATAAATTTCATCATCGGTATCATATTATTCATCACGGTTCTAAAGAGTTCTCTACACCACTCAATTTAGTCGAGCGTTTTTATATAAAGATAAGGAATAAGAATAAGATAGACAGTAAGACAGCTGCAACGAAGAAAAGTATGTAAAAACGCCTGACGAGATTGGGTGGTTTGGAGCGCCTATAAGATTGTATTACTAAATACACTATATTTTTGTTTCTTGTATATAATGTACTTCGGTGTACATCGCTCTTTTAATCATTGTAAACTGAAATTATAAATCTGTTGTAAAATTATTTCGAACGCAAACTTTAATTATCATCTTATAAATTTTCTCTTCCTGTTTGAAATAATTTACAACATATTTTTTTTTGTACTAAGGTCAAAATGTGTTTCAAAAGTGATATACATACATATAATGTCACGTAGTTATTAAACTCGTGTTCAATGATAAGAAATAAATTAAAATTACAAAGAAACATAAAAAGATTAACAAAATTTAAAAACCAAAAACTTGACATCATATAAATATAATAGGCACATACATGATAGTGTAGGTAGAGTTACATTATGCTCCTATTATACCTAATACACAAAAAATATAAAACAATATTAATTCTAATTTTTAATTGAAATAATTTGGCAAATGTTCATTTAAATCCTATCGTTGACAAAGTATTTCAAAATTTTCCTTATTTAAATAACCCTGACATGTGCTAAATAAAGAAAAATCAATGCCATTTTATATTTAACTCATATTAATACAAATTAACAAGATTGATGAAATCGGTTGATTTCATTTTCAATTAAGGGTAAATTTGTGAGATTTTTCAATTTCTCTTTAATTATATTCTATGGAAGTTTTCTAACACCTACTTGAAATTTGGGAAGAAAATTATTTTTAAAGTAACATTCAAATTCTGTACACCTAGGTCATTGATTTGTAAATACGTATCCAATCGCATTTAGTATAAACGTTTAAATAATCCAATCATATTCGATTTAAAAGAAAGATTGCTGAGGGATGGCATGCAAGTTCGCTGCCGAGGGTTCGATACCTCGGATGCTATACGGAATGAACAAAGCGCCTTTTTGTGTTGGTCCCAAAATAAGTTTGACAATTTATAAAATTAAACCTGTGGGCGAAAGTGCATAATACACAATAATTTTATTTATAGCATTCTACTGCAAAAATTAAGTTCGATGCCTTATGAAAATCTACATTATTTTTAACGATTATACGTTAATTTCTTCACGAAAAATAGTCGTTCTACGTCAAAACGACCTGACTCTGACTCTCAACTATTCCTTTTGTTCCTTCTGTATATTAAAGAGTCCCTAAAGAATTATCCATACCAATTTTCAGATTTTTTGTAAATTTGCGATGGCAATTATGGATTAATCTCACCAAACTTTTTGAGAAACGGGCCAGATTGAAATTTTTAACATAGCGTGCCGGACGAAAAATATTTAGAACATTAATTATTTACGTTGCATTGAGTAAACGAATATAATTTATATTAGAATTTGTAATGGAAAAAATCTATTAAAATGTATGTATAGTCGGGAGCTGGTTGAAAATCCAGTTGTAGTTAAAACCCATTGCCTACCTCGATTTAAATTTACACAGCAAAATTCTCAAATATAACATTTTTGAAGTTATTTGGTTGCTGTTGGTAGTAGCTTTACTTTGGGTAGCACAATTACACAATCTCTGTAATTATCTCCAAAATTCAATTACTAATATCTAACTTAATGTTAAGCTTTGGACATGCATTATACTACATATTTTATTATATCAGCAGTATAATGTAAATCATTGATCATTATGACCAAAACAGTTTCATTTTATTAAATTCAAATTACAGACGATTCAATATGTTAAATTTATCATTTAATTTCTGTTATCTCACAGTAGTTCGGTTGTGCTACCTAAAATAAAACTATAAACGGCATCAAAATACATAGTATCAAAAATTTTCTTCTTTTGCATGAAATTTACTGTATAAATTTAATATTTTTGATCATACTTAATTGAAGAAAAATTACGAAAATCAGATCCAGGCCGATTAATCACATACATTCAAGCCGTGCAATGTTTTCGCACTATTTAATTTATTGTGTTTTTAAATCACTACGCCTCTACACGGCACAAATTTCCTTTTCAAGGAGCTTAGAATCAACCTTTGCCTGCATATTGTAGTAGGTATACAAAGAATAGTAAAAAAAATTTAGGTTAACCGTGATCCGAGGTTTTTATAGATATTTGAAAAATTTTGATACAATAGAAGGTATGGAGAGAAACTTCAAAAGTCTAAATTCAAGTTCCTGTGATTGCAATCTTCTGTAAAATTTCTTATTAGTTGAATCAATATTTTGTATAGAAAATTTTTGGCGGTCTCTATCGTCTCCGTGCTTCGAAAGGCACGTAAAGACGGCAGTTTGGTGCATTACCATCATTAACTATAATAAACCAAGGTTTACAGGCATATCTGAGGCCAGTCTAACCAAGCCACGGTAGATGTAAAACAAAATGTTGAGTGTATACTAATAGTGGTTGCGGAATACCATAAATATTGGTAAAAACAGACACTATGCCTAAAATAAAAGTAAGAAGAAGTTAACGTCTCAAGATTCCTTTAACACCCTGTATATAAATTTAATTTACAACGCACCTTTAAGATTTGCTCTATTTATACCGATTACGTTAGTGCAATTTTCTTTACTTTTATACATTTTTTTCGATAATAGGTATAGAAATTGTAGGCGTTTTTAGGCGAGTTTTCCTACTGGTAGGTACTTACTATTAATTTTCAGTACCATTCACCGGATATCGATTACAAAATGGATAGGTAGCGTAATTTCAAGATCCATTTAACCAGGAAGTATGTTGTAAGAAACACATAGGCAAGTATGTTATATTAGATGCGTTGCTTGGACAAAAATAATGAAAACTAATTTTCTGAATTCAAAGTAAGTAGTTTGATTGAGTAGTATGACTTGTAAGAAGAGGAAGAAGCTGAATGTAAAAATTAAGGTTACGACGTCGGTTTGGTCGAGCAAACACGCTATCTCTTGGGTCGCTGAACGCAGAAATCTCAGGGCCGGACCGAGCTAATACACAATTACATTTTATTTGCAATGCCATTTTTCTGAAATCTCAGCCACAAAGGTTAAAAAACTTGTTTTAGTGATACCTTATTTTTTAAAAAACTGTTGCCCCCAAGTTTAATATTTTAATTAAAATTGTACTTTGAATTAAACGCGAACGATATTATACACACACAATAATATATCCTTTTACTGATAACGCATAGGTAGGTACTATATTCGAATAAAACTAATTTCTAATAAAAATATAATTTTAATCAAAATAATAAAAAGTTCGTTCAAATTTTAAGCAGCGTTCTTACGAAATTTATGAATTGTCTGCTCTTTAGTCCTTAGGGCGTTGCACCCCTTACAGGTCGTGTTCTGTTTTCACCCTTCCAGCTTTGCAGTCAGACAATTTGAGCCCCAGCTCAGCATCGACGATACTTGGGGAGAGATTTTCTTGCACAGATATCAGCAATACGCACCGAGAACGCACTGCATCACGAATATTTTTGTCTCCGGGAGTTACTACCCCTGCGGACGTCTGAAATAGGGTGCGATGAACGGTCGGTCGAAAAACATTTGAATTTGGGGAGTCGGAATTGTTAATGAAATTTATTATTATTAAAATTGCTGGGTTTAAAATAGTTTTTTGCTTATTTCCTTAAAAAAATTCAAAAATTTCATAAAACCAATTTCAATACAATTTGTAACATTATCAATTTGCAAAGAAAAAAAACAAGACAGGTAGTTGGTTATATTTGCATTTGGACAGATGTTTAAATGCGAAAATATTGTTAAATAAGGTCAAAATTTAATATATTAACAAAATATCGTTAACTTTTAACAATGAAAATTTGAAACGTCAAAACTTTCACTTCTTCAAGTTGTACTTTATGCGTCAATAAATAATTTTTCTTTCAAATGAACTTCCGTTTCGTTTGAACACCAAAGCGACTTAATTAAAAAAAAATTAACCTAAAAACTCATCTCGGTGTAACCGTGTGAAAGTCTAAAAATAATAATAAAAATGAGTTATCAGCAAGTTGCAAGAAGTGGTTAATATATGTACATAAGATCATCCATCTACACTGACATAAGCCGAACGGTGTCAGTAGGTCGTTTCTGTATATATCATCCTGATAATGTGGAAATCGTCGATAGTAGGTACCTCTGTAAGGCATCTTTCTATGTAATAAGCGTTTGTGTGGAAAATGAATTGATATAATTTAATAATATAATAAGGTCTGTATATTTACCATCAACGGCGACTAAATGAAACGGCTATTAAGATGTGTCTGAATGTAGAGATTCGAAAAGTGTAATTTTAACGTGAAATTTAAACCACGGTACGAACATCTGCATATTATTATCGTTCCTCTGGAGGTGAATATGTAATTCCAATCCATAAGTGATTACGTTTCAAGTTTTCACGTTATTGCAAGTGCATAATTATTTAAAAAAAAAGTTACTTTTGCAATTACAAAATGATACAATCATATTTAAATTAGATGAATGTCTCTGTTTGCGGCCAAGAAGGATAAAAAGTTAAATAATAGTAAACCCATAAAACAACAGTTACAAAAAATTACATTAATCGATTTGTTTTGTATTGTCAAAACTATTAATATGATTTTTTGTAACTGTTCTTTTATGGGTTTACTATTATTTAACTTTTTATCCTTCCTGACGCGAACAGGCACATTCACCCTATAGGTTTTTACAAAAAAAAGCAATGTAGAAATATTATATTAGATGATTATTCTTGGAACTATTTGATCGGAACTTTTCAAAAATACTGAGCCAATTCAAACTTTTCGTTTAGTTCCTACATAATGTACGTTGTGAAAAGGTAACTTTCTGATTGACATTTTAGTTACTAGTCACTAGCGTGTAGAAATGATTACTTTTGCGAACTAGTCTCTAACAGTAAATTTATAGTTCATGTATAAGTGCACTGTTAATTTGTGCAAAATATCCATTTATTTGTACAGGTATAAAACAATATAATATACAATATAGTACATACATCTTTACAACACTAATTAGCTAATCAAAAATTAACCCCTTAAGATTGACCAGACGTCAGACATCGTTGTGTTTGACGCAATCCTATATAGTATGTATTGTGTACCTAATTTTCAAATTCTTTCTTGGTGGAAAGGGCTATAAACATACATATTTATATTCATGCAGATATTCATTTTACATGAAAAACAAAGGAATATTTTTTCACGGAAAATTTAAAATAAAGTAGTACCTTAAGGGGTTAAAGCAATAAATTCGAAACATTCCGTTTAAATGCTTGCATTGGATGTAGCTCTTCTAAGCGCCGGTTGCACAGTTAGAGCTTAGCTAACAATAAGCTAAATTGTAAGAAACTTCTGTTGTTTTAACAGCAAATCGTTTATACCACGACACATATATGGTATTAAAAGTTGTGAATGTGTCCTGGTATATCATAATCTGTTAAAACAACTGAAATTTGTTAGAATTTAGCTTAGCTAAGTTCACCTTAAGTTACTCTTACTGTTCAATCGGTCCTAAGTCACCGGAAAAGCTACTCAAAAGACACACCAATTAATATTTCTTAATATTTCAATAGAATCGCTACAATTGCAATATTCAGATATGGCCGGGTTTCACTTATGTATAGCATATGTAGAACCGCTACGAGCATTATTGGTTCTTTAATTTTCATACGACGATTGCGGGGACGATTCAGGCCGGATGGCCAAATATTGAGATCCAATATCAATTTTTGTTGTTTGATGCTGTTAGATGTATCGCCGCAAGTGGCACCATCCACTGTACTCGATTTTATTTCAGTAAACTTGACTGCCGAATAGTTGGACGGGTGCGAGAGCCGACTTATTAGAACATTTAGCTCATAGAAATTTTAGATATACTACATATGTATGTATATCCACCCTCGAATAGAATAAATTAACCTCATTTTTTACCTTGCGGTTGTAGGTATTTTAAGTTCACATGCTCTATTGCCCATTGAAAAATAGCTTTCACTATTTCTCTATTTAAACATTTGAAATAAAATAAAATTGAAATAATAATTAATTCTAGAAACACAAACTATTTGAAAATCAAAATCATAAGTGCAATCGAACTTACAAGAAAATATTATGTATCTCGGTAATTAATAGTATATTATACAACAAGGACATAAAGATCCATTTCTCTTCACTACGACAAAGTTCATTTGTACTAAGCCAAGCAGTGTTTAACAATTTCCCAGTATAACAGAGCTAACCTGATGGCAAATATGCAGTTAAGTAATACCTATTTCATCAGGAAGAGTTGATGTAGTTTCAGATTTTCCCGCAAAAAATCGTTAATTAAACAGATTTCCCTTATTAAACAAATTTATACATATCAAGAAATAGTTCAAGGTACATTTCGCATTTTAAAGATAACCGTATGAATCGCAATTTATGCACGTCCATAGGCTGTGATCACTTCGAATAAAAATTTTAATATGATAAATAAACAAAAACATTGAAAAAATATTGCACATAAAAGTGTTCTTACAATTTGTTATTTTCACGTTCCAAAGATTTCGTTTGTTTCTTTATATTATCTAATAATGTTTGTTCTAAAGCAGTCTCGGTACTGGATTCAGATAAAAATTTTAAAAGAATTTAATTCGACATTAGGCTTCTAATTTTCTGGTTCACAATCAAATAATATTTAGTAGTAATTTTTTATTTAAATCTATAATTTTTTGTTAGTGAGACCCAAAGAACCTGATTTAAAATGCAGAAATTTCAGAACAGGATCTGGTTATTATTCGTTAAGCCGATAGGCCAACATGATTCGTAATTAACTCGATATACATACCTAAGTTTCAAATTAATATTTTATTTAAGAGTAGGTACACCTTTCTTGAAACTTGAAACGCGATATTCTCGATATGACATTTTCAAAATCGGTGACCACGATATATCGAAAATACCGCATCGGTTTGTTTCAAACTTTATTGTTTTCTTCCTGGTTTTTCACAAACATAAATTTTCTATATAAGAAAATGATGTTGCATTTTGTAAGTGTAGTTTATACGCGAATATTTCGCTCTCTCGCACCTCTGGTTTGTTCATTTATATTCAATCCAAAAAAAAGTGAATCTTATAAACATTTGAAAAGCGTCCATAACTCTGTCTGATCTTCATTAATTAAGCTTTTTTTTGGTTTGTTAGGCTTTTTCGAATGTTGTTAATTCATTCATTCGTCCGTCCTCATTATTCAATTAGGTGTCAGTTGTATAACAGAAGTTGGCGAAAGTTAATCAACCCGCAGAGTCAATCAATTTTTAATGCATTTTTTTCATTGGCTCTTTTTAAACCGTAGTCCCGCCCATCAAAAATTAAAAGTTACATTTTAGAGTAATTTATATTAATAATATAATTGCAAATGGTAGCAAGCCCGGCAGTACTCGAAATTATGCAACCCAACCGGCAGATTCAATGGTATAACTCATTAAGAATATCCAAAAGTTTATCTTCGGATCATGCAGATCCGTGATTCAATTTCGGTGATTAGTTGGTTATTAAATTATCAACCAATTCCCATGATAATATTATAGCTTTGAGAGAATACCTTGGTCCGTGACCTTGAAAGGTAAATTTCCACTTGCTCTCGGTTGTACGCCGGCCCGTCTGATTTTATTTGCATATTTCAAAGACCAAGCTACGGTACGAGAGCTGTAAATATTTAACTTGACAAATAATGCATTTATTGCTTCAAGTTTTAAACTTTATTTTAAATTTCTGCAATAAAGCCACGAAAAATTTTGTTTGTAAATTAATTTTTAATTGACATACATTTCTTCCATTTTTGAAAGGGCCTAGGAGCTTACCATAGGAAGATACAAATTATATAAGTAGGTACTCGACCGGTCGACGCCGGTAATGTGACGTCACTTAGCTAGAGGGTGGCACTGGATCAATGCGGTCGTCGGGACGCGGGAGGAACCTCCGTACATCTTTGTTTTATAATTATTTAATGTACGATTCACAAAATAAATAACCCCAAACAAACAACTTACAGTTAGTATTACAAAATCGAGATTTTTTCTGAAATCTTTTGAATGCATGTATTTTGTTCAAATCCACAACCAGTATAGCATCAGCTATTCCAATTCTCTTATATGGGATATAATTTTGTTAGTCAACCAATTCAGTACATTTTCTAATTTATACTATCAGTATTATAAAATAAGAGAAGCATGCAGGATTAATCAATCTTATCACAAAATTACTGGTTCTTTATCGTTAGCTATACTTTTAACGATGGTATTAGTAACGATATATTATAATAGTAAGTACGTTTACAACGATAATCGACTAACTATTACTATATACTCGTACCATGCAGAAGACTTATAACAATTGTGTCGTGGTTAATTGTGAGAATTGATATGAAGTAAAAACTATTACGATGAAATGAGAATATCCACCTCCAAGAATGGTTAATGGCTTTCATCCAGACTAGCCAACTGGCAGATGTAAAAACCACCTGCTTTTCAACAACAGCTGTCCAAGCCCGCGCCCTCTTCGTGTTTTTTTTATATTTTCTACATTAAATGATTTTTTTTTTAAATGTTTCGACTGGACATTCAACTCTTTCGTAACCTTTCCTTTATGGTGCATTAAAATTCATAATGATATACATAGCGTCGCAATATTGTAATTTTCGTAAAAAAAAAGGTTTACAACGATGATGTAAAGAATCAAAAATTATTAACACTTCAAGTTCAACGGTTTAGGTAGAAATTGTCTAGACATATCGATATTTAATATTTCAATGATTGCTTTTTATGTAGGTAGACATACCTACGAAACCATTAAAAAAAAGTCAATCAAATTAGAAGTAACGTTACAAATACTAAAATTTTGTGTAAGAATAAGTTTTAAACGCGCAATTCGAAATTTTAAAAAAAGATCGTAATTAAATTGATCTAATGCCTGAAATGTCTCCGCGTCGAAACGTCCCAATCAACATTTAAACGTTATTATTATAGTATTATAAAAATTGTGTTTGTTATAAATAGGTCCGTAGCCAGGACAAAATTTAAGGTAGGGCAACAGAAATTTTTACAATTCGTAGCTCCTTGAGATAACTTTCCCTTTTCTTGAGGGACAGGGGTACCTACCCCCCAACAAGTTATAATTTCAGCTCTGTTTGTTAAATACAACAAGGGAAATGCAAATTACTTTTAGAACTTTTTCTGTAGTACCTATACAAAATATTATATTGGCTATAATATTATATTATAATATAGAGAAGACATTGACATTTTAAGGTAGGTCATTGCGCCTCCCTAGCTACGGCCCTGACTATACAGCAGAGACTCGATATAGTAAGCCAATAGGGCCCCGATACTTCACCGAGGCTGTTTACTATTTAAAGTTTAAAATAAAAATAACCACAACAAAAAGTGCGTTTATTACATTAATATAATAAATAGTGATAATAAAATTTGAATTTTGAAGAACCTAAGTTTTAATATAATAATTATAATATAATATAAAATTAAATATTTTATATTTTTAATTAAATATAAAATTAAAGGAGGAAAGAAAATTTGCTAGTTTAAGGACTTTTCACATGACCTAATTTGTTCAGGCGTTTTTTTATCAGATGTAACAAAGCAAAACAAATAAAAAACGCCTGACCAGACTGGCTCTTCTGGATGCGCTATTAGTTTGTTCGTAATGGCATCCATCATTGGGCGTTTGCAGTATTTCACTAGAAAATGTTTAACTTAAAAATCTCTAGACGAATTTACTTAAAATTTTGGGAGAATACATAAAACAACATAGAGATAAGCTATTATGAACTATTTTATAAGCTAAATCAGCTATTTTATGTTGAAATTATCTAGTTTTTAACGACACAGTGCTCTGTCCCACCACCAAAAGTTCAACCAGTGACCCTCCAATCCACAGATTCTAAATCGATAAGCTAGACAGACTCGTCCTGTGCTGGACCTGCAGCTTTACGTGAAATATGAACCACGGCACCCGATAGTTGACGTGGCGCGTAAATCGATCAATTTTACGTGACCTAATCTCTAATTTATTAATTAAAATAAAATTAGTTTAGCGACGGCGTATATACTTGAACTATGAGTTCAATTTTGAGATCTTTGCACGATCTAGAAAAGATATAATAATATATTCTGTACTTGAACGAATTTGTATTGTACTTTGATGCTAGTACATGATCTTAATATAATTTATTTATATTTGTAAGTTCTTTGTAAAAAATTAAGTTAATTTCCAAAGCCAGTCGTACTAGTTTTTCTTCACAATTAAATACTAGGTAGTATATTATATATTTTTTTGCAAAAAATTAAAAAATAGTATGTAGTTCATTTAGTTCAAGATATAATAATTACTGATATATTTTCTAAATCGTGCCAAGACCTCAAAATATAATCGAATATAAATTACGGTTAAATTTATTTTTTGAAATTTTGTTATAAACACAAAATATTACCAAAAATGTAAGGTGCAAACGAGCAAAATTTATCCGAGATGGATTGCAACTCGAGAAAAGTGGAATTCCCCGGTATAGGTCATTAGAATTTTTCGATTATTTTTGAGCTCCCGGTTCGAAAATTCAAAATTGTAGCGCGGCACATTTAATGGTGGTTAATTTTTAACTATGTCTTTAAATGGCGTTCATATGTACTATATGTAGTATGTAAGTTGGCAAAATTTTTTGAGTGACGTTCTACAATATAATAAACTAACCTGCGCGATTGACTATCCCTCCGGATAGTCAATTTCTTTATGATAAAGCAAATCATTTTTGTGATGTAATAAAATATAGTCAGTAAATAAAATTTCAGCTATTTTTGTAAATACGTTATTTAAAAACTACTATTTGAAAGCAGCGAAAATAATATTTTCTCATTTGTACATCACAATTTCTTATATAAATTGATACTTTGTCTATTGACGATTTGGTTAGGTATAAATTTAGTTTTACGAAGGTTAATAACATTCGTACGTCCTAAGGTTATTTCAATCATATCGTTCCAGTGTGAGAACGCGATATTAAAAAAGTAACCAGCAGACATCAACTTGTTGAATCGGTGCCGCCTTATTAGCAAAATGGAAGTTTGAAGAGCAACCGGATAAAGATGAAAAAAATAATCTGCTACATCCTCTATTAATCCACAAACCGTATCCAATAAAATTATGTGCACATGCGTTTACTAGATAAGGTATTTTGCAGAAAATTCATAGGTTTCTTAAATTGAAATCATATAAAAAAAAATGAAAACCATAAATTATTTATTAATAGCTGATGGTTAATGAAGAAACAATATTTGGAAGTAGCAGCCCCGATGTGATCAGAGCAGAGGACAATATTTTGATGTCTAAAAATGTTGTACAAAGAAATATCTAATGCTGTCAACCTCATTGGACTGTTTGATCGGTTACATCGCGACCTATCAGAGCGCGCGTCCTCCGGAGTGCTGTAATCGTTCAATCGGCTTGCCATTACTCAAAGAATTTTTACTAGCCTACATTAATTTGGCCAAAACAAAGATTTGAAATTTAATATTCTTGTATGTGCGTATACAGTAATATCCGATTTTAACGGATACTGGATATAGCGCGATATCAGTTTTAACGAATACGTATTTGTTTGACGAAATCCGCTTACAAAGAGCTAATTCGATCTTTGCTATACGGAGCGCAAATAGTCAACTTGGCCGAATTCAAGAAGGCTTATAGCGACTACAGATACGCAAACGCGATTGACAAACTTAAAGATAAAATAGTGCGCTGTCTCTATAACGCTCGTTGTTGCAGTTGTTTTGCTTTCTCTCCATCTTGAAGACTCGCCACACGAAGCAAACTTGGTTGGGAGTTTTTAGATGAAGATAAGGAATAAGCATAGGATAGACAGTAAGCAAAACAGCTACAACAACGAGCGTGATAGAGACAGCGCGTCTTATCTATAAGTTTGCCTAACTCTCTTATGCTCGTTATAAAGTTGCTCTGATGCTTATTCTTTATCTTTATATAAAAATCGTGATAAAACCCCCCCCCAATCAAGGTTGCTTCATGTGGCGAGTCTTTAAGTTTGGCAAACTTTTAATAATCCTTTTAAAATATAAAACGCGCTGTCTCTATCACGCTCTTTGTTACAGCTGGTTTGCTTTCTATCTATCCTATGCTTATTCCTTATCTTCATATAAAAACTACTAACCAAGTTTGCTTCGTGTGGATAGCCTCTTAGCGTTATTTACTCCGTTGTTACTCCAACGGTCCACAAACAATTGTGGTACACAAAGAGAACATCCACAAAACTATTCGTTAATAGAACCATAAACAATAGACATTGCAATGCCAAGCCAGCCGCGGCAGCCATTTATATGAAAGGATTTTTCATAAATAATCGATAAAATCAACCTCTTCAATCATCGAACAATATTTAATGGGGTAGTTTTAATAGCAATAAAAAAAAACATCCGATGACCCACCCTTGATACATATTATTATTATTATTAATAAACTATTATTTTAATCTACATTATCTGCATAAATATCGATGACGGTGATGGCCTAGCAATTGAGTGTGTCAAGTACGAAGCTGAGATACCCAGTTCGAACCCGGGCTGAGTAAAACTTTATTTTGGCTGTTTCTCAACTTTTCAGTGGGCTATCCGCCGAACTAGTAGCCAGAAAAGTCCCGCCCTTATATAGAAGGCAACGACACTTGAAATTACGTTCATGACTTATGCCCGTTTTCTTCAAGTAGAGATATCTACTATTAGAAAGCCATCATTTAGATACATTAACAAAGTAACCAATCATATTTCTGATTTATTTGTTTATTGCTGTCTGATTAGTTACTTCGTCGAAGAAAACATTTCTTCACTTGGTGAAGAACACGGGCATTAGAAAAGACATTATATCAAGTTACTGAAATTGCTGTCTTATCTTATTACTATATTATAATCGTTATTATAATAGACCCTGAGTTTCGTTTTATATTAGATTTTGAATATTTTACTTTATTAGTACATACTATATCACTTGGCTACCAATGACCAAGGGCTTAACCCAAAAGTTTGAAAGTTGACGGGCAGATCTCTGGGAGCGACTGCCTCCTACTAACACTGCTCTATTTGGGCCCCCGCCCCAAGGTAGATACGCTAGGGTAAATCTGCACGGACGGTCATCAAAATGCATAAAATTATTGCGTAAATTGTGGCCTTATTACAACTCCGACAAGATTGATCCTCACCTTAAAGAGCTTGTTTTTTTGTTCGTTATTTGTAGGAGCGAGTATCGATAAATTTCTTGTTCGTATATTTTCTTGTAATATTATTTTACTTAATATTATGTTGGTTGATGTACTTATATACTATTTGTAGATAATATTATATACCAACATAAAAATAAATTCAGCTTAATTAAAAATACGTACTTAACTCTTATCCCCTTGACCCCACAACTTTAGTTGACCATCGGTGGAACTTACATGTCAGAAAAAGGGGACCAAAAACTGATCGGTGGAACTTACATGTCAGATTAAAAAGGATTTGACCCACCGGTGGAACTTACAATCGCCCAGCTTAAAAATATGAAACCCTGTACAAAAATCACTTTTTGTGTGAATTCGTTTCTGAGGTGGTTGCACTGTCAAAACCCATTAAAAACATCCCTTAAGCGGCTCCAACTCGAAAAATTTGAAAGTTGACGCGGCAGATCTCTGGGAGCGACTGCCTCCTACTAACACTGCTCTAGTTGGCCCCGCCCCAAGGTAGATCCGCTAGGGTAAATCTGCACGGACGGTCATCAAAATGCATAAAATTATTGCGTAAATTGTGGCCTTATTACAACTCCGATAAGATTGATCCTCACCTTAAAGAGCTTGTTTTTTTTGTGTTCTTTCGTTTGGTAAAGTCATTTCTATAGGAAAAAGTGTATTTTCGAGTCCGGTAATTCAAACTCTACCCAAAAATCATATAGGTAGTCCTAAATTAAGTACCCCAATTGCCTAATGGGGTTCTTAATGACTTCAAAACTACTTATGGGCTTAACAATTAAAAGATTATTTTTGGGTCATAACCGAACCCGGTGCAATCTACATGCTGGATAACGTGACCCTTCAACCATCGGTGCAGTCTACAAAACCCCGTGTCAACTACGAAGCTGAGATACCCGGTTCGAGACTGGGCCGAGTAAAAACTTTATTTTGACTGTTTCCCTCAACTTTTCAGTGGGCTATCCGCCGAACTAGTAGCCAGAAAAGTCCCCGCCCCCTTATATAGAAGGCAACGACACTTGAAATTAGGTTCATGACTTATGCCCGTTTTCTTCAACTAGAGATATCTACTATTAGAAAGCCATCATTTAGATACATTAACAAAGTAACCAATCATATTTCTGATTTGTTTGTTTATTGCTGTCTGATTAGTTACTTCGTCGAAGAAAACATTTCTTCACTTGGTGAAGAACACGGGCATTACAAAAAGACATTATATCAAGTTACTGAAATTGCTGTCTTATCTTATTACTATATTATAATCGTTATTATAATAGACCCTGCGAGTTTCGTTTTTATATTAGATTTTGAATATTTTACTTTATTAGTACATACTATATCACTTGACTACCAATGACCAAGGACCGTAATAATATATGACAAGATATTGTATTCTTCATTTGTTTAATAATTCTCTGCGGTTAGGTGAAAGGAACTTAAGTCAAAAAATGTGTTTTTAAGTTACTACTACCAAAATTCTGTAAATTTTACGTTCCAACCTCCCCTTCATCCTATCCTAAGAGTTCATGGCGGCCGAATTACCTGTACTTAAAGTTTTCCCATATTATAACAACCCGAACCGCATAAAATCAAGTAGTAATCCATTGACTCATTTTATTTCTATACTGGTTTTGTATTAAAATTCAAAGATGGATACTAATTAATATATTTTTTGCTTCTACTGAAAAGTTGTATTTCTTGACTTCCCGAGTTCCTTTTACCTAGCCGAAGATATTTTCAGTCAATGACAAACAAATAAGAACAGAATATTGACGCAATGCGATAGGTAAACTAGGTGTCACTGGGAATTGTCAACTGATGCGATATCTCTCTGCATTTGGAGATATCACATATATCGCCATTTTTGAAAATAGGCGAAATAAGCCTTCCCTTCTAGATTTGAGGAAAACAACTACAATTTAAAGGTCATTTGGTAGCAGTTCGAATTCCCGGAATCAAAAATACACTTTTTCCTATAGAAATGGCTATACCAAACGAAAGAACACAAAAATACAAGCTCTTTAAGGTGAGGATCAATCTTGTCGGAGTTGTAATAAGGCCACAATTTCATTTTGAAAATTGCAAATTTCCCATAAGAAATACATGTAAGTGTATTAAAATGAAAAGGTATCATTCATTCTGTTGGCGGTACGTGTGCTGTGCCTGGGTCGACAGTGACTAGTGGTGGGGAGATAGCAGTCGCTCTCAGAGATCCGTCGCGTCAACTTTCAAAATTTTCGAGTTGGAGCCGCTTAAGGGATGTTTTTAATGAGTTTAGCACGTGTCAAAACCGTTCGGAGCCCCGTACGAGCCCCGGAGGGGCGAGGGCGGGTGCGGAGAATAGGTTTTGACAGTGCAACCACCTCAGAAACGAATTCACACAAAAAGTGATTTTTTTTCGAAAATTTATTGTCCGATCACAAATTTTATTCTTTTTATTAGCTAATTACACCATTATCCATCATAATTCGTCGTGAAAACCGAGATTCTGGTATATTTACTGTCGCCACATCCTCTTTCTACTTTGGGGGCGGGGTTACAGTTCAAAAGAGCCAATGATAAAATTGCATTCCAAATTAACTTTAAAGCCGTTTTTTTCAAAATTGTGTGAATATTCCGCAAATTTTATTTTTTTTATACGCTAATTAGACCCTCATCTTTCATAATCCACTTCAAAAATGGTAAAAATCGCGATCCGGGAATTCGAACCGTCACCGGTCATTTAAAATAAACAATGATACATATTAATTTTTATCTGATAAGATATGTATTTATTTGTATAATGTGTTTTGAAAAGATTTTTCCTTGATGCTGCTCCAAGGGGGTACAAAATGATACAAAGGAGTACGTATGGGAGTACGGCTTTTAAAAGGAGTACAATTCATCAAAAAAAAAGTACAAAGTCGAAAATTAGATTATTTTATAATAGATAGACAAGATATTTTTGTAATAAATTATTACTCCCGTTAAATAATGGAGGTTCGGAACGATTATTAATAAAGAGAGCTTTTTAATAGGGGCGCATTTACCACGCTGATTAAGTTCAGGTTATTTCTTAGCTTGACATGACGTACATAGAAACAATTTTACAGGCATCATTCCATAAATTAAAAAAAAAGTTAAAATGGCTTCATGGTACCTGAAATCGGGGATTGTAAATTGCGCCAAAAAAGATAAATATATTTTAATTCATTATTTGCACATCGGTAGGATTTAGTAGTGCCTCTAAAAATCAAACTAATTATAAAAATTGATTTATGGTTTATGAGAGAAACATGATAGTAACGATTATTATCAGTGTTTAATAAAGTTGAAAAAAATAAAATTATAAATGATCTAGGTATGTACGTACATTTCTAAAGTGTATTATATCGTACATTAGTGATTTTAAAATATTTATTTCTAACTAGTAATTAATAGTGAATTTTTTAGTTCCAAATAATTTGAAAAATATTATCTCTAAACTTCAAACTGTTATTTCAAGTCGTTTTTTAAATTAACTTAATAGACGTGATCCCCTTATTACGATCCTGGTCGATATAACAACCTTATGTTAATTGTTGCGTAAAACCTACTTCATTTTGGTATTAATAAGTTGACAAGAAGTATAGTTAAGGAATATCCATACCCAGTAAGGCAATATAAGTGATAAACAGAATATTATAAAGAGAAATATTATAAAAATGTTAGATAGAAGTATTGAAGATTAATTGTGATTCTCCCTTTTGGATTTTTCAACATAACAAACATAAGATATTATCAACTACAGTACTAGTTATCAACATAATTTAGAAATTTGAAGTCAATTTGTTTTTGAAATGAGCATGATAAAGTTCGAAATTAGTACGGTAGCGAGTACCGCGTCCTTAATGGTTAAAGATATGAGTACATAAATAATATTGTTGTTGATTTTGAAGACGTAACCACAACGTATTTTAATAATATTAATAATATCAATGGGCGGGGTTACTGTTCAAAAGAACCAATGAGAAAATTGCATTGCAAATTAATTTTTAAAGCCGTTTTTTAACCAAATTTGTAGTCCGTCCGCAAATTTTATTTTTTATATGTCTATATGGCATTGTTATCTTTCATAATTTATAAAAAAAATGGTGAAAATCGCAATCAAGGTTAATTAACTCTCGCCGAAGTTCAAAAATGTGACGTCACATGTGAATCAGGGTATTCTTTTGTTTTGAAGCTCTTTCAAACCTATGTGGCCATTTGGTTTGGCGACCAACGTCATAACTGTAATTTTGCTCTGATCTTCGGGGATTACCACCCAAACTTATCTTAAGCTGCTCACACCAACCGCTGACGCAATTTACATGTTTTCCTCGCGAGGTCCGTGATATTCCTACACTACCCACCAAAAACAGGTCAAAAAATCTACCCTTGGAGCAATTTATGTGTATTCCCTCAAACATGAAAATATTACGTTAAAGTGAGAGTTAAAAGTTTACTAAATAACAATGAGTTCCTTGTCGAGGTTCGGAAAGTGTATTAACTGAATAGATTTGTAGGTGCTATTTTTTCCAAATAAAACGTAGTGTATTCAATGTTTTACAAAGTTCAGATAATCTAATAGAATAAATTTGTATTAATTTAACTGATTATTATTGGTAAAATATATTAAGATAAAAGCTCGGTATTCAGATTTTTTTCGAACGATGTCCCTTAGTAACCAAATATCACGAGCCGCCACTGCATTCGAATAACATGGGCAACAATGGCACGACGAGTGTCATTTTTGTAAGTATGCACGTACTTGGGTAAATATCATTATGAAAATTATATTTCGAGTAAACGGTTTCCAAATCTGGTTTTTCCAGATATTAAAATTATCTTCCGAGGAAATAGGTATAAAACGAAGTTTTCGGAATTTCGCCATAGTGAAATTGGTTGCCATATAATAATAATTATTATCGAGAACAACGAAGGACAGAATTATAATAATTATTTTATTAATTTTAACGGTTATTTGCTACGTAAGGACCAACGTCGTTTTCGTTGTAAGAAAAAAAAAGTCTTTTATGAAATCACGAAATATAATTATTATTCACTTACCAAACAACTCCGAAAGCACCATACCCAATGGGTCTGTCGGGTTGCACTTGTTCTTGGGTATGAGCCGGAGCGGCAGCATGTTGGGAGTGATAATATGAGGCCCCGTGTAGACCACCCTGTTGTCCTCCAGCGGTAGCACCCGCTGCTCCCTGCATTAGGCTCATCGACACAGACATGGACACCCTCGAGTGGCGGCTTGGGCCGACCACAGCCATCAAATACTGCACCAGTTCGCTAGATTATCTTACAAAACTTTTAAACACTGCTCATTCGCTTGTTTGCAAGTATTGTTGTTTATTTTTTTACATAAAAAGCACACACAATTAACTAGCACTAATGAAACTTTCCGTACTACTAATCGAACGTCACGTTTATGGTATGGTAAAATTGATTTCTCGAAACGAATCTATAATATCTTTTAGAAAAAAGATTTTCCAGCTACATATATACTAACAATTATTATGTGGGTAGGCATGTAGGTACGTTGTAACTTTTTATAACAATTCAGAACTGAATTTTAATTATTAAAAAAGTAGCCGATGGGTACCTACAACATTTCCGTTACCGAGTACACAATAACACACAACAGATTTTTCCTTTTAAATGACGTTCTCTTGCTATTATAATGTTGACAATTTTCTCACACACAATATATTTACACATTAAAACTTTTATTATGCTAAACCACCAATTCGGATATTAAACTTGTCTTTTTCCTTCGTAAAATGAATTTTATTATACAATCAACACCAACTTGCACAATCGAGGACTTAATTTAGAACGTCAAAAAATTGTGTACAAATACAAAACAACACAACTTAGTTTTATTTTAAATTAATAATGATAAAATAATGTAAATAAAGAACAAGATTGTAAAAACAGTTCGTCGCGATACAACCACCCTCAAAGTTAAAAATTAACTGGATACGACTTCGAACGAACAAGAGAAATTAACTTGAAAACGAACGCGCACGCGCATTCAAATTTGCATAACAGCTGACAAGCGTTCGATAACCAGCGAGGGTGGGTCTCTTTGTATACCCTGGTATAATACCCACCAAAATAATTTAATTTTACAAAACATTTATTAATTTATTATTATCGCTCGTGCATTCGTCAATGCAACACATAACAATAATATTATTATAAAAAATTATTGTACTTAACTATTAACTTATCATTAGAAAGTTATCAATGTACTATTTTATAATTAATTGCTATTTCTACGTAGGCGCATCTAGGTTTTAAATTTTAATAAGTACAATACAAATAGTATGTATCCTCCTGGGGTCCTGGGGCAGGCAGTTAAGGCCTCGTGAGTAGATTCAATCCCCGTCTGTTTCCAAAGTACTTGTGTCGTATCCAGTTCTTAATAATTATTATTCTGGGCCTTTCCCTTTGAAAAATTAAAAAAGAAAGTTATCTTTGAACCACGTACAGTTAGAAACAAATACTAGATCCTGACACTATGTAAAATTACGCGCCACCTTCCCAAACAGATCATAAGATCACATTAAATTAATAATATTATTGCAAAATCTAAATAATAGTTTTTAATACAGAATAATAAAAATTTGATCCCCCTCATCGATAGTCGTCACCCCCTATTACAGCAACCTCCGAACCGCCACTACCATAAATTGCATGAATATTATTTGTTTAAAAAAAAACTATTTAAAAGACCACAAAAAATTGTAATAAACTTTTGTATCTATTAAGTGTAGTCTCCACGAGTCCCCCATCTTTCTTTAAAATTGATATTACACCTAGAAATTTAAAAAAACTTTTGAAAAATAGCAGGTGCTGTTTTAAATAACTTCCAAAATATTACTTTTAAATTTTATAGTGATATCTTAAGGGCTTTCTTAAATAACTACGAAAAACAAAAATAATGGGTGTATCTTTATTTTTCATAGTCATTTAAGAAACCCCTTAAGATTTCACTATGAATTTTACAGATAATATTTTTGGAGTTATTTAGAAAAGCATCTGATTTTTTTCAAAAGTAGTTTTTTAAATTTCTAGTTATAATATGAATTTTAAAAGAAGATGGAGGAGACTCATGGAGCCTACCCTTAAGTTTTAATTTAATTTCTTATAATATTATAAAATCTCCGTGTGAGTGTGTTAGAGCATCATGGTCTTCGGAGTCATCTGACACCGGCAATTTCAACACAAAAAGTTATCGCGGACGTGACATAGGCATTTTAAAATTTACAATTATCCCATAGCGGTGAACCCATAGCTCCTATTAATGTAGGGTTAACCTATCTTAAATAAAATTATGATAAATAGATACAAAAAATATTACATAGATAAGGTACTAGGTACTTTACTTTGTTCAATATTGTAATATATTTAGAGTAAGAACCTTAACCTAAATTAGTAATTTTATGTGCTCTCTGCTACAGTAAATAATCTAAATTTTTGCCAGTATTTCCTAAGCAGGCGATGACAAACCACCAAATTGTATCTACCTGGTAAACCCTTTCAAAATGAAGTTAAACTTCATTTAATTACAAAACTACAAACAATTAATATTTGAAATGAAGAGCGCAATTTTCACAAGATAAATCGTGTTTCTGCTTAAAAGATACCGAATAAGTTCTTATTCATTTGCATAATTTTTATAAATTCATTATGTAAAAAAATAAGAAGAAAAATTTTGCAGTGAAACTTGTATCGTAGATACCTTCATGCTTACTAAACTAAACCAAAAATGTTCTCTATTTTCATTGCTTTGCTTTTCTAGAAATCAGCTGAAAATTGTGCCTTATTGTTATGGCGAGTTGAAGTCCTAGTATAACCTATACATCTTTTCGTCGTTAACTCGATTTCGATAAGGGGGCTTTCCTCGCTAATTACTTTGGTGGGTAGCTGCTGCCTTCCAAGGGAAGACGGTCAGAATAAACTTTTTACTCCGCCCGGGCACTTATACATAATATTATACAATATTATATATTATAATTTCGAGTATGTTTACATACTAGAAATTAAACTTTAATGAAAATTGGTCAACAAGTAGCAATGTTGCCTTTTGAAATACAGTAAAGCTCTTATCCGCGGTTCCGTTATTCGCGGTTTCAGTATTCGCGGAAGAAAAATTGAGACCACTTTCTGTATTCGCGGCCGAAAATTTCATTATTCGCGGATTAATAATTTACGATTTTGAATATTATAATTTATATTCAAAACTCAAAATTAAATAATAATATTTAAACGAAAAAATTTAGACTTCAAGGAGGTTCTTGTTTTGGACAATGCTCCGGGTCACCCTTGTGAGCTTGAAACTATGCATCCGAATATTAAGGTGATATTTTGCCTCCGAACACGACGACTTTACTTCAACCAATGAACCAGGGAATAATTCAAGCTTTGAAGTTCTTTTACATTAGGCGAACCTTTAAAATCATTCTGGATATCATGGAATGTGATTCTGACGTGAGTTTTATGGAATTCTGGAAAAATTTAACATAGCAATGTGCATTGTTAACATAAAGGAATCGTTACAAGAGCTCAAGCATTGCATACACATTGCAATCATATTGGAAAAACTATAGGTTGATCTAACAGTCTGTGAAAGTGAGGATTTAAACAAATTAAAACATTAACTGACACAATTGTACAAATTGCTAATGGAATAGGACATGATGGTTTTGAACAGATAGATTCGAGTGACGTTCAAGAGCTGCTTCAATCACACGATGAAGATTTAAGTGAAGCCGACTTGCAGGAAATGTTAAAACCCTTCAAGCTTCAACATCTTACAATGATACGATGACAATCACCTTAAAAAACCAGACCGCAGGTTTCCAAATGGCAAATGAACTGTGAGATCACTTCATTAAAATTGACCCGTTTTTGGAAAGAAACCTTCCTTTTAAAAGGAAAATTGAAGTTGCCACAGCTGAATACCATGCGGAATTAAAAGGCATTTTAAAGACGGCAAAGCAAGAAAAATTACTAAATATTTTAAACCAAATAATTCAAACAATAATAATTAATAATAATGATAGGTATGTGATTAAACTGATTTTATTTTTATCTATTTTATTTTATTTTCGTACCTTGGAACCCAACCCTTGCATTTCCATACAAATCACTATTCCATATTCACGGTTTCCTTATTCGCGGCATAATTTTGGAACGTATACCCCGCGAATAAGGAGCTTTACTGTAGTTCAAAAAATAATTTAATAAAAAAATACTCTTGCAGTGATAGATTTATTTCCATTTAATTAGACAAATAAATTACATACCTACTGCTTAACTTAATACAGAATCTTGGTTTCTTATATCTTGAAAAGAATATTTGATTATCATCCAAGTGATTCTTTTACAGCTCGATGAATCATTTCTCACATTCCAAATGTCATGCTTCTCTATTTAGCCAATCACCATCATCTTCTAATTGTCTTTTTCTCATTGCCTCTTGTGCTTCCATTACTATATTTGATATAGTACATAAATATACATATGTCTAGGTAGGTACTAGAAAAAAAAATTAAGCAATCGTTTAAAAAAATTTTATATCCTTTATTTAATAAAATAACAAAAATGTATCATAATCCAGTCGGCAAATAAATTACATTTTATAAAACGATTTATTTCTATGTTTCCATTCAAAACGCCTGTTTAAGGTGTTTTCAAAGAAATCAAGGTTTCCCAATTAAGGGAAATCAAGAAATAGTTACGACACGATTAACATTTTGGTGGCTAACATATTTAACTTTTTGTTACCGTTGTACTCTTATTCTGATGACTAAGATTATAAGGTAATTTAAATACCCTTTCCATTCATAATATGCCTACTTTATAAGAAATTAAGTAGGTACTATCAAACTTACAAGTGCAAATTTACAAAACATTCTAATAAATTAATTTAATTCTCCACAATACAGAAAAAATATATACACAGTTTAGGTTTATATTTGGGTTAAAGAAATAAAATATCCATAAAAGAAGTGAAAATTACACATAAACATAAAAAAATAATTTCTTTCGTTATTATTTAAGAATAATGCCATCCTAGGCCCAGAAAAACATTTCAAGTTGGACAATTTTTTATGAAAATATAGTTAATGGATATAGTTAAATGAAAAACAGAAGCAAAGAGAAATATAAAACTTTTTGTTCAAACATGCATTATTTTTACAAAAACGTACAAAAATTTTTTAATTTTCAAATATAGGCATTTCACGAGCTAATCTTGTATAAAACTTTTCTTCTTCTTTATTATTAATTAATATTATTAATGGGAATGGAAATATTATTAATGGGGGTGGTTTCCCGTTGCCTTCCCCATGGTCCACAGATTAATATTGGACCCTTGATCACAGCAGTGTATCCAACGCGACTAGGACTCTAACCGCGGTCTACCGCTTTCCAGTCCTCCGGTGTATGCTTTACGCTATACTGCTGGTCTTTAAAACTTATAAACTTTAAAACTATAAAACTTTTGTTCCAGGTTAAAAATTAGAGGGGAAATCTTGAATATGTATCCGTTAGAAGACGCTTCCTGTGCCAAGCTGCAGGAATCAAAGTTAGAAAGGTCTTTAAACAAACTTTGTATTCTATTATCTATATTCCTGTAAAAAATTGTCCAAATTACATTTTTTTTCTGTTACCCCTTAATTATTAAATTTGTCTCAAAAAATTAAATACTCGCATTTCAGATCATTCTTTTTAAATCTGGGTCTTGAAAATGTGATTTGCTATCAGAGGATAGATATGTATAATCATGACTCTGGTGGTAATGTTCAACATTATCACATTTTACTCGATCAGAAAAAGAGTTTTATTTGTAGTAAAAATCATGCCGACTGGATAATAATATTATTAAAACAAAATCACAGACTACAACTAAAACAAATGGTATCGCTAACATTTTTCTCAAGTTTTAGATAAAAGGGCACATTTAACATACATTTATAGTAGGTATCATGTGGCAGAGTGGCTATTTATTTGGAAACACATAAAGACACGTACCACCAAAAGAATTTAAATGCGCACATTTACTAGAACAGCATTATATGCGTTCGAGTTGGTATGCATTAAGCAAACTAATGCCAAATTCCAAAACTGTGTATGATAAACCAAAACAAAAATAGAACATCTTTTGGTTGGTATATAATCGATAACTATTTGTCGATTCTCATTTGATTTTAATTTGCAAAACGCATATACCTACCCTAAGATTTTATAAGAAAGAGAAAACATAATAAAATATAACTACTTGTTTTTTAAAAGTTAAATAAAATGATTGTAAATTATTAATATTACATAACCGGTTAATGTAATTAACAATGTATGAAACTTAAATAATCTTATAAACATACAAATTGATATGACCACATTATTTTAAAACACTCAATTCCATTTTTATATTATCATACAGAAGACATTTAGAATTCAAATGCGGAAAAACGGCACAAATTGGACAAAAACACTTAAAAATTTATGATAATTCAAAACCGGTGTTGCAAGAAATTGCATAGCGTAATTTTTCACGAAGAGTACTTTTCTTCTGGTAATTTGGTAGCTTCAATAGATTAAAACAAGTCGATGACGTTGGCAATCGATTTTGTGGATCTTTTTTTCTAATCGTAAAGAAACCCCTAATAACGCTACCTGTAAAACGTACGCAAGATAAAAATTAAAAATTAACACATTTGATTTAAGTAACAAGAAGTTGAGTAACAAAGATATTCACCAATAGTGTCACCCGTGTCTTCATCGTCTCCTACTTCAACGCAACGTATCGAAAATTGTGGTTCTAAATGTGCAAATCCAAGAAGAGGTGATTTTGAACAACTCGTAATAAACTACAAATAAATTACAAATTAAACTTTTAATGTTAAAATTATTAAGTTTACTTTACTTTCAAAAACATGCCCTTTTCATCTTCGGAAAAATCTTTATCCAAAATGTCCCACAACCAACTAATGACACGATGGGAATCATGAAAACCACCATAATATTGTGTATTTTTTCTTAAATCTTTTAAATCTAACGGGACGTTGTCTCCAGAAATTAATCTTTGCAACTAAAATAATATTTCGTTAATAGTATTTTGGTTCATCTATCTTAGTTAGTTTATTACCTCGGGTGTGGAAAACAACGACAACCAATCAGGATTAATAATGGATTTAAACCCACGTATGAATGCGCTCGTTTGATCTTTAATTTGTACGTGCATTCGAAATCGCGCCATAAGATGAATGTAATTAATTCTAAAATATAAAGTTACTCGAATACGATATTTTCTCTGCAACTCATACCTACTTATTTGCGTTGGTTACTGCTATAGCCTTTCCACCAGGAATTAGTTCATGTGTAACCAATTTACCTAAACAATCTTCGTCTACGCTGAACGTTAGATCCAAATCCGAAATGTCACCATTATAATGTTTTATGTAGTTTAGACTACGATACAAATCTGCGTCGAGCGATGGTAATTCATCTACACAACTGTATAAAGCTTGATTAGTTTGTCCTAAAACTTGACTTAAGAAAAACGACGCAAACGGTACGTCTACCACTATTCCTTCGTACACTGCCTTCCCTAACATTCGTCCAACAAATTCAAACAATTGTAAGTGATTTTCTTGGAGGTATGAAGTAGGAGATGGATATAATCGTTCTTCACTCGTCACTTTAAACAAATTTAATGACGGATCAAACACTCGTTTAATACTTTCTTCTAAAAACTCTTTAAAGACGCCATCCTGATCAATGCCTGCTTCGTCTAGCCCTTGCTCGTTTATAAATCTAACGCGAATTACTCCTTTCAGTGACTGAGGCGGCAATAATGCTAACTGACGATAACCATCTTCCACTATGCGTACCCTATATAAAATAATCAGAATAAGAAGGTAAGCCCAGGTTTATACAATTCAGAACCACTACCGACCACAAATACATTAGCAATCTTTTCTATCTGACCTTCTATTTTATTACAAATTTAACGTGTTGTAATCTTGATTTTTGTCTTCGACATTAAAAAACACCCCTCGAAATAGCTCCGCATTAATCTACCAATAAAATCCAATTTGAAAAGGAGTCCTTAAAATGAAGAAGTTTGCCAACCCCCAAGATTAGAAAGTTGTTCTATGTGCAGATTTACAGAGATTAAATCTAGTTTAACTTATCGTGCTTATGTGTAAACATTTGCATAAAACGAACAGAAATAAATATTTTATATCAAAATCTAAAAACGTTTTTAGGGTAAAAATTTGCCCTTATTGTCGTTACTTGACTCTATGTTGGTTCAAGCCTAATGTAAGAAACCAAAAAGCCTCTTTTCTAGTGTCAAACCATATAAAGGGTTTAAATTTTGAAAAAAAGCTTATTTTTGAGTTATTTTCATTTAGAAAACTTTTTTGCAACCTGATGACAAAACTACAATTTATGCATGTTATTAACATTTTATCCCTTTTAAATCTTTATTTTTCAATATAGCATATAATTACATCTAAATATTTATTAAAACCATTCAAAGTTGTCCCCTAATGTGTATTTATAGCACTAAAACGAAATATTTCATTTTCTGCCCCCCCCCGCGCAATCCCAACGCCCGACTCCTCTGACACCCGACTCATATTATATATACATATATATAATCAAAAACTCCCTTTTACCCTTAGGTGTTGGGAGCAACTAATATTACATTTTTTAATTTTTCAAATGTCTTTGTATTGTTTTTTTTATAAAAAAAAAAGTTTACCTATGTACAGTAATTAGAGTTGACTGTGGTGCTGCGCATGCCGATTCTGTCAATCCTAATACAGTCCTTTCATTTGATATATATTTTCTAAACAAACGTACCCTATCTTCATGTGGTATGATATGTGGCATTGTTTGCAATAACAATATTTGCTTTTGACGGCCTTTCTCAAGATCCGACATAAAATTTGACACTTTCAAATCCTTTATAAGCCAATGACCGGATGGTGTGTACTTTCTTCTACAATCTCGTCGATAAAGAACCATTAAAAGTGTATGCAAGCATATAAAAAAGAGAATTTGTTTGTATAGATGCTATGTCCGTGGACATGACTGAAAATGTATAAATCAATTAGTTTATTTACAAAAGAAGCCTTAATTTATACCTACTAAACAAATTATTTAATATTCCATTAAATAAAAACATATTTAAAAAACTTGACAAGGTGATATAATCGCTTAACATAAAAAACTTTTGTTGTTCATACATTTCCATATCGTCCAATATTCTAAAATTTGTAATTTGTTTCTATATTCATTAAACCATCTTAAAAACAACTTACGTCACATAATGAGTCACACAATCTGCAAATAATTGTAACATTTGAAATTCGGGTCCACGGCTTTTTGTGTCTATAGCCAAAAGATCTAAAAATATTTTCACTCCACAATTTGGTCCTAATGATAATAAAAACAACCACATATTGTATAAAAGTTTGTCTTGATAGCAGAGACCTAAATAGAAAGAAGAGGAAGATAAAAAATAAATTTGGGTTTCATATTATTACCAGTTAGAATGTCCAATCTCAACTGCGTCAATGTTGTTAGAGCGGTATAATAAAACGAACATCCTAAAATGACTTGACGCACTTCCGAACTCTCTATGGACTTGTATGATTTTTGCGTATTTGCTTTATTTGTGCGCGACTCCAAAGCACGCTTAAAAAAATTATTTTGGTGTCGGTTTTGAGATAAATTTGTTGTCGTTTGAACAATTTCAACATCTCTGACCAACTCAAATAGAATATCACCTTAAAAAATTATATTTAAGTACATTTAAAATTTCCGTAAAATTCTATTTTAATAAAAATAATATCATCTAATAGACCGGTCATTAGATACTTTTATGCAGAAGTAACTCGAAAATGCAAAAAATGTATTAGTTTAGCATTATGGCCAAATTCGTTGAAAAAGATCTGAAAAGATTGTCAAAGAAAAAGATTGACCATTTCTTATGCATCTTATGAACAAAATTAAACTAGATAAAATTATGTGTAAAATTCTAAAATTTGAGCAGTCATCAAAATATTAATGTTCCTTCATTAAATTTTGAGCTTGGTTTAAGCTAAAACTAATTTTTACATTTCTAAAATATATTTATTGTTGGAAGACATAACACTTTATTGATCAATAATTTCGTAAAATGTAACTTTACTATATGTATTTGTAATTAGTCGAAAATCATTCAATCAAATTGTACAATTTTATTTTTCTCTTTTTATTTTAAAGTTCTCTAAAACTTTTCACTTTTGAGTCCCAGAATGACTGAATTAAAACTAGTTTTCAAGTTTCAGTGTGAACTTTGTACTTACTCATCTAACACAAAAGTGGCCCACACAAGAATTAAGTTAAAAACAGTTCCATGTATTTTTCCACATATTATAACAACCTTCTGGCCATTTTATCGAGTCTTAGATGTCAGATCTCAAATTTAATAATCTTTTACTCTCTTTGCCACTTCAGTGTATCTAAGATGCAAAGTGTATATGATATAAAGTAAAGAAGAAAATTTTGCCATAAAAAAAATAAATAATATGCAATCGCATTTCCGAGTTATTTACGTGCACACTCCATTTTTACAACATAATGACTGGATCAAAAGTAATTAGTACCTAATAAAATAGCAACAATTTGCGAATTCCACAAAAGATGTAATTGTGCTTTGACGTGTGGTATGGCTGCATACAAAGAAGGATCCATAGGCTGGGCAAACCAACCAAGCACTGGATGCCAATATGTTAAATTTGATTGTTTAGTCACAACGTAGTGTTGACAACTTTCCAATAAATTGGAGACGACAACCTTTATTGCATAAAATAATAAATAAAATTAATACTTTGAATAGATACCTAATTTCAAATGTCAAAAAACGTACCAAAAAAGTGGGATTAGCTACTTTCGGAAAAACATTATTACGTAAAATATGAGCTAATTGTACCAAATTTGCAACCAAACATAAAGCATAACTCCTTCTAAAGTATTAAAAACAATTCGTCTTGATTGTTGACTAGCCAAAAGATCTAAACTTCGTGCAAATATTTGATGATTGATTAAAACAGTTATGCACTACAATAAAAAATATGTATTCAATTTAGAGTATTAACTTCACCACTTTTAACCTTCTTACTTCGGGTGTAATAAAGTCGACGTGCCTTATAATAGCTGGGACAGCTAATATATGAATAAGAAACATGCTCATAAATTTTTCGGAAAAATCTGCAGCAATCAATGGTCGCACAGATAATGTTATTATTGCAGATAACGAAGCATGCTTAAACAAAACTTTAAGTCGACCCAGGCCTCTCACAAGTAGATTCTGAAACGCAATATTATAATAATAATATAAAAAGGTTAAATCTCACCAAAACAAAATAAATACGTTATTATCGTGACTAATAAATTCGAAAAATTGTAAACTGTCCGTTTGTTCCCGCACCATTGCGCAAAATTTAATTTACATTAATCAGAATGCATTAAACTTTTTGTTACTTAATCAATAATTTTTACCTTAAGCACTAAATAAAACCCTTTGTGGAATAAATTTCCCATAATATTGGCACACAATTGATTCATTCCAGATTTTAAAACGTCCATATTTTTATTTTTTAAAACCACCCACGTGTTAGTACTGGTGAACGATACCAGCATGTGTAAATATAACAAAATAATTTTCATATCGTCGGGATATTCAGGTTTCAATTCTTCTAAATAATCACAACACTTCCATAATATTACGTTTATATGCGATATCCATTGCATAACGTGTTCTTTATTAAGTGCAACACCGACGTAACTAAATTTTGGTGAATCCGATTCTAACGATGCTATTAAATAGCGACATAATTTGTCTAATTTTTCTCTATCTCGTTTTTTATTAAAAACTAATAGTAATCGTTTGGACTGACAGTATATTTGTAATGCAGGTTTCAATATTGGTTTACAATCTCCTTCGAGTACATCTGGCACAGTGACTTCAAAATCGTCTCTAAAACAAGATAATTAAATTAAAACTACATATAAGAATTGCATACACTTTGTTACTTACACAATTGAACGTACAAATTTTACACGTTCAAGCCAACGTCGAATACATGCTTGAATGGTAATTGCTGCCGTTTCTCTTCGTTTTTCGATGGCTCTTTCTTCTCGTGCCGCCTTCGTTTGCTCTAAAAAATTTAATTTTGGATCTTCGCTTAAATCAAACATGTTGTCCATTGAATCTTCTTATAAATAAACAATTATGAGTGAAGAAGTTGCTTTTTTAGATATATCACAGAACAAAAATATTTCAATAGGGTATTACTTGGTTCAACAATAGATTTTATCAGTAAAATTTTGACAACAAAAATATAAACAACGTTATAAACGTCACTTTATTTTGTTTCACATAAGTACCGACTGTAATCAATAGATGGAGAAAAACTTCCCTCACTTACTTTCTATTTATTATACAGGATGTTCCTCATGGCATCGAAAAGATAAATGTAATACTTTAGGAAATTCTTGTTTTAAACGGAAGATCAAACATTTTTGTGAGCAAGACGTGTCCAATAAGGCTTTGTCGACAAGATATCAAACAAAGAAATGCTCATGTTGGACACACATGTCTATGCATTTACAGATTTCAAAGATCAATGCTACGTTTTTTCGTTTGCCGCCGTAAAATATCTTCTTGTAAAACTTCTAGAAGGACCCCCATTCTTAACGGGTACATAATATTCTAGCGACAACAAAAATAGACAATACATGGGTGGGCGAAAAGATTTGTAAAAAATTTTATTAAAAAAGTAAATAGCAAGATGGAATCAATATTACGATAATATTTACAATTTAACTTGAGTTACTCAAAATGTTTCTTTAGATTATTCATTATAGCCGTCCTTTGAAATTGCACTTCATTTTTACAGAATTTTGAAAACAACGGTGGACACTCGTATTCAATATTTTCTTCGCAAAGTGCTCCAACGGTAGTTTTATGACTTTTTGTAAATTGGAATTCGCTTTTGGAATGAACTAAAAATTTTACCATTATTATGAAACGTGGTCCTGTTAAAATGTAGGTTGATACAACTTACCACACAAGAAATTTAATATTAAACAAGTTCGGTGAGAAGATAAAATTTGATATTTTTCAGATTTGAATGCCTTAACATCAAAATGAGCAATCGCCGTGTTAGAGAGATATGGCCAATGTGATAAATTTTCGGTGTATTCTGCAGCATATTTCCAATGTTCGTAATTTCCACTCTCGGTTAAAATTGAAAAACTGGTACTAAAAATTGTTCAGCAAAAAAAACAACAAATAAATATGTACGTAATATATGTATGGTTGTAAGCATACTTACATGGTGGGATTTAAAAATTTCATATTATTAAAATCGGCAACAAATTCCCATACTTCTCGCGGAGCACTTTTGTTCAAAATAATGGAAGCATTAAAACTATACATTCTTGGCTTTAATAAAAAATATGCAATTAAAACGAAAAACGCCCCTAAATAGAGACGTTTTCTTTTAATAGCGACCGTTTGCATCTTTCTTTGCTCGATTAAATAGGAGGATATTATTAGTTTTCCTCAAAATACCTCCAAGTAGCTCATAAATACGCTATAAATCATTCATGAAACGAGAATAACATTAATATTAACGGATGTGAATGAATAAAAGATATCGTTTTAAAATAAACGATTTATCTCTTATAATTTGTGCCCACACGTAAATAAGCTACGACTTCTCGGGAATAAATAAATATACTATAAGTAAAAATACAAATAAATTTATTGTCCTGTGCTCGCTTTCTCTAAACATATTTGTAAAAAAGCATTGCCTAACCTGAAATACGAAAAGGTTCCGTCAGACTTATAAATAGTCTTCTCTGTGATGTGGATTACGTCTCCAATCTAATAGGACCCATACACCGGCCAACATATTGCGCAAACTGGCGTTGGACAACAAAAATTATTAACCTATACACTATACAAATTTTATGCAAACTCCAGTTGCTTTTGTCGTGTACTTTGGGAAAACATGCCGTCTTACTACGCAGCCTGGCACTGCACAAAACATTGTTTTTGCCAGCGTCTCTCCATCGGCATCATGTTCAACCTCCATCAGTTTTCATATGCCAAATTCTTCAAATTTATATTTTTGTCTTGTAATAGTTGCGCAACGCCACTCGTTGTGCAATTAATTTCAAACAAGTTTGAATTTCTACAACAGCCTCCGTTGCGCAATAAGTTGGCAAGTGTATGGGGCCTATAACGCACAACTTGCATAAATGCAGCAGCAGCCTTGACATATTTTTTAAGTAATTTTTAACTGCTCATATTTGAAATCTAAAAAGAAAAATTTTATAGAATTTCGTTCAACCGTACTTTTTTTTATCTATAAATCACATACATAATCAAGGTAATTAAAAGGGTATCGTAGTTAGCATTTTGGGAATTTAAAGTAATCTGGCAGAGTTGGAAGAAATTTTATCTTCAGGTACCTATATAAATTTTATTGTAATTTAAAAAACAGATTAAAATGTAAAGGAAATTATCAATATCATATAAGACGGTCCCGGCTTGGCACTTAAAAGCGTCAACCACTAAGCCGAGCGGCCCCGGTTCAGACCCGGGTGGAGTATAAAACTTCATTCTGACCGTCTTACCTGGCAGTAGGTATAAAACGCACTCACCAAGACGCTTGGCCAGCGTGGTGTTTTATGGCTAAATACTCCCCAATAGGGAAAGACCTATATCCAGCAGTGGATAGAAACAGGCATATAGTGATGTTCAGATGGGAATTTTTGAGAAACGGGAATTATTTTTGCACTTGGTAAAAAATTATTGAACAAATATATTCGACAGTGGAAAGGCAAAAACTCTTAAGCGCCACTGCAGTAATCTTTGTTTATGTAAGTGATGCAATTTTTAATAAGACACATTTGTTTCATCGTCTTAAGCGCAATCAAAATTTTCAAATTTAAATAAAACTGGTATGATTCGATAGAACAAAATTGGACGACTCTAATGATATATTATATAACTCATATTTGTTAAAAATGGCACTCAAGACCTTTCGCCTTTCCCTTCCAGAAACACTACTGTTTTAATTTAAAAAAGGCCAAGTAATAAAGTTAGAGAAGAGGTCAAATTATTCAAGTATAACAGAATTAGATCAAAAGCGAATAAGTATTCAAAACGAGATAAGGATCGAAATAAATATAGGAGTGCAAAATTTTAAGATAGTACCATTTTAACTAGATAAGTTTATTCAATTATTGTTACGAATTCAATCGCATCAACATTAAATTAACGATTTAATAATTAAATTTATATACAACTATGTATAGGATATTATATATTTATATATTAAAATAGCAATTTATGTAGTAATTAATAAGAAATCGTTGACATTAACAAACATTACTTACACATAAAGCCTCGTTAGTTTCATTGAAAAAAACCAAAAAACTAATACTGATGATTAATGTCGAAAATTAAAAAATTTAAGAAATTTCTCTCGATTACTAAATATAAATCTTTTATACATTTTTTTAGAATCATAAAACTAACGCGACTAGATCTTGAGAGTACAAATTTGAATTATTACAATAATTATCTTTCTTTTAATGTCACAACTAGGTAGGTAGGTGGTACCTAAAACAATATTGTTGTTATTATTATTATATTACACTGGAGTAAGTATATTTATATTACAAAACTTAAAACGATTATGTTGAAAAAAATAAATTAAAAAAACTCTTCATTTACAAAACAAAAACGTATTTTAAAAACACATTAATTTAGCATTATTACTATTATAATGTATGTATGTTAGGGCACTACAATCATTACTATTGAATTTTTACAAGAGGCGACAATTCATCTTTATGTTATTTTTGGAAAAATCTATGTACAGATGACACAAAATTTTATGATGGCATTATTTACACGAGTAATACTAAACAAAAAAAGAAAATCACATATATTCCTATAACCTCTGAATTTCTATTCTTACAAAATGAGTTAATTTTAAAGAGAAAAAAGTATTGTTTGCAATACCTTTTAACTCGACTTTTCTCTACTACCAACTAATTTAACAAATTATATTACAATAAAATTTTTTTAAATGAAAGAGATCGACGTGATTTGTCGCCCAAGAAATTTTGTACTTTTTCAAATGTGATATCCGGCATAACAATTGGGTTGTTACGTTTCGTAGATAAACAATTTTCGTTATAAAACAAACAAAAATAAATAACAGCTGTATTTACACATTTAGGCAACAACCGAGCACATTTTATTTAATTGATCAACATTTTTCTTCTAAATAAATTTTTATTTACATTTATTTTTGTTAAAATTTTGCTTTCGATCAAGAATAATTTCAACTTGCTTTTGATCAAAACAAAATTGAACACAAAAAAGTAATAACATTAAAAAATAAATCTCCAAAATATAAACAACCTTAAATAATATTTACAGCATACTCTAACTAAACTAACATAGATAGTAGGTAGTTGCCTATTTTATACATTTATATTCAATTTTTGTTATAAATTATTTTTAATACTTGTGTTACACAAAAACCTCCTTCATCTTCATCTATTCCACTTACAGAATGTAGTACAACAATAGAACTTATCTAAACATTTAACATTTTCATTGCACTGTCTCTCTTTATTTAATTATTATTGGTGGCAATACTTTTTGACATTTCACGATATCGGTTCACTGATAAAATGCAACCACCATAATTTTAAAACAAAAGAAAAAACTAAACTTAAAAACTTTTGTGTCCTACTACACTAAGAGATTACAAATAAAAACTGGCACAGCCATTCACCATCGACGTGTTGCATTCATGGACTCGAATAGGAACTCGTCACGTTACTTAATTCAGGTGGAGGAGATGGATTGCGACCTTCGTAGGGAACATCATCATCTAATAACAATAAAATATCTTTTAGCAAAATTTTCAACTTTCATTTTTGTATTATATAATCAACTATCTTATAGAAAACCCGGTTTGGTTTAAAAAAGGTAAACAAACAAACTACATTTTTCCAGATACAAGTGTTCTGCTCGTAATTTCAAAATGAAAACACAATTTTTTATATTATTTTACAAGATGTACAATTGGTTCACATACCATAGGAATTTCAATGGTGATTGATATTCAGTGAAACCAATTCAAACCTGTTCCATTCTGTTTCAACAATTCAAAAGCAACACTGAATTTCATTCAATTAGTGGTAAATTGTGGTTTTAATTCTCTGATTTTTTCTATAAGAAAAGTACAAGCAATAACGAGTACGAATGCAATATTTCTTTCTCCACAAAATTTATTTACAGTTTATCTCTAAAATGAACCCGAGCAGCAATAATTAACCCGTTGCATTTCGTTTGCGACAATATGTCGACATGGTAAATTCCTTTGCAACTCCGTTGGCGATTATAGGTCGTCATAATGTACATAAGGTAAAACCGATGGATATGACGCGGTAGGGGATATGACGCAATTGCAAGATCTCTGTTATGTTGTTATCTATGAACCTTATTACCTAAATATTCCTTAGTTCCATTGCCTAAAACCAGATATACAGCAAGAAACTAATTGTTGAACGAATCGTTTTCATGAGAGCACGCATTTTCTTCGTCTGAATCAGGTGAGCACATGCAAAAGTTTTATTACATTATTTTGAAAGTTCTGTATTATGTTTCCTCATAGATTTTTAATTCGTTTTCTGAATTTTATGGCATTGTACAACGTCTAAAATTAATTATAAATAGTTAATTTAGTCATAATGGTCTTTGTTATGATTTAATTATTTTATAAATAAAATGGTGGATAGTTAGTGATATGACGCATATTGTGAGATAGTAATATGTTTACATTAATTTTACATTTTTACAATTTTACACTTTACATTTAATGTTATATTTCCTAAAACCATCACCGTAGTTTAAGTGTTCATTGTTTTTTGAGTTTTTTATCTGACTATTATACTTTTTCAAATAAAATTGTTTTTTATTATTCTTTAATCAATTACATGTAAATCGCCATAAGCAATATCCCCAACCCTCGATGCGTCATATCCCCAACCCCATCGGGGATATGACGCAAAATTCAATTTTCAGAATTAATGTAATTAATAACAGTTAGCACAATCAGAATCACCTATACTTCCTGCTTAAGATACGTTAGGGTTGTAGGTACAAAAAAATCCTATCACCATGAGACACTTGTGAGTAATAACTGAAAAATTGATAAATTTCAAAATGTGCGTCATATCCCTCCATTTTACCTTATCTATTGTTTACCCTAAAAACAGTCTACATACTTATTAGAGCAGGTTTAACACTATTTATCAGTTTTGAAAGATCATTGCTACTGTTCAAACGCAATTACGTCGTTACCTTTAGTACGCAATTTCAATTGCCTAATATTTTGCCTAAATAAATTATTTTTTGCTAGGAATTGCAAAAAAAGTACACTAGAGTTACAGGCATGCCATAAAAAAAATCCGGAGTTCAAAGGGTTAAACATCAAGAACTTTTATTGAAATCTAACTAATGACACAAATAATTATGATAATGTGCGTAACTACTTCTGCGCGTTTAAACAACATCCTATATTTTGCAGTTTCATATTATTTTATTGCTCATCATTAAGAAAGCAAAAGTTGAATGCATTTCATTTTTAGCACATTTACTGACCAAAAGGATTTATTTTTTTATTCATTTCAAGGACCATTATATTGTCTTGTGGAATAAATAGAAAATATAACTATGTTATTCCAATTAGTTCTTGATTTTATAGAACCTTAATCTAGCAGAGGCTATTAAATAAATCAAGCATTTGAATAGGGAGCAATAAGTGGATGCCCGCACTAAGACATATTTTTCCTTTTGTTCAAATCCTGATAATCCCGAACAAAAGATGTTAATAAGTTAGGAGGAGTCAACTACAGTGACCGATAAAATTGTTCAATTTTTTTTTCTTCCACATTGAACACATGTATGTGCTCAAAAATTATTTAATTGAAATTCATCAAAACATTCCAATTTTAACAGATTCACTGCAATAGTAAATTTCGGTTATTTTTGAGTTTGTTAGATATCATGTACCAACACAGAGTGGATTAAATAATAACACTGAAGCATTATCCACCTCGAAAAACTTCTATACGAGCACCTTGAAACGTATTTTTTTCAAAACTACATTTTCCAAACAAACTACATGTAGGCCAGTCAGTAGAGGTATTATATGTTGCAAAAGGTGGTGTAAAGCTTTATTTTTTTTAACTTGTATACATGGGTGCAAACAGGTAAAAATTAAAAATGCTAACATGGGCGACCTCGGGAGAACTTTTGGCGGCCAAAGAACCTCAAAATTTTATGACTTTGTTTGGTTTTTTGCCAAAAATGCAATCATGATTTTGTTCATAATTTCATAGATTACAAAAACCAAAATCGTTAATTTATAATAAGCCTAAAAATGTTTCTGAACGAACACAACTGTGTATTTGTATGTGCTTGTATATTTTCCACAATTTTAATTTTTTCAATAAATTATAATTCGACACAATTTCATAACTCAGGGTTTCAACTAAAGTTTACAATTCAATGAATATCCATTCTTCCATTTATTTAATCATCCCTTATCCAAGTTTAAAAAGACTTTGTGGAACATTGACTTATGTACTATGTGAGAAACACCAGGCACATTTAAATGCAATACCAAAAATTCAATGCATCTTACTTTACATCATATTGTATTTACCACACAGAGAGCTCTTATATCCAACTATTTGCTCATCCCTTTAGACAACTTTTTAAGTTCAACAATTTATATCAACAAAATTTTTAATTTAGATGAAATTTTATGTTCGTAATATTTCAAGATATAGTAGATCTTTTGTTTTTATTGTACAGTATAATATGTAGTATAAAATGTTATTAAAAGACCCCAAGTGTCAATTCGCGTTTTTATCTGTCAAAAAATTTATGGGTTTCTATTACATAAGAACTCCTCAACACCTTATATTATGTCAAAAATAAATTTTATATAGTTATACATCATTTGCTTTCAGTTTTTCCCATCCTGCATACCTAAAACCAAGTTATTTCACTTTTTAAAATATTTTTGCATTTCTTTTTAATAAGTTAATTTTTAATATTAATCTTGCATAAATATAAAAGTGTCAATATATATCCAGATGTAGGTATAAACTCAATTTTGATTTAAAAAAGATGAAACAAACAATCCTCACCAATAACAGATCCAAATGAAGTAAAACTACTGTTGGGATAAACAGGATTATTGAAAGGAGGTACATAATTTGTACATTCCACATCAAATTCAGCCGTATCTTTAATTTTATCCAATTCTTCCTCCTTATCCATGTCTTCTTCATCTGGAGTATAAAACATTTCTGGCTTAACATCTTCCATTGGCGTTAAATTAATTTCATCATCTTTTGTTCCTGATGCTACCCTTTCAACATTTTTAGGATCATGTAAATCACTTTCAATCTTTTGTATGGGTGATTTACTATCGATGGACGATCTGTCGGAATTCAAGATTGATAAACTTTCTCGAGAAGTACCCAACTCACAATTCATCAATGCTCCAATAGAAGAAACTTGGATAAGGCAAAAACAAAATATTTCATCAAAACATCATTTTTAAAATTTTTAAACACATTTACCTGTCTTACGATTTTCATCATCTACAGAAAGACCGAACGCCTTTTTCAAGCGCAGGCTAACATTTTCTCGCTGTTTTTCCAGCTCGGTTGGTTCACTATTAAATGCCGATAATGCTAAAAACAAACAAAATCGGTTTTTAATAAATAACCTTATTTAATTTTTTAACATACTTTTAGTTGGTAATTCGGTAATTCCTACTTCTTCCTCATCAGATGATACAAAAGACGCAGTGCTGCTAACACTATCACTGCGAAGGCGCAATTTCTGAGGAACAGGAGATCTGGAAGTGCCATTTTCTTCATTTACCGAATCATCAACAGTCTCTTTGTCAGAAGTCTGCTTTTTTCTTTGGCGATATTCAGTTATTGAAAGCTAAATGAAAAAATAATGTTAAGTTTTAACAACATTTTGCACATTGTCTTTATATAAAACTTAAAATATAATGCAGTCATTGTACTTATTTTTAACATTTAAATTAGTTAAGTTTGATTAACGTCCATAATTAAGATTCATACTTTATTGGTGTTATTCCACAGAAATGTATTTACACATGTCAAAAGCATTCGTAAACAATTATTAGTAACTATTAACTAATACTTAACAGTTAAATTTAGATTTTATAATCACCAACTCAGTAGTACTTAAGAGCAGGAACAGTTAGCAAAAGCATTGCCTTTGGCCAACCTTTGAAAACCTTGTACTGTACCAAGTTTTCACGCTTTATAAGTATTGAATTATACATAATTTTAAATACAAATTTGACTATAAGTATTACTTAAAGTTTAGTATTTGTCTATGAATCTGGGCACATACTACTTAACACTTAAGGATTGAATTTGAATTTTTTAAAACAATATTAACAAGCAACAAGAAGTTAGCAAATATTCCTGCATCTAGTATCAAGTCTGCTGTATACGATGCTTTTTTCGATGCTGGATTGCATACTGGGTGCTGTGATGGCAGTGGTTCTGACTGCAGTTATGGAAGATAATTCCTTTTTTTTGTCAATTGAAAGGTATACAGCAACACTCGAAAGGTAATGAAAAAAATAAATAAATTCTCCAATAAATGGAGAATATCAATTGAACAAGAACCGTTTACCATGCAATTTAAAGAAACATTAGATAAAGACTTGAGGTATTGCTGATTGTTCCAAGAAATAAATGAGAAGGCCGTCAATTCAGTACAAATATATGCAATGTTGCTTCTCAACAAACTGCAAAAACACCGAATTTTATTTAACTAATAATTGCCTTTGCCATTTACAAACAACCTTCTCATTTATTATTGAGAATAATACATAATGATAATAATAATTATGCATTAGTATAAAATTTAAAGAACTATGTTTTTATTGGAGTTAATAAAAGTCAAATATTAGTTGCATCAAATCAAAACTACTTTGATTACCATATTAAATTATTGTTTATCCTAATGTGTTAAAACAAATTTTTACTTTGCGTTTAGTAGGCGCTGTAACATCCTGCTTCTGATCTTCAAATCCCAAAATACATAAATTTTTTTCAACGGTGGCTACCAGATGATCGCTATTGTTGAACATAGTTCTCGTTAAACGAGGATCCAAATTGCAACGTAAGGACGATTCTGAAATTAAGTTTCCTATTAGAAATGTGTCGAGTATTAAGTATATAAACTATATTACAAACCTTTTGATAAAATTTCTCGAGTTTCTGGTAACCGGAAGCATGCTCCTATTTCTTGCTGCATTTCGGCTACCCTCTCTTTTAACATTGCATCATCAATTAATACCGAAGTTGGACTATCGCCATCTGCTCCAGCAGTAACAATTTCAACACGATCCTCTTGTTCCTTCAAGGGTTTTTCAGACTCTTCGCTTACCTAAAATAAATTAATGCTTAAATAATAGTTCTTATTTTACAAATATTTTGGTATATTATTCTACATATTATAATGTTACAGCAAATATGTTCTTTAAATATTCGCGCCAAAATACTTGTTCATCTGAAAGTATATTTTCAATTCTACTAGTGCCAGACACGTGCCTCTGCAAAACTATTATAATATTATGCTTTGTGGTATTGTATTCAATACTTTTTATTTGATTTTGTTGTCAAGATTTTATGATTGATATAAATGTGATATTTGTTGTGTAATCTTAACCATTTTGTATAGATAAACTATAATATCATTAAATAAAATCTTACCGCAACGATGGATATATCTTCGGGAATTGACAATAATATTGTTGGTGGGCAAAGCATCATTAGATAAAGTTTCCCTAGGTAAACGACGTTTTTTGGGTGGCGCAACCATTTCGGATATAGGAGGAGAATCTATTTAAACATAAGCATTTATATAATACACAATAATTTTAAAATGCGGCAAGCAAGACATACCAGGTCTGGTGGTGTTTGGACTATCACAACGATCCTCGCTGATTGCTTGACGAAGCCACCTCTTTTTAGCATTGCCATGGGCTTGCGAAGGAGCTTCACAATAACTATTATTTACTTGAACAATTTTTGAAGAACCATAAAAGCTACCGTTGGATGTGGCTTCATAAAAGTTGTTCTCTGGTGGAGAAATAAAATGAGGATTGAGAGAAGATGGCGAAATAGAACTGGCAGATTGAACACAATCTGCACTTTGATTGAGCCATTCGTTCATTAAAATTTTTTTTAGTTTTAGGAAACTTAAAATTTCTCTCCAACGGTTCGACAGCAGCAGCAACCAATAAACATGCCGACGATAAAGGCGTTTCTGGAGAAGAATTTGCTGAATTTGAATTGCAATCTACATCACGAACAGGAGACTAAAAATAATAATAGAAATTATCAGTTAGAATGAACAATAATATAAGCATTTTATTTACCCCCACGTCTGTTTGATTGGAATTTGTAGACAATGTAAGAAGTAAATCAACATTTTTAGTCGACGACATTTCAGAATTTACATCTCTCGTAGATGTCCTTGATAAAATGGATTCGGTGGCAATTGGTGAAAGTAAGCATTCTTCGCCCGATGTGGCATAAGATGAATCGGCTGAATTCAATCGATTTCTACGCACTTGGGAATTTGTACTCACCGTTCTTGCTCTACCTTTGCGCCTGAGTATAAAATTAAACATTAAAATCTTATTGGTTTGTTTGTATGTCATATATATTAAACATAAAAATCACTCACTTTCGCCTTTTTCCTTTTAATTCCAATTTGTCCTCATCTTTGCCGTTTGGACCCGGTTCCGATTCACGTCTATGAGCCTGTTTTGCTTGGTGCTCTTGCCTTTTTAATTGTTGCCTTTCCATACGCTCAAATGCCTTCATGTAAGCCTCAATCTTACGTTCTTCTCGACTCATCTTTTTCTTATCTGCAGCACTGGTATTTAATTCCTTAGATGGAGATTCCTTTTTATCTTCACTGTCACTTTTTGAAGGAGTTTTTTTAACACAATTACTTGTACACAATGACGGCGTTGGAGAACACAAATCACTTCTTGTTACATTTTCTTCTTCTTTAATAATTAAATTGTCCACAGGACTAAGTGTAGCACTCTCTTCTTTGATAATTTCTTTAATATCCTCTTCCACTTTAATTTGATCCAATTGTATGTCAATGTCAACTTTGATGTTCACTTCTTCTTTAACTTGAATCTGTAATTCCAGAGGTTCTTCTTTTATTTTTGGCGTTACAATTGTAGTATCTTGTGTATCATAAGTAGAAGAAACTGTACGTCGTCCTCTTCTTTTACGAAGTGCTAGACTATATCTGCAAAAATAAAATAAAATTGTAAGCATTCAAAGTAAACGCTAACGATGTGATATAAACCACTCACCCGTCGGTATTATCACCATTTTTTTTTATTGAACTTTTATTAAGTGCACACTCTTCTTGCTTATCACATGCACATGCTATGCTGGTCGACCCCGTTGCCGCCAAATCGTGAGATTCATGTTTAATTGTCAATTCCATATTTTTATCCACTGCCGAAATGGTCACAATATATAAATGCAAAACCCCCTTTTCTATACAATGCTTTAATTCCGAGTTAGGCGTACACGACCTACGCACAAAACGAGCGTCATTTCCGTAAGTGCGAGTGTCAACACACACTTCCGTATTATCTTTATGCAAACGATAAAAAATTAAAAATGGTCCAGGTCTTTGGGAATGTTGCCGCGTACTAAGAATATTGCCATGACCGTTACCGCTGTTGCCTCCTCGATGTTGTGTAGATAACATATATTTTCCACGAAGTTCAATCACTGGCACATTCGATTCCAAGGTCTCCGTACTCACTAAATATTTAAGACCAGTCAAAGGTTGTGTATGAACGCGGCAAGAATGTACAGAATTGTCAACTTGCGATAACAGTTCCGAATGCACACCGTTGCTGCGTATGCTCGATATTCGAGCTCTTAGTTCGGGTGAGTAATGATTTGTTACAGCTTCCTCGTAGTTTTCTATCCATTGCCGTAGCTGTGGTATTTGAGAAATGGACGTGTTTTGCCATCCATCTGGGTGATTGTTGTCATCATCACTTGGAGTTTTTGATGCAACTTTTGTCTACATTAAAGAAAACAGCAAGTTAAAAAACTTATTACAAAAGAACACATCATCACCTTTTTCTTTGTCATTTTTCTGTCTTTCCTTTTGATCGGCCTTTTGTGAACGTCCACTCTAGAAGAATCCCTTCTGTGTCGAAAACTGTGTTTTTGTAATTGGTCAGCTTTTCTTCTTGCAATAGTTGTCATGCGATTTTTATTATTTCCAATCTTTAAACCTAATAAGTAACAATATTAAAAATTTTATTTGATAAAAATTTCAATAAGTCATGCAACAAACCAATTTGTTCGCCATCTGATGAATCGCTGTCACTCAAGGCCTCCTTCGATTTCAGATCTTGCATTCTTGTCTCTTTACGTATAATTTTTGCATCCCTCTCTTGATTTTCTCTCATCCATTGTTGTTGTAAAGCACGAGCTTTTACGCGATCTATAGTTTTCGAAGAATCACATTCATCGCACAAGTAATCCTGCGGAACCTTTTTATTTAGTTTTATGACGCACCTTACATGCTGCCAAACTTTGCATTTATCACATTCAATCATATAACCATCATCGTGCAAGAATCCGCTATAATTAAATGTTAGTAAAAAAACCTGATACATATTAAAAATAAATTCTGCCGTTTTACCAAATGCATCGAGTCACATAATCTCCATAATGATCATTATAATTGTATCCTTCTTGAGTTACCGCTTCTGCTTCGGGAGCCGTGTCGGTTTCTTCTCCTTCCGTTTCCATTTTACGTTCAGAACCGCAACTGATATCGGAGGCTGCATCGTCGTCTTGTAGAAAAGAAGAACCAGTATTACTTTGTAATATCGAACTATTGGAAATGCTAGACAATGTGGATGGAGTATTCATTATCGTGCCCAAAGTCACTCGACTTCCTAAAAAGCATTAAAAAAAACAACAACAATAGTGTAGTCAAAACTTGCACATAAAATTCGTCTTATTTGAATAAAAAAAATCACTTACTATTACTGTTTGTGGGTGAATAATAAGATCCCGGCGTTGTTCCATTTAATTGCGTTTGTATCGTCGCCAATAATGTATTTCGCACAGGAGATTCAGAAGGTGGCGCTGCATTATAATTGTGGTCCAATAAAATTGCCTTACACACCTCCGATAGTGCATCCAAAGCATAATTTGGTTTATTTGTTATCGATAACGAGCTGGTTAAATCCGGAAAACTAAAATTTTTAAAAATTAATTTAATTGTAATTTTATTTATTACAAATGCATTTGCTTACCCAATAGATCTAGCAGATTCGTTGTATCCCACTTGGCCATAATTGGGCATTTCGTCGTATTCCTGAGTAGAATTTCCGCCGTTTTCGCCCAACGTTTGAATTATATTAGCCGTTAACACTTGATGATAAACCGAGCCGGCGTTTGGTGGTGTGCGTTGCGAACCACCACCTGAGCTTACAATCGATGGTTTGCCATTATTTTTCAATCGGCCGCCTGGTAAATGTGAACCTTTAAATTTTTGTGCTTGAATTGCATGTTTGCCAATGTAGTTAGGTTTGTTGGACATTTTTGATAAACGCTGTTGAGCATGAACCGAACGTAATTTAGATGCATTTTTGGAAACTTGCTGATTGGCCGACGATACACCTCCTCTAAATTGGGGAGACAAGGTTTTAATTCCAGTTTTTGAACCAGAATTGCCAACAGGAGGGAGCGTTCGTATTTGACTTTTGTGCGTAGGATACAATCTCTGCATTTGATTTGGCATACTGCAAACAGTTCTAGCAGCACCTCGCGAAAAATTGTTATTTATGGTGGAACAATTCTTGTTAAATTTTGAAGTTCCATTTAGCGAATTGTTAATTGATTTTTGCTGTACATATTGTTTTGGAGCCATCGATTTATTGACCACAATATTCGAATTATTAGAGACTGTATTAGTCGAAGACATTGGACTAGCCGAAGTGACTACAATGTTATTTAAAATTTTTAATTTATTATTAGAGACAATACCGGCGGCGGCACAAGTTGGCTTTTGTCCGTTGGCTACTTTAGTTCCACTACTGGTGACATTTTGAATAACCTATAAATTAAAAATTAAAATATCAATTGTAATGCCAATTTTGTGACAACAAAATTTTAATGCTTACATTACTTTGTACAAAAGATGATCCACTTGGAACCAATTTTTGAACTTCATTCAATCCTGTTATCAATTCCGATGATGAAAGTGCGGTATTTTTTACGAAAACATTATGAATCGGTAGTCTGTCTGATGATATTCCATTTAAAGATTGCGAATTGCTCATTACAAGATCTGCGGTATTATTTCCATTCTCTTTAGAAATTTGATTCAAGTTAGAAACGGCTCGAACCACAGTTATAGGAGGAGCACCCACCACGGTGATTGGCTTACAAATAGCATTGCAAACATTTAAAGGTGCCGAATTAACCAAACTAAACTGAGATGGTGAAGTGCCACACGATTTTAAAATCGTCAACGGTCCTGTAGCATTGACCACAGTTATAACAGAACTGGTGGAAACTTTTTGTAACACCGTATTAGCGTTGTTTGAATTAATCGAATTTGCAAGAACCAATTTGGCGACATTTTGCGACGGCACAACTGACGACAATACATCACGCTCTTCCTCTTTTGCTGTTAATTCGGTCGATTCTGTGGATTCGGTAGAAGAATTCGCCGAATTCGAGAGCGCAGAACTTAATTCTAGACATTCAAAAAACGATCGTCAATTACATTAAAATGGTATTATAAAATGAAACTTACCTAAACACACACTCATATCTCGATTCGAAATTTCTGCATGCCCAACCGAGTTTTGAGGGCTTGCAATTACGTTAATTTCCCCCTCAATTCTGTCCAAATTTTTCAGATCAAAATGGTTAATCTAAATTCAAAAGTTTATAAAATAATAAATGTGACAAGCAAACATAACCTTATACTGTAAAATCAAATTCTCAATTTTTCCAAATTCTGTTGGCAACAATTTTCGCATATTCTTGTAGTCGAGTGAATGCTACAACTCCCGACGAGGTCATTCATGCGCATTAATGAAAAACGATCACGAACCAACCGGGGGCCCATTTAAGGAGCAACATAGCAAATAAAATCACAAAATAACATTGATTATTATGTATTCCATTGGTAGATTTCGACGACAAACAATTTTGTTAAATGAAAAAAAAATAATGTACGAATTTGGAAAAGCAAAACGTCAAAATATTTACATTATCGATCGCTTCGCTAATGTCAAAATTGCTTCTGCTTTACGGCGACGTTTTCCGACATAATATGAACATTTTATAATTTCGAAAAGCGAATTTGCGGGCTTGTAGTAATAAAAAAAATAATCAAAGAAATACAATCTCGAACTAAATTATCAAAAGGGAAAACATTTCTAATTTTCAAGTAAATTTCGTACGAATTGTGCGTTTCCAATATCTAGGAACGATCAAAAAGTTTCTGACAAGCGATAATTTGAAACTTCTAAATTTCGATTACATAAAAAGGGGTTATGTAGAAAATGAAATGTTATTATAAACATTTTTCGTAAAAAAAAATTAACAATACGTAAATTAATGCATAAAAATTTTGAATTTTAAAACGGCAGACATTTTTGAAAAGCTGAACGCAGCAATAACATTGAATATTTAAAAACAAATATCTCGAAATGAAAATTATAATTTCACTTGCGGAGAACTAATAACGACGAACGAGCTATTTTTCCCCAGTTGATTTGTATATTTAAGACCGCAATCGAATTAAAAAAGACCGCCGAATTTTTCACTTCACTCTTTAAAAGTTTATCGAAATGATTTGATACTTTTAAAAGTCACTAAGCGAATAAAAATGTTTAAAAGTTTTACCTTAAACTGACAAAAATAGAATCCAACATTCAAGTCTTCGATGTAAACACAAGCATTTCTTGTCAAAAAGTACAACAGCAACAAAATTTGACAAGTCCATAATATAACACACGTATTTTGCACTTGACACTAAATTATTCAAATACCCGAGGCTAAATATTTAATTATAAATTTAGCCAAACTGTAATACGTTTCAAAACATACATCAAAACTAAATATGGCAGCCATATTCTGTGAAAACAAAGGATGCGTAGCTAAGGAACCTGTTCGATAGCCTCGAACCCCTATCCGGTTTCCGGTACAGAACATTTGCAACGTTCCGCGAGGGTGCGCGTTTGTAGCATTCGCTAGGTTAAAATTGCTAGGTACACGCCTTTTTTTATATGTAGAATAAAATCGATTAATTTCCTTTTAACCAAGATCAAAAGCTGCCGTATGTACACAAATTAATTATTCGTGTAAAATTAAATAATCGGTGGTATGCGTAACAGACCATCCTTTTGATTGTCAAACTTTACGTAACATTTTCATAAGAAATGCCTCGACGAAATTTTCAAGCTAAACGATATGCGCTTTATTAACTTAAATTTATTTACATCGAGAAACTATTATTATAACAATTTATATTCTTTATGAACATGCCGGCTTAGCTGGAGGCCAGGTCCACTGATTCTCTGGAGCCTCTTTAATTAAAGGTTCCCAGGGTTTCCATGTTAACATTTTACGAGCCAACAACAATTCGTTTTCGGCTTGAACTATTAATTCTTCGACTTGTCCGCAAGATATTTGTTTTTCTATTTTAGCAAAATCAGTAGTTTTACCTAAAACTTTGGCCCGTTCGTTAATAATCATTTCCGTGTTTCTTCTATATACGGCATTGGATGGCATTTTTTGCAACGTTCGTAAAATTTTACCATACAAAATGCCCAAACTACGATGAGCGGCTGGGTTCACCGCCAGCCCGGCAAGACCTGTTGTTACTTTAGTACTTGCCATATTTCTGATCAAATAAATATAAATGTTGAATAATAATTGACGTTAACTTTATAAGTCACAGAACATAATATGGGTATAAGCACGGAGGTTAACCTAATAAAATACCAAGTGATGCCAACCAAAATAACTAGACACTGTAAATACAACGTTCGACATCTGGAGGAAAATCTACGGGCGAATTTATAGCGGGAAATTTGAAATTATTCCACGAATGATCCACGCAATCTTACTTAAAAAAAGCTTTTGCAGTAAAAGAAAATAAGGTTGTCATAATGTAGATATATTTATCGATAATTATTGTTTGCTAAGATCTAGTACAAGTATTCTCTTTTAATTCCCAACTTTGGTCCCAAAAGTTTCTTAATCTATCATCTTGATTATTACAAAATTCCCTAAAATCTTTCAAAAGTTTCACTTGAAAATTTGTGTCCACTGCTTGATTGGTTCTCCAACGTTTGCTCACCATATGATTCCACGACCATAAAAATCCCATCTAAAATTGGATAATAAAAAAAATGTCATTTACGTTCTCAAAAAATGTCAGCTACATAGATAATATATTATTAACCTTTCTTGTATTATCGTAATCGTCTTTATTTTTTCCACTAACGTGTCGAGTAATATAAGCTTCGTGTGGACTGGGTTTCACATCTACGTGACCCGGATAACGACTACCGGTGCGGCGCTGATTGACGGAAGGTAATCGATTACGCAAACGTGGAATAGGACTTGGGACTAGAATGAACACTGTGCCTGTGCAATGTACATATTGATGTTCGTGAAATATTGCGCCGCTGTCTCGACCGTGCATAGGTTCTATCATACATGGAATAAAACCAAAACGGGATACGATCGCTTCTTGAAATAAAAACATACGATCCATCCAGGTATCTTCTCGGAATTCTATTAAAATTAAAATAATGACTTTTTGTGAGATATCGAGATAAACAAATATCTAGAACTTGCCATCAAATAAATTTTTATTCTTTTTCACTAGACATTTTATGTTTAAGGGTACAAAAAATGGACCCCTCAACGGATCGGATTTGTTTGAATATGGCAAAGCCAATAAATCGTGAGGAATTGGAACCATTTGTAAACCACAAGTTTGAGCCTTTCTAAACCAACCAAGTAACTAGAACAAAGAAACCTTTAATGTCTTAAAAAAATTAAAATCGTTTTGTGTTTTAATACCAATTCCGAAACTATAGAACCAGACGCGACAAGCCATTCGACTACAAGTTCGTATGCTTGATCGGGCCTATAGATACCTTGGTAACGTGCATGACCCCACTCGATTCGATCGCTCTTATTAGACACGTCGATTTCTAAGTGCATTTTTTTATATACCGGACAATCGTTGTCAATATCGCCTTGCAAATAAGATGCGTCAATGTCGTCGCACAAAAAATATGGAACTCCAACTTCGCGATTACAATAAGAATTGGGAATATTGACTGCTCCCGACGAGAAGTTTCTGCCCCAATTTAATGGCGGACGCATTTCTACCTCGAGCCATTCATTTTCGAAACTTTGTAAATCGCCCAGAGGATTAAAGCATTCCTTTTCATCTAAAATTAAGAGATTATATTTTATGTAATGCTTATTTCATAATAAATGGCCATTACCTTTATCGTTGGGTACAAAATAAAAAAGGTAAAAACCAAACACAAACAATTTTCCAAAATCTCCAGAAGCATGACATATCAAACGATCTTTTCGAAGGGCTTCCATTATCTATAATTTAAGCAATTAAAATACATTTGAACATATCTAATATTTGTTTGCATCGCTTACTTGAACAGCTTTCTCTGTAGTAGAAACACCTTCCATGTGACACACAAGCCAATTAACGGCATCGGCTGATACAAACGTACTCGGCGGTAAATTTTGATTAGAATAAAGAAATCCTACGCCGGTTGTGGAATTTTTCATTGCATCCAATATTTCCCAAAAAGTTGCTGTATTGCTTAAAAGTGGTTCGGGCGTAGTCGTACTGAAACAATTTGTATTCTAAATTAATAGATGAAAAAGTATTACAGTTGTGCAGAAACAAAAAGTTGAGATTTTGGTGCATTTATACTTTTCCATATGCCGATAAAGATTACTTCCAAAAAATGTATTGTGTGTGTGTGTGGTCAAATTTTGCGGTGCACCCAAATTGTTCTACAAAAAGATTAATTTCTAAATCTCCTAACTGTTTTGCACCACCTTGATTTCAGATGACCACTCTACCTCTTGTCTGAATTGCACCACCTTTCAGATAATCTCCTTATTCTTTAATACATTGTTTGAATTGCATTACCTTATCTCCTCAAGTTCTAGATAGAGTATTTTTATAGAACAAGTAGTGACAGTGGCGGACAGTTAGACGGACTCAAATTTTGATTACCCAAAAAATTTATAAATGGGTAAGCCAGCTCCAAATATATATCAGAAAACCGTACATATGGCGAAAAAATCCTAAGCACTACAAGGTTATTTTTAGAGAAGGATAAATAATTCATCTTGTATAAAAATTCTAAAACTACAGTACCGGTCAAAAGTTTGGAAACACAGCAATATTTTTTATAATATAAAGAATTTTACTACAATGCACTACTGAAATTTAAAATAAATGTCACACAATTTTAGTTTATGGTTATAAATATAAAATTTTCGAAAAACTGCCTGCCCATGTGTTCAAATTTGAATAGAAAGAAATAAACAGATGTTGGGATTTATACCTAAGTAGCACGTGCCGGGCGGCATCGGCGATTTTAAACTAATTTGAGCCCTTAAAACTATTTTTCAACTTTTTTTTGAAATTTTATGGCATAAATAGCTCATAACATTAAATTTATTTATTTTACAGCCGTTTCGTAAATTGCATATATAAAATAAGCTGAATTCAAAAATTTAAATCATTCTTAAATTTATTCCAAGTTACTACTGAGTAAAATTTTGTGTCATAATGACTAAAAAACACCAAATTAGTTTAGAAAATGTAATATAGTTATTAGGCTTTATAACAAAAAAACAATTTTGCGTTATATTGCAAAAATACTAAATTTATCTTTTAAAGAAGTACGCTACTCTGTTGCGAGGTTTACAGCTACTGGCAGTTTAAGTGATAAAAAACGCAGTGGTAGACTAAGAGTGACTTCAAATCAAAAATATTTCTTAATCGCTACAACTAGCAAGCGGAAAAAAATATAAACATCCCCTGAAATAAGCGCAAAGGGTACATAAACAAGGGAAAATCCAGCGTCAAGATGTACGATTAAAAGAATATTGGTAGCTCCCGGACTTTTAAGACGTGTAGCAATTCAAAAACCAAAATAGAGTTGAAAATTAGAAAAGCGTCTCCAATGAGCAAAATTATATAAGGATTGGACGTTGGGTCAATGGAAAAAGGTCCTTTGTGTCGATTAATCGAAATTGAACATTTTGGGAAAAAAGAAAGGTTTTAATTCATAGGGAGAAGTCTGAAAATAATATCTAAATATATTGCTCCAACTGTAAAACATGAGGGGGTCAGTGCTTATTTGGGGAAGTTTTGTGCTTCTGGAGTAGGAGACTTAGTAGAAATTCACGGAATCTTTCGTAAAGAAGATAATTTGAAAATTTTACAACAGCACATATTATCACTAGGGTTGCGACTAATTGGCTCTCCTTGCACAATAAAGCAAGATAACGATCCAAAACATTAATCTTGATTATGTATAGGCTATTTAGAAGATCAGGAGCAAGGATCTATCCCGAAAACATGGTTTGGCGGTCACAGTTGCCTGATCTGAACCTGTTCGAGTTGCTGTGGGATAAACTCGATAGACAAATTAGAAAACACCCGTGACATCAAAGCAGCATCTTTTAAAATAATCTACAGGAGTCCTGAAATGCCCTAACCGCAGTTAAATTATAAAAAATTGTTTCAAGAATACCCGGAATTGTGCAGTAAGTTATTAAAAGTAATGAAGGTTTACTTCGATGAACAGAAAGTGTAATTAATTAATGTAAATTTTCAATTTTTTATTTTTTTACCTTTAAATGTAAGTTATTAATGTATTTATTCAAAACTTTTTATATAAATAAAATCAAATATATAAAAATATCAAAAATATTAAAGTTATTGTATTAGTATCTTATGTTTCCAAACTTTTGACCGGTACTGTATGTATACTTAATTCTATCATTCAAAGGTCAATAATGTAAGGTATCAAAAAAAACAACTTTTTGTGTCTCTAAAATGATAATAAAATAAAAGCGTGTTTTATTTACAATGCGTTATTTAACCTGGAACTTTCGTTCAGTAACTCATCCAACAATCATACGAGGCTTGTCTTCCTGATGGATTGCTTGCTTGTTTTTCTGTTGGTTTTTAAGCGGCTGGGTATGGTGATCCACAAACACGCTTGTAACCAGACAGCAGACGATCAATTATTAGCATTGTCGTATCCGTTGGCATTCGTGTTTACGAAGACGACGCGACTTTGTTAGCGCTTAAAATCATCAGGAAATCCAACAAGCAAAATAGCACGCGTTCTATCGCAAAATCCATCACAAAAATAAGCAAGTAACCCAGCACGTGACGTCACTTTCCATCACGGCCGCCCAATACATTCTGTATTCTATTTACCTTACGGCCGGTCATTACAGCGGTCAGTGAGCAATCCATCAGCAAAACAAACCTCGTGTGTGAGGCAAGCTTAACTCACTGCTGTGGATTTTGGCTTGCTTAGTTTATATCTAAAATTTTTGTCACATGTAAATTTTTCAAGTATAAAATTTAAATTTTCAAATAAAGTTAGAACTTTACCTTACTTAGATTTTTACTAAGTTAAATTGTAAATAAAACACAGTATATCTCAAAAAAACAGATAAAACACTAACAAATATTAAATATATACCTGTCTTCAGTATCATTTTGTGATTGACTATTTTCTGACGTGATGGATTGCTGAATTTCAGTTGCAGGTGAATTTCGACCCCTGTCCATTACTTTTGAGCCAGATCTATAATAAGAAAAAATTGTATTAACAAATTTGATCAACATCACTCTGTAAATATAATTTTTATTCTCCGACTAAAAATGAAGAAATAATTCGTCGTTCCAATGTTAAAAGCACTTATTTGAAAATTCTTGATTTTAAATTAGGCACATGTTTCACCTACTAATTACAATCTTTTTCAACTAAAAAACTTTACATTTCAAACAATCGAAAATTGCATGTTGATGGTATTAGCATAGGAAAGACAAATCTAATCTATCTGTCCATTTATGTAAAAAGAAGTATTGCAGTTATGAATTTAATTTATTGACAAGAAAAGTTACCCGAATAATGTAAAAAGTGTTTATTTATAATCTAAAAATCTGATACAATACTTTTTATCAAAAAAGAGCCACCCTTTTTCTTTCTTTTTTCAGTCGGGACATTTTATTGGTTATAAGTACATACAATAATAACAATAAGTTTCAATGAGAAGTTCAAAATTATTATGCCTACATCCTTATCAACGTTTTTTATGTATTAAAAAAAATTAAACCAGCACCACAAAGTACATAGTAATTCAAATTACATTTAAGCGCTCCACTAATTTTAAAATAATGGTATCGGTGTTAACAGAAGAAGGTACTCGCCCTTTGTGACAAATAAATAAAAATTTTTAACAAAAATCTCAATTTCAAACAAATTCAAAAAATAATTAACAGACTTTTACGAAACTATCATTCCTTGCTTTACTAAATACAAAATTCAATTCCAGAATGTCGAAATTATAGAACAGTATTTTGGTTTATTAACCCTAACTTTTCGAAAATTTAACAAAGTTTTGAATAAAAATTAAACCAGATTATTTTGCTTTAAATCAAACTAGTTGATGGCAGGCAGTTCTTGAAAAAACACTTAAGTGGGAGCGTTGTTGCATTTACTATGGAATACATTGGTTGCAAAGCTCGCACTCTGCACATGGCTTTACGTTTCAAAATTGTGACTGTAATAACTCGTCTACTAAAAATAATTTTTACTATCTAAATTTCACATTATTACAAACCAAATTAAAATGCACCTTAGTTTTTAAGGTATTTAAGAGTAAAACTCAAACAATATTTTCTGTTTTAATTATTTAATGGCATGAGCACAGAGCATGAAGAAGATTGATTATAAAATTAGTGGAGTGCATGACCCTAAGACACGATCCAATTTAACTGGGTCTTTAAATTATATAAATAAAAGCATGCTTAAAAATAGCAATAACAAACAATTAAAAGTAAGAAGCTCCTATCCCCTTTAATATGTAGCAACGGTCTAACACGAAAAAAATGTCTAATTGATTAAAAAAATATTACGTAGATTGATCAAAAAATTCACATATTTAATAATAAATTTTATTTTTAATTTTTAAGCACACGGGGCGAGCTACTTTTACAGAAATTGAAATTCTTACTTGCTAATTATTGTAAACAATGACCATGAGATACTAATCCTAAGGAAATAACTATGATACAAAAATATCTTGAAATAATATTTAAACAAATTTAATATTTAACAAAATATATTTTGTAAAGCAAAATAAATAAAAATACAAGTTTTTTTTATTTTTCCAAAAAAAACTTTTGGACATGTGAAATTTTTTTTATTTGAATGAGTGTGGAATGTTAACTCAAAGTTAGGCAAAATATTTAAAAAATAGATATTATAAAATTTTGAATAAAAAAACAACAACAATATTTTATAACATTGTTCACTGAATATTTAAAAATTAGTCAAGAGTAAAGTAACAGTTTTTTTTTGTAATAGTATTTTGTAGAAATTCATAACTACTTTGTAGATTTTATTGATCACATTTTCAGATAAAGAATTTAAAACATAAAAACTATTAGCAAATGGCACAAATACCAGAAACAGAATTTTTAAATTTTGATTTTGCACAATCTAGAAACAAAGTTTTATTAAAATCACCATCATCTCATGGTCATTCCTATTATAAATTTAGTAAATTACGCCCCGTGAGAAAATTAAATATAGAAAAAAAAATCTATCACAAACCTAAAGTTAGATGCTAAATACCTCTCGGTAGTACGAACAGATGTGTTCTGCAAAAATGCAAACAAAAAAGTAACAAAATAAATCAATTAACATTACGATAATGATGCGAGGCCACCAACAAAACAATAATAGAAAATAATAGTGCACCACATCCACTATCCTACAAGCTGAAAAATAGAAAAAACGCTTCCAAACCTTGGTCGAGGACGATCTGGAAGTCGGTTACTACCTAGACGTTCTCGAAATGGCGAATGGCATCCAACTGTATTCTGAAACAAATTATGTACACCACGCCAAATTTGAGTTGTTTAGACAAATTCTTAACTCAACTTAAACAAACATCTACGAATTACATAATAAAAAATACACAACAATATCAATTCTTTCCTTTTTACTTTCCCATTTTTTAATACGTTTTTATTAACTCGCCTTCTTGTCCGTCTGTTCAGTACAAATTTTGCAATCGATTTTAAACCAACTTCCCAATGAGCTAGAAACTTTAAACTTTGAACATAGCTCAGAACTGTATGACAATGCAATATTAACTCGCTTACTTGTCTGTGTGTCTGTTTGTTTGTCTGTTCGGTACAAATTTTGTTACGTTCATCACTGCAGTTGCTTTTAATAATCATCTCGCAGGACAAGATGTTTAAAATCAATTGCAAAATTTCACACAAGCTAGACTAAAAAACAGAAAATAATTATTTAAATAAAAAATAAATTTTTAATATACCACGTTTTTAAAACGAACTAAAAAGAATAAAATAATTTCTCCTAGCCCCATACAGATGATTTAAAACGAAAAACGTGGGGCGCATGCAACAGATAATAGTAAGAAGTGTAGAGAGCAGCTGTGGATGTCGTTGAGAAACTCACACAACAGTTCATATCAATTGCAGTGAAATAAAATTGTTAGTGACTTAGGTGAACTTATTCATGCATTAAATTATCCATTGCATATGCCCCACGTTTTAAATCATCTGTATGGGGCTAGGAGTAATTATTTTATGCTTTTTAGTTCGTTTTAAAAACATGGTATATTAAAAATTTATTTTTTATTTAAATAATTAATAAATAAGTTTTTAGGTAAAAAAATTATTATTGGTGTGTGTAAAAAATCATGGATTATTTTCGTATTAGTAACATTAATGATTCTTAAAATACGATTCAATTTTGATTTGTAGCAGTTCACTCTAAAAGGGCGCACTTTGTCGAGCCTAATTTAAGAAACACACAACATTTTTCACAGTAATTATTTTCAATATAGGGTGTTTTGTAATTTTCAATAAAAACTATGGGTAGTGAAATCCTTGTAAAATTATTCTTATAATGTCTTTTAAAATTTGCGTACTTATTTGGGTTATGTGTTAGACAACCATAGCATGTGAGTTCTGCAAATTGCACTTTTAGTTTTTCGTTTTCAACTACCCAGGCCTGATCTGCGTGAACCACCACATTTATGTTAATATTAGTAATACAATCGTTTTATCGCAATAAATTCGTGGGGAAAATGGGTTGTTGAGATATAATTAAAATAAAGAAGCATGCTATAAATTATAATTTTTGTTAAAAGTTTAATCTATTAAATAATTTTAAAATGCACTACTTGTTAAATCAAAAACCCTAATATGTATAATAATATTATTAATGAGCAATTTTATAAAATTATTATTTGCAAGGGACCCTGTTACCTAATATCATTCTTATTAATTTTATGAAACTATAATAAATTATTATGTCACCTTCTGACCACTTCTATAAGATGTTTAAGACAAAATTCGAATAAAATTAACATCTAACGTTCTCTGTTAAAAGTTTTATGAAATTAAAATATTATTATTAAAAATGTCACAAAATGTGAGAAAAAAAGCTGCGATTCCAAATTATTGAAAATCCTTACTTCTAATTACCAATAGATGTTTTATAAAAGATGATAATGTATCAGATAGGGTCAGAGTTGGTGCTAAGCAATTTGGAAGAGCACCCAAAGCAGTGCCTATCTATCTTAGAACTGGCCCTCGCTAGGGTTGAAGTAAAATAGTTATTTTTAAACTCTTCAGAATTTAGTTTTTCCGTAACTCTTATACCTTAAAATAGTCAGAAATAATCTAAATACAGACAAACTCAATGGCTGCCTTGTAAACAATAATGAAAGGATTATCCAACTTGAAGAATCCCTAAAACCAACATTGTACTAGTGTTATTTCGCCACATAAATTAGTAAATTAGTATAAATTAGTCATATCAGAGAGATCCTATAAACTTTCACAAATTACAAAAACCAAAAAAAATATTCAAATTTTAGTTATCCTCATTAAGTTACCCTCATTGATTTGCTTTTTTATTATCTAATGCCATTAATGATGAAAAACCTCTTATGTTGATAATAAAATTTTATAAAACTTTTTAATTAATTAATTTTACTACTTATATATATATAATTAATTTCATAAATTTATATGTCAATTATATAAGCAGATATTCGAAATATGGCAACCAAATTACCCATACAGCATTTTTGAAATTAATCTACTATAAATCAGGGGTGGGCAACAGCTGGCTCGCGACGATGTCGAATCTGGCTTGCTGTTAAATAGGAACAATGACTAGGTGGAAAATTTATAATGTACAATCATTGGATGGATTGTGTATATTTATGAATGTTTACTGTTATTGTGTAGTTATTAATATATGGTATAATTTGTATATAACTTGAGTAATTAGTACATAGCTGTGTATTATTATTATGTAGTAGTTTATAGTGATGTGTAGCTGATATTGGCTAAATAAACGAATATAATTATTATTATTAAAAAAATGTATAAATATAGAAAATCCATACCTAAAAAATTATCAAGATTAGAAAACTGCCAAAGCTGTATAGTATACCGCGATAGAATGATGACGATTTCTTTTGTTAATCGTTCAATCTATGCTGGCCTGCATCATGATACAAAAATTTCATTTAGTCCGTTGACGAAAAAGTTGCCCACCCTTGGTATAAATTAATATTCTGGTTAGTTGTTTAAAATTGCAAAGTTTTCAAAAAATTAATTCAAGTTATTAAATTGCAAATGCTTTCCTTCGGTAAAATTACATAAAAATAAAATAAAATGTGGTTTCTAAATTTTACATCACATAGGAAATATTTCACCATCAATGGCGGTAAGTACCTCTAGTTTTTGTGTTACAATACTCATGCTATGGCGGCGTGGCTGATTTAAATAGCCTGCTGAAATAGGTATGCTCAAGGACATCTACAACATGCAACATATAAATTGATAAAAAAACATGCAATTATAAAAAACTACCAAGCTTATTTTAAAATAAAAGTAATGTCAACAAACCCTAGCTTTCTTGGAGGTATTGGTGCGTTTAATTCGATTGACCACTGCTTCTATAAACTTTAAAAACCCCTCAACCATCTGACTGTGTTCTACATTAGTGGCAGAAGCATAAATATCACAGTGAGGAGATCCTTCGATTATTCGTTTTGTGGCTGCATTATTTAAAGGTAGAAGATAAAGTCGAAATCTAAATAATATAAATTATGTAGGTAAATTATGTACGAACTTGAGTTATTAATGTTTACCTCCAAAATTTTAATGCATCTACTAAAACAAAATCTGTGTCTCCTCTTGTACAAATGTAATGATCTAAATAATTCCAGTTATAGTTTTCTAATTTTTCTGTTGTAAAACTAACCCAAGACACTTCGTAGGTGTCATGATACGGTGCTTGAAACCTGTATATGTAATGAATGTTGAAAGGAGGATATGGATGCCTAAAATCGTTTGGTATGTACAAAAATTATGGATTCAATTAAATAATCATTTAATAGGTAGTTACCTGGGTCTGTATCTCGTAACGGTAATTGCATTTCCACTTAAAGATATTTTATGAAAGATTCTTCCAATAGATAAATGATAAGTTTCTGAAGATTCCGACTCGGCCATCCTTTTTCTTAATAAAGAATTAGTATTTCCACTTACTTGCGATTTTCCCAAGGACTGATCAAAAGAATCGGGTAAAAGAATTAATTGAAAACCTTGCGCCAAGCGTTGAGAAACTAATTCTTTAAATACTTCAATTGTAGTCAGCGGCTTTTTATAATTTGCACGCTGTTGAGCAAAATCTGCATTGACATCATCAGGCAGTAAATTGTACAAAGACACAACATAATCAATTTGTAGAGCCCGTTTGTCGGGAAAATAATCAGTGGTTATTGGTAAACAAGCCGGTATTGTTAAAGATTTCCAATCAACACCTAATAACCAAAATTATATTTTATTACTATAGTTATTGTGATATAAAATATGCAGTTAGTGAATAGATAAAAGTTTTGTCAAAGCCAGTGAAATATTTTTATTCTTCATGTCAATACTAAATTATTAATTTAGTAAATTTGACGTGACCAATAAAAATAATGCCAATATAAAAAAAATTTGCACTATACTATGGGTTAGATACTATCTATAATTAAAAATTAACAAAGCATTGCAAGCAATAATTCTAAACTACAAAAATAAAATATTTAAGTGCATGTATTGTTAAAATATATTTTTTTAATTTTTCAACATTATTTATAAAATGATAAAATTGAAATTTCTACTAGAAAAACTAAAAATACGAACTTTACAAAAACCAGTTTAATATTAAGAAAATTCAAATATTAATCTCCACAACAACTGTTTATATCAAATTTAGACACCATAAGTGATAGTGGAATGTACTTGGAACAAAAAAGATAGGGTTTTGGTAGAGCTGTCAGTTTCACAGAAGCAGAAACTCACCTTCTTTATAAGATTCTATTAAGCCTTCGTAAATATTTCAAAATGAGAAATTCCCAAACATTTTTAGAATTTAAAGTAAACAATAAATTGTTTGAATTTTCAACGAGAAGTAACAAGAAGTAAACATTGAGATAACAATAATTAACGTTATTATTCAATTCTATAAGATATATTACCATACCCTTACCCGAAAACCGGACAAGGTTTTTACCAATTTATTGAATGTTGCATGAAAATTAATAATTTAATTCTAAAACGAACAGATGCTTGAAAAACCAGACATCTGACAATTTTACTTCCTGTATAGAAGAAACTTTGTTGAAATTAGACACTTATGGTAATTTCCCAGTTATCGCTTTGCTTGCAAAGTGCTTGCTACAGATTAATGTTGACTGTGGTTTAATGATCTTAAAAAAATATTTTAAAAACCCATTGCTTATATTAATCTGCAATCAACATCAAGATCAAGACTAAAGATTTATATTTTACAAGATTGATTATTATTATTATGTCAAATAATTAAACGCTATAAATGTGTAAAATACGAATACAGATCAAATTTTCAATTTTTGGACATGTTGGGTTTTGAAAATAAGCTCCTCATTGTTTATATTAAGTATTTAGGAACCTACTAGGTACTTATGTTTACAAATTAAAAACATCTTACAATTAGACAAGCAATAAGCTATTGCCATGAAAATGTTATGAAAAATTGATTTTTACTGTTCACCTGGCTTATTAATTTTTTCAATTTTTACTTTACTTAAGTAATACTCAAGATTTTAAGTAATAAACATTTAATAAAAATGCGTAATTAGTTAAGAGTAAACTAAGTAATTGATTGATAATTTATAAAAAAGTAAAAAATATATTGAAAACAACTTTTCGCCTTGTATTGGCTGTAAGCAACACTACTGCACAATTACCATGTTGAAATATGCATGCACAATGAAAGTAATAACAATATGTACACAAGTATTACCTACTAGCAGAATAACTTAATTTATAATACGTACATATCCAGTAAAAGAAATAATAAACTAATGCCAATCTACATAGGGTGGTAAAAAAGTAGAAAAAGTAAGAAAAGAAATACGTGTTGGCCAATATATAGAGACAATAGGTCACATGGAAAGCTTTTGCAGTTAAGTACAATATATCAATTTTTATAATGCAATTCAACTACTAGAACTAGTAGTAGTGTCACTGCATTCAGATAAAGATTATGTTATTATTATTTATATAGTACATACATACCATCAAAGATGATAGTACTAAATAATAAGAGGAGTTTATACACGACTCCAACAAATTAGATGTTCTATTTCAAAAAAATTCAAATTCACTGCAAAAATAAGTTTGCATTTTAGAAATATGAAATATTAGATACCTACCTATATTATATTTACAATTTGAAAGAAGCAAAAACTTTCCGTTTGGCCCAATACATTGTTCTACAAATAATTAAAAAAATAACTCAAACCTATAAGCACTTCGTTGACTGCATTGGCCACCGATCCATCATAGAAATGTCATGGAAATAAACAACTAGTTACATTAATTTAAAAAAAATAAATATTTTTCAAGCATAATATAAATTTTTATGTGTAATAAAGAAGAATAATGAACAAATACATTTTTGCAACGTGAATGTGGTAATGCGAATACACCTGGAACATATTACGATAATGAATTTTATATCTTTAAAAAAATCTTTAAGTACCCAATATACCTGTGTTAACCTTCTTTGGTTGCATAATGGGGTATGAAGATAAGAACAGAAGACAAAATGTGAACTCGATAAGTAACAGTTTACAAAACCTTCCAGGTTTTATGGAAACATTAAAGAAACTTTATTAAGACATCAAGATAGACATTAAGTATTAAATTTTTAATTTCTATTCCATAGTTATTTTAGATCTCAGAAGAAATTTTATTTTAAGTAAAATAGAGCAGATATCTCGATAAGCCTGGATCAACAAATTATTAAAATAAAAGAAAAAAATTTTAAAAATTATGCACAATTAATTAAAGTAATTAATGGGTATTGCTGGTCTAAAACTTGAACAAATAAATGTCTATACATGTTACACCGCACCGGTACAATTTTTTGTGAGCACATCATACACAATACATTAAATACATAAAACGCACAATTAGATATTTTACACGCAGCATAAAACGACTTATAATTTTATGTTTTTTGATGCTGAACACCAAATATAAAATTTAAATTTATCGGCAACAAATCACCAATTGTTGGTTAATAAAATAATTTTTGTAATAACACGTACCCGTTGTGATTGCTGGAGTCCACTCTTGTTCTCCAGTGGCCCCCCACAAAAATGTTAAACTTTTTGATGTTATCTTGTTGGAGGTGTAATTGTGATGACCAGGACTTTGATAATTAGGTCGCTTTTTTAAATCTGAAAACAATACACATTACATACCTACATTTTAATCCATTAATTAATCTTTGCGAGTGTGGCTCTAGACCTACTTGCACTGAAGCTTACGCTTATTGTGCCCCGTCTTTGCTCGCCCCCAGACTGGCAATTGTACTCGCATTATGCCAGGCGCACAGCCATCATGCGACCAGCCTAACTTCCCCATCAACTCGTGCCCCCAACAGCGGTAGGTGTTACGAACAAAGGACTCCCTGCCTCACAACCCACCAGTGATCACACCGAGCCAATGCTGTGTGTTAACTGCAACATGTCGATGTTCACCGGAGGACCAAGTCAAGAAGCCCCGCAATTCGCACCCCACCAGTGCCAGGTCCCACCGCAGTAGCTGGGTATAGCTCCCTGACCAACCCGGTTCAACGCCTAACCCGCCAAGCGTCGTGCAGCCGAGGGGCGATTTGCCCTCCGAAGCACGGGAGACGGTCATAGATAGAAAGAGTCAGAAAGAAAATTTTTCTTACTAGACTCCTCCCGGGATCGAACCGGGTGCCTTTGCATCAATAGTTGATCGCTCAAATACCTACACGCACATACCTACATAATACTTTTATATTTTAAAATAAATCTTAAAACTTGCATTCTAAAAGTGCTGCAGTTAATATAGGATGTGTTGTGGAATTTGTAATACTTTGATCCATATTTGAATTGTCATTTAATATCGTTGTGGTAATGTCCGATTGAGCAGGTACTGCTTGATAATGATGTTGTTGTATGAGAACTCCGGTAGGTCCTAAAATTATAAAAAAAATTTAATTTCAATCTTAATTAATAAATAATAATAATTATACTTTAGAAATAAATTCAACAATTTCAAGTTAAGTGATTTTTAATTAAATTTATTATAAATTAAGAACTTTTTTCCCCACTTACTTTTTTTAGAAAATTTTGAATAGTCTGTGTTAATCTTAATAAGGACGTTAATTAACTTCTTGAGTCGCGTCCATATTAAACATTAAGTAATAAGGTTGCGAGGATAGGTAATAAGGTTGAGTGGACAGTAATAAGAAAACACACTATCTTAATAGATAGACATTTTGAGGATATTTTTTTCCTCTTCTTCAGGATCAATTAAAAACTGTGTGCATAACTATTAAAAACATACATAACAGCAATCTTAAGATAGTTTGTAGTTGTATTTATTTAATTATTTTGTTATTTTTAATTTTATAATTTTGTTGAGTGCTGTTATGTTCCGACTGTATGTTTTTAATAGTTGTGTACACAGTTTTTAATAATTGATCCTGAAGGAGATCTTCGAAACGTCGATTGATTAAGAAAGCGTGTTTTCTTATTACTGTCAACTATCAAAGCAAACTTATTACTTAATGACATTAACCTTAACATGGCAAATAACAATGCTATTTGACCATAAGAACAAACCGCGATTAAAAACAGAGTACAGATAACGTATCGTGCTCAAATTTACAACATGATATATTTGAACATTTGTCGATAATATGTTATAATTAGAAGTAAAAGCATTTATAGTTAATGAATAAATCAATAAACAAAACAGGCCTTTGAGCGATTCAGTTTTTATTTATTGTAGTGAAAATAGTAAAGTAATCGTGCTGTATTTGCAGTATGTCATTACAAAGCGTCCATTTGGGATATTGGGGTAACGATATTAATTGAAGTTCTTCTATTCCTATGTTGCTAATGTTATTTGCAGTTTGGAAAATGTTTCGTAGATGGCCCGCATAAAATATTATCCAGTCTTATTTTAAGAAAAGTGGGTTTTGAAATTACTGTCAAAATTTGCAAAAAGTGGAAAAAAGTATTGTCACATATTCTACTGTCACATTATCAGACTACTCACTTTGAAAAAGATAGTATAGTACGTGTACGAGCTTATTTATGTATTTATTTAAATTTTTTATAAAATGGTTAAAGCACGACTGTGAATAATAATAAAATAGTCCACAACTACGGTGACCATTCGTACTGGTTTTGTCAGGAAAGTACTGATTTTGCCAGGAAAGTACTGCTTTTCTATTCTTCTACCTACTGAACACTGTCCCAGAAAAAAACAGGCCACTTTTAGGTACATGAAATACCTGAAGATTTGCAATTTAAGTTGTCAATATAAGCATTTTTTGCATACAGAACTATTTTCTGAATACGTAAGCAAAAAAAAAAGTACAAACTAACAGAGGCATCGGTAAATTTTGCTGCTTGCAATATCGTCAGCTGAGAATTATATTGTACCAAGTCCATTTTTAAAAATTTGAAGTTATTGTGCTACAAAGTTTCCTAGTAACTAATTGTACCATATCCGCTTATTTGACAATATAAAATTCAATTGTGCAGCATGTTAAAGCCAATATTTTTTGTATTAAGTCCTTAAAGTTATATCTGTTTGAATTATACTGTACCAAGTCCACAGCCTATCGTCAAGTCGGAAATAAACACGTGAATAGGACTTGGTACAAAATAATTGTTACTAATAAAATCAAAGTCGCATGGTTTATGATGTGACTTGATTAGTCACGGCCACACAAAGGCATTTAAAAGGAAAAGAAGAGAGTAAACGCGAGAAAGGTGCAGATCGAATAATGATAGGAGATGAAACTATAGCAATCATTTCGTTTGATATGCAAAATGTATATTCTCTACCGAAAGTTAATGTTTCAAATTTTTTTTATAAATGAAAATTCAATGTGTATAATTTAACAGCATATTGTAATCTGAATAAAAAACTTATTATGCTTTTTGGCATAAAATGTTATCTGGTAGAGCAGGTTTCTTTCTCAGGTCCATTCTTGGAAGGAATTATTAAGAGATTAACCAAAAATTTATAATTTGGTCCGATTCGTGCATCCCACAAAATAGAAATAGCATTATTATTATTATGTCTTTTCGGTTGTACTATTTCATGAAAATGCACCCACAGATAAAATCTATCTAACAAAAATTTTCAGAACCTGGGCACAGCAATGTACAAGAGATTGATGCAGTACACAGCATTCTTGAAAAAAAACTTTGTTATACAGAAATATACAGTCCTATATCTTTATTAAGGAATATCATCAATATCTCCAACTCGACGAAAAAATTAATTGTTATACAAATGAATAAACCAAATTTCTTTGATTATCAGAAATACGCAAAAATATTTTCATACAGCAATATTCCATTTTCGAAGGTAAAATACAAGTACCTTATAACAAACGCCGCGTATAAAACATAATTTTCTGGAGAACAACTTACAACAGTATTGCTAAATCGTAAAACTCGTAAACAAATTAAAAAAACAGAACAATTTGTTGACATTAATGCAGTTTCTGTAATTTCCATCGTTCCAGTAATAGATGAGAAAAAGAAATCCGGTATCAAATCGATTTTAAAATACATAGAATGCAAGTTTTATAATAGTTTTAATATTAAGTAATACGAAAAAATGTATTTTTGTAATAATAAAATATAATTTATTATACAATTTATAACAATGTCGCACTATTTCTCAAAAATCTCAATAATGGACTTGGTTCACTATGAAGTCTGACTACCATTTTTTCAAAAGTAGTAAAATTTTTTAAACCAAGTCCATTTTAAGAAATTAATTTTTAAGGTTTGCAACTTTAATTTATAGGGGAAATCGACTTAAATAAGTTGCAAATAATAGTAAAAAATGAAATCATATAATATAAGCAACTTTATTTGCAAGCTGAACGAAAACAAACTATTCAAATATTTGACCGTCATTTTCTCGAAAGTGATTTATTAGGACTTGGTACAGTATAATTCTCAGCTGACGATATATAGATATCAGGGTCATCTACTAGTAGTATTTGAAAATAATTGATACTTTTTGCCACCTTAATAACAATGTTGATATTTTACATAATTAAACATATTTTAAAAGTCAATTATACTGAATTTTAAATAAAAAGTATTATTTACATACCTTTTGGAAATATGTGTGTCCAACGACGACGATTTGAAGTTAATTTAATAGTAACGTGGGTAGGATCGAAAGGATTAATCAAAGCCTTACGACGTCGAATTTCGACAGAAGCGGAATTTATGGTTGGCGATGATCCGGCAGATCCAACAATAGGGCGAGATGTTACAGAAGGTGGATCTTTAATATTGAGTATTATAAATAATAAAAATATATTATTCCAATGTAATTTTTATTCAAACCTTCATTTTGTTTATTACTAGCTGATAATATTGGACTTGTAGATACAGCAGCAGAAGGAATAGTAATAGCTGCAGAATAATTAGGTAAATTGCAAGAATGACGTACATCCGGATCAGATAATTTTCTGTGATTTTTTAGTTGTTCGTCATTATCCAATAAACTTTTTGAATACCTTTTAAATTGAGTTGAAGTTTGCTGCCTTAAACTAATGATTAAAAATAAAATTAGAAATTGATTAAAGATTAAACCTATTGAAAATTTTACCCTACTCCGTAAATTGGTGGTAAATGAAAAACTTGAGCATCATATGCATCGTAATCGAAAAACGAGTTATGTATATATTCAGTCTCGGCTAATAATTTAGATTTTGGTATCTCTTTGAGTCTAGTTTGCTCTTCCCGGGTAGAAACTGGAAGTTTTATTCTGGGCACAAAATTTGAATAAGCAATTTTTTTATTTGTAGAATAAAAGGACAAATTAATCCAATGGGGCATAGAATAATCATCTGGAATATTCATTTGATTGTCTTTGTTATGAAACTAAAATAAAAGTATTTCTAAACTAACTCCATGGAGTAACATAAAAATTAAATTGTATTTAGAAACAATTTCTTTTTCGGTAGGTCGTTCATGTTAAGATGTTGAACCCTCCAATTAGTCTTTTTTCTTTGCAATTAGATTGGATTCTATTTGTTTTGCAAAACTGACAAAAAAGAAAAGTTATAAGCAAAAGATACGACTGCTGCTATTTTTTCTCAAATATCTCAAAAACTAAGCAAGATAAAGTAACAAATAAACTATGCATACTATTCTTTGTACAATATAAAATTAGCTTTATTGTTAAATGAATCACTCGATTTATTTGCGTCATCAAACTTAAGATTCTGAAAAGCCTTTATTTCGTCATTTGGACCAAAGTTTATTTTTCCTTCATTAAATTTTTTATTTTTAAAATCTAATATTTATTTACAATTTATTATTATAAAAAAATTAACTGCGACGACCAGCATGTGCAAGCTAAATCACCGACTTGACAATAAATGCTGATCAAATAGTCCCTATTGTGCTTAGTTTTTAAAATATTTCAGAAAAGAACAATAAAAGTAACGTCTTTTGTTTATTGTTAATAATTTTCTAATTAGCGTTAATTTTGTAAAGCTAAATGAATCCCACTTATGGCACCTTAAACAAAAGCGACTTATGGTATTTTCAACCTAGATAAACTAATTTGAGAGTCTAATACGATTGCCCTACAGAACTTGAGAAAGAATTTGCGTTAAAATTTCGTTTCTTACCTTCAATAATGGGACAGCGTGCAAAGGTTGCTCTCCAACACAAACCAAATCACTTCCAACACCATTATCAATGACACGTTGTTTTGTAACATTTGTGAGTTCACGATCGACTTCAAAAATACCCACACCGGGTGTTATAACTACACTCAATTGACCAGTTCTGTCAAAACTTCGATCCAAATAATGTTTTTCGAAAACTAAATAAATCCTCGACTTTAATAAGTAAATACATATTATTATTAAAAGATTTAAAACTTATTACCGTTTAAAGATATGTTTAGCACTTCGAGAAAATTTCCCTGAGTGGCTGTACTATTACTAGCAGAAGGAATTGTTATGCCAGGTCTCGAATGATATTCCAATACAATTTTTAAATAACCAGAAAATAAACGTCGTAATTGAACTAGTATTCCACTCCAATCATCGTATCTTTCATTCTGTACGGCCACCCTGAAATGGTTATATAAAAGTAAGCACTTGAAAAAAAAAAGATGAAATAAAAACCTATAAAAATCTTCATGAAATCTTCCTCTATAATCTTGCTGCAAACATTCTCGCATATGTTCGGGAAATTCTTCTAAATTACTAGCATGGTAAAATGTTCGAGAAAACAATACAATTGTAACTTCATGATTACTGCCATTTCGTTTCCATTTTTGAAACAAATCGGCCATAAAGCCATTAACTGCTTTTTCGAAATATAAATCGCCGTGAATATCAAAATCCCACATTTCTGAAGACATTTGTATAAATAAATAAACCATCGAGGTAGACGATCTAAAGACAATTTTAGTGTCGTCTGTTATAACACCACATGCTACTCGATCGCCTTGTGACCACATCTCGTACACTTGACAACGTATAGCTCCACCACAAAACTCTAATTTCTTGTTTGTATAAACACAACTATCCGCCTGTAAATATCACTTGTAGTTTATGTTTAAAATAACATCTTTCAATCAACAGGTGCCGTTCGTAAAAAGGTAAATATTAATAAACAAATTCGCCTTACCAAGCTTTTTTTAAGTCTCCACATTTCAGAACGCCCCATATATTGATCCTTAAATGTTAATTCGACAGAATCTAAAGCAACGTCACTCGGACTCACAATCCTAACCAATACATCTTTGTATGTGCGTAAGATAAATGCAGCTGCGATACTTTGTTCCACACTAATTGTATCTAAAATGTCGGCTTTGAAATGTAATCCTGCATATATTAAATAAACTTTACCTTTGGTTTGAAGATCGTCCTTAAAACTATTAACTTGTAACAAGAGTCGAGGGTTTTCCTCTTCTGGTTGAGGATGATAAATTTCGACAATATCTCCTTCTTTTAATTCGGGATAATCTTTAGGACTAATGAGTATATCTTCCTCTAAAGAGTTTTTATTATAAAAAAAAATAATTTACTACCCGCAATAGATTCATTAATTTTTCTTACCACTAAAAGCTTTTTGATGTACAATAAGTCGAAACGACTTCATTTTTAAGAAAATAAATAATATTATTTTGGTGTATGTATTATACTTTAACTTTCAATAATCATCGTATTGTAATAAATGGTATATAAAATATAATATCACAAAACAGACTATTTACGATAATAATACTTATTAACAACAACACAACAGCTGATAATAATATTAAAGGTTAGTTCACAAAGAGTAGTTCAACAAAACACCAATCAGCAACATTAAATGTAAATTTTATACTTCTTATCTTCTATGGTTAGTAATAATCATGATAATAATTAAATATAAATAGCTGTTTCTGCAGCAATTACAAACGTTTTGAATTTGTCAAGAGCACGTGCTCATTAGTTTACCCATAAAAAAATCGGATGAAAAAAAAATATTTCCCACCAAAGAGTATAATATAGAGATCTATATAGAGTATATAGAGATCTATATACTCTTTGTTCCACTATATACTCTGTTGCCACCACAAACCAATTAGAATCAAAATCTAATCAGCTCTAATGCTCGGTTTCACAAACACTTAAACTGATTATATTATATAAGCCTATGCTATTTAAGACCAGTAGTATAGCGCAAAGCATACACGGGTTGACTACGACGCGGTAAGTCACGGTTCAAACCCTGTTCGCGTTAGATACACTGCTGTGATCAAAAAGTCCAATATCGATCTGTGGACTATGGGAAAGGCAACGGGAAACCACCCTATGAATTATACTCCCTGGTAAATTCATCTTAGCTTCTGCCAAGTTGAATCGCCAACGTCCGAATGACCGGATATGGCACACGAAGAAGAAGAAGATGCTATTTAAGTCTAAGCCGAAATCGCAGTTTAAATGTTTGTGAAACCGGGCATAAGTCTCAATATAAAGATACGAAATCCCAAATTTAGATGTAAAGAAATAGTTCCCATGAACCAATTTTGACCAAAATCTAATCAACTCTAACCCTCAATAGAAGAATACAAAATTCCAAATTTGGTTTTAAAATTTCTATTATTTTTTGAGGTAGAGTGCACACAAAATTTTATCACACACACACACAGACATTTTTTGGAAATAATCTGATTTAGCTCATGGAACCTCAAAAACTGTAAATCAATACTTTTTCATATTACTTACATGATACAGGCAGACCTACAAAAGGATGTAATGATGGTATTCAGCAGATCCTGAGAAATAAAGGAATTTCGTGGGAGCAGGCAAGAAGGAACGCACAGAACAGAGAAGAATGGCGGAGATTTATAATGTAAACACAAACTGTAGCACAACCTCGACACCTTCGGGTAAAAGAGGGTTTTGATTATAAATAAAATAAATTAATTATTAATGGAAAATATAAATCAAAATAATATCAAGCTATCGGTGTTAAATAAAATTAATTTTGTTAAGATCGGTCCCTATATTGAGGTGTTCTAAAGTGAAGTAATCCTTCATCGGTATCCTTAAAGATTAATCACTCTGTGCTACTGCTTTTCATCTAACATTATAGATAAGAGAGATACACTATCTCTCTTATCTATGTCTAACAACAAATGTAGATTGAATGCTCCTTTTGCTTACCAATAATTAAAATGTTCATCTCTTCCAATTCCTAATAAGTCTAAAGCAGTAAGGTGGTGGCGGTTCCATTATAATAACACAATTCAACAATAATAATTATATTATAGGTATACAGTCTGTGTATGATTAGACAAGTTAATAAATTTTGTATACCAGTATAAATAACACTATAATAAAATATGTTGTGGCTCACAACTACCGTATTGGTTCTTCTTATGCCAACAATAATTTTTTGTGAGTCGAATAACTTGATTACAAAAGCTAGAATAGAGGTAAATTTAACTGTTTAAATTGAGAGTCGATTTTACTATAATTCCTTATTTTTAATTTTAGAGCTGTCCCGGTTGCCGATTAAATAAATTAACCGACGTAAAAAAGTTTGTATACGAAGACATTCCTAAATACCAAAATGTAGAATTCAGAAAAATTCAAGGGGCTATACCTGAATTGGTGTTTTTAAATGAAAATGATGACGAATTGGAACGTATATCGTTAGTTGAGTACAATAGAGATCAGTGTAACGATTTACTTTTAAAAAATGGTTTCAAAATTAAAGATAAAGAGCTTTAATCTTACATAATATTTATCTATGGATTGAACAATATAAATAAGTTAAAAATGTTTGTTTTTAATTTATTACTAAATGTCCTGTATTGTCATTTTGAAATTACAAGTTTCTCAACATAATTAACCTTGGCCACGTAAATACTGCCGCCCATTATAATAATTGCTACGTTTAATTATTACCTATTTTTTAAAGATTTAATATGATATCAATAATTCTAATGCAATCTCATCTAAATATATTTTTCGAGTTTGATAGATTTTTGAGAGCCATTGTATCTATGTATAAGAGCGACGACTCTGTGGTGCTCAAGCACTCCCCACAAAATAACAGGTGAAAAATAAACAGAAGAAAATTTCATTTGTGGTGCAAGTGAAGAAAAAAATAAATTGAGCTTCGAAACTGTGTTTTCATCAAACGAATGACTGTTCGTAAGAACACTTGCTTTATGAGTGAGAATTAGAAATTCCGCAATTTTGAATTTTGTAATAAAGCCGTAAAACTTTCACAAACACAATAAGCATCAAATTTGAGGCAATTTACTTTTTTACTCAGTTTAGTATTATCCTAAGAGAAAACTAGACCATTATAATGTATATATTTAGAAATACAACTTTCATGAGGGTTAAAGTTTCCTTCTTTTTCATCTTCATCGTCTGCACGTTTCCTTCTTTTTCCATGTATGTAAATCAATATTATAATTGCATTTCTAAATCTTCAAAGTTTAGGTACCATATATATCGCAAAATTTTATTTGAAATGAAAAGAGATTTACATTATCATTGAAAATAATTTGCTCGGATGGTTGTTGAACCCAAAAAAGTATTCCTAGAATTTAATAAAAAAATAATGGTAATAAATAAATTCCTAATAAATTTTTAAAAGGGTAGTACACAATTTTGCAAAAAACCTACTGCATATTTTAACTTGCTGAAACTGGGGAGTTGCTCGTTTCATGTCTTCGCTCTAAGACCTCTTCAACATTTGTTACATCTGTGTGCATATTAGCTGGTGCTATATGCCACAGTGCTGGAGTTAAGCAATAAGATCGAGAGCATTGTTCAATAATTTGGGAGTTCGTGCAGCATAAATAAACTAATGGTTAAGTGGGGATAAACTAAAATATTGTTGCTATAATTCAGAAATTCTAGAATTAAACTTGGTTCACCTCACGACGTTGTGTTTTTGTATTGGTTTCTTCTCCACGACTAATTTATTTTCCACTACCTACCAGTAAAGCTACAACAATTTATAACAGTCCGATACATTGTTTCATAAACAATGGGCGCGGACTTGTAAAGTCAATACCAATGTTTGTCACATTGGATTTATTTTTTATCAAGAGTTTTGAATTGAATTTTGTATTTAGTAAAGCATGGAATGACATAGCTTAGTTAAAATCTGCGAATTACTTCTATCAGTACTTATAGTTCTGCGTTTCTAAAAATATTCATCTGTTAACGCTTAAACAACCTCATTTTGTAAATAAATGATCACATATGTACACAGGTAGGGGAGAGTTGGATAAAACGGGATACTTAGCGACATTAATGCTTCATAACTTTGTAAATAAACTAACACAAACAACAATATTTTGCCTCTAGTTTTATTAGTATTTCCTTTTTATAGTACAAAAAGACTATTTTTAAATAATTAAACGGAAGCCCAAAAAAAATTATCTTTTATTATGATATACGGTTATTCCGGTTTGGCAACCTAGTCAGTAAAACGGGATAACGATGAACTTTTTTGTTTAAAAATAATGTTAGAACCTTGATTGACAGAAAAAATAACGCACTAAAATTTAAATTAATTTTAAAATAAAACTGCTTATAAGAAAATTAAAACAAAACTGCTTCTTATGAACAGAAAACGCAGGAAAACTCTTCATCATCACTGTTATAAGGAGAAATAATGCCGAGTCAAGTTCTATCTGACTGGTTAGTATCCGTATTGCCCAACTGTAAATTTCAAATGACACAAAATTGTGTAACCGTACACTTGCAAACATTCGACTGTCACACCACAAAATAAGATTAAATTAGTACAACTACAGTAAAACAAACATCTATTAAATTCAATAACTATTCAGTAGAAAACATTCCCTATAGCTGAATATTACGTGGTATTTAGTTTTGCCAGACTAGTCCGTTTTGATTGAAACTTGCCTACCTATGACATGATTTCTATATTGGAAAAAGATCTTCATCTACAAAACTTGTTTGTTCGTTTTTTTGTTGTTGTTCCATTGTGAACGATTGATGATATTTTTCCTTCTTTAAAAAAAAATTACCCTCTTAATTTTAAAAAAGTTCTTATAATGTCCATTATTAAGCAGATAATCAAGACATGAATTGTGCTGTAGTTATATATACGCAGGGTGTTTGGTAAACATGCGGCAAAAATTCCAGGGGTTATTCCTTGGCCTATTCTAAGAATATTTTGTCCTATGATGATTTCTGAAAAACCCCTTCATTTCTAAGATACAAGGCGAACAAAATTTGTGACAGTAACAACATTTTATTATCAAAAAGTACATGTAAAGTTGCTGAATCTACAATAATTGTTTGAAATGACTTCCTTCAGCCTGGATACATTGTACAATAGTCTAGCTTGTGCTGAATTGCCATCAGCAAGTCCGTACATGAAATGCACATCAGTCATCTCGGCGTTCGTGTAGTGATTCATAGTAGAGGTATTCACTAACTATTAAAGACACGTCAACAGCCAAAAGCCACCTGTGATAATAACGATTTCAACAAATATGGTTGTCGAAAATTTTGTTCACCCTGTATCTTCGAAACAAAGGGCTTTTTTAGAAATTATCATAGAGCAAAATATTCTTATAATGGGCCAAGGAATAACCCCTGGAATTTTTGCCGCATGTTTACCAAACACCCTGTATAATATTAAGTCTATAATCTTTTAATTCTTTGTGTGGCACCATCTGTCATAGATATTTTCTGATCTCCCTCTTAATGAACATTTCCAATATCTGAACAACTCGATCATGCAGACACAGTCGTCGTATATGATGCAAACTATATCCAATTGACTACAACAATATGCATAGTCAACTTACAATTTCCCTTGCCAGTTTTTTCCCTCGTTGAGATGGCTTGAAAAATAATAGCAATGGTCATGATAGAGGTAATAAAATCCATCTGGAGTTTTTCCTTACCCTACCTAAAAATTCAGTAATGCTTTTCAGTAACAGATCTGTATAGTAAAAAATAAATATAAAGTAAAATTAATTAATGAGAGGCATCTAAAAAAAACAAAAGAATGGTCAAACATAAGAAATAAATTGTTGCTACCGTGGGAAAAATTAATGCAGTTTTTGAAATTACTCAATAAGTTTATTTCCACATTTTGAGTCATCACATAACAATGAAACAAAGTTCAATGTTTAAATTTACGATTTAATCGGCAATAAAACTTAGTTCAAGTAAATAATTTTTTTAATATAAAGTTAAAATCCCGACTTTATTTTTTATACAATATTTTTATAACAAAATGTGTAGTTTACCATGGAATGCCGCTAGTGTCCCCAATTATTACTACTAAATAAAATTTGGTGTTTGTGAAGAGACCAATGCTGTAAATTAAAGACGTCATCGATAATATACACATTTAAGATTACTACCAGAAATGATACAACAAATTCATATTAATATTGGCCATATTTATGCAAAGAGCAACCAAGCGATGAATATTATAGCCAGCCAAAGGAAAAGTTTGGATAAATATTGCTCCTCTAAATATTGTGGGGTGCCGTGGGGAGCTGCACTAGGACGCGGATCGCCAAAATTAAAAGTAGAAGTAAAAAATCCAAATGGAAATGCTCCTATTCCAAATGACATATGAAATCCTGTATCACCAAACCCAAAACCTACAAAATATAAACCTTAATAAAGTTGCATCTAATTCCCATTTTCAACCAATTAACCAGAAAAATTTGAACCATTTTCAGGTTCGGTGCGCTGTCCCGCAGGTCTTGGAGGTACTTTTTCCCTAGGATCTTCTTCTTTGGTACTCCCACGTCCATATAAAGGAACAACTTTCTCTTTACTTATTGCGGCTTTACATACAGGACACACTTGCCGAGTGGGTCTCGTTTCTAACCACTGATGTAAACATGGCCAACTATAAGAATATATAAATTAGATTTATTTCAATTTCTACTTGATCTTGACATCATGAACTACCAAAATAAATGTCCACACATACTAACGACGGCATCTCTTGCGGTGTCGAGACATATGTTACATTCGAAAGTCCGATCTTCCTTCTTTTCTTCGCCATCGGTTGTACCTGCACCACTGCCACTCGGTGCATTAGTTTGGTTCAAATTTTTAGAACTACTCGGTGTATTCATGCTAGACGACATCTCGCATTTTCTATCTTAAATACTGTTAGCAATGGTCAATTTTGTTACTCAAATTACACAGTAATGAAATTACTATTATTATTCTAATAAAATTGAAAAAAATGGTATAAACTTGAATGTGTGTCAAATGTTGTCAATAAAAATATTACTGGCACAAAATTAGATATAAAATGACGTGGTGTTAATACCAACAAAATCTTATGATACGCAGTACTTACATGTGACCAAGTATTGTTATTACGACATGACGTCGACTAAAATTTGTGTAATATTTTAAATTTCACTGCAAATCACGATTCCATTCAACTGGTAAAGGTAAAATTATCGTGCATCCAAAGAAACAAACATTGACATAACACAGATTGTAATTTCAGAAATTGTGATAGAGGAGGGGATAAAGGCGCAAATATTCAAATTTATTTCTATTTCGTTATTATCTATTCGTTTATTCTGACGTGCTTGTCGATATGATTTTCCGTAAATGGAACACTCGTAAATGGAAAATCAAAATAACTTTAAATTATTGATATAATAATAAATATACCATGTCAATAAATTAATTCGTTGCTTGTTGGAAAGACAAAGAATTGACATTCGGATGCTGATTGGTTACGGGAACAGAGCTCGTACTCGATTAGAAGTTCACAACAAAATCACATTTTAATAACAAATATTGCAACGAGAGAAACCAATAACGAGTGCCACCGCTAGCAAAATAGATAAAAAAAATTTTCTAGTGGGTTATATACGAGAAATTGTTCTAGACCGGGTCGTTCATCAGTTCAAGAAGATGTTTAGCTAAATATCGTCAGCTGAGAATTATGTTGTACCAAGTCCATTTTCAAAAAATTTTATAATTCAACTTTAAAAATTTATAATTCAATCAGATATAAATTCTGAGGACTTAATACAAAATAATATTGGCTTTAACATGGTCTACAGTTGAATTTTATATTGTTTTATAGACGGAAATAGTGCAATTAGTTACTAGGAAACTTTGAAGCACAATAACTTAAATTTTTAGCAAATGGACTTGGTACAACATAATTCTCAGCTGACGATATCTTACTAGAATTTCAAAAAAATCCCCATCTATCCACTCGTCGATAGTGAGAATTCCATTTTAAAATATTTGAAATTGAGGAAGTGGCATCCGTATATAAAGTGGTTTTGGTTTAAGAAGAATTCGAAGATGATCTTGACCGTAGTGAAGCCACGTTGCAGTGCCGGGAAGCGGATTCCAAAATACTATAATTTTTTCTGATGATGATAGTTTCTATCTCGGCGAGAGTCCGTCAACCCTGATTGCGATTTTTACCATTCTTTTGGTAAATTATAAAAGTTAACAATGCCAGATACACATAAAAAAAATAACATTTGCGGACGGTCTACAAATTTGGTGAAAATGCGGCTTTAAAAATTAATTCGGAATGCAATTTTATCATTGGCTCTTTTGAACTGTAACCCCGCCCCCCAAAATTGAAATCGGTTGTGGCGACAGTAAAGATACCAGAATCTCGGTTTTTACAACGAATTATGAAAGATAATGGTGTAATTAACCAATAAAAAAATTAAATTTGTGTTCGGACAACAAATTTCGGAAAAAAATCACTTTTTGTGTGAATTCGACTCTTGAAGTTGCGCCTGTCGAAACCCACTTTCCGCACCCTGCGCGACCCTCCGGGCGCTACAAGCGGTTTTGACAAGCGCTTTACTTACTAAAAACATCCCCCAGGTACCTCCAACTCAAAAAGTATGGATCTCAGGGAGCGACTGGTATCTCCCCACCACTAGTCACTGTCAACCTAGGCACGGCACATGTCCCGTCTACACAATGCATAACTTATTACGCAATATTGCGCAATAATACACTTATACGTATTTCTTATGGGAAAATTGTAATTTTTAAATTTGAATTGTGGCCTTATTACAAATCCGACTAAGTTTTTCCTGCCTTTAAAAAGCTTGTATTTTTTTATTCTTTCGTTTGATAAATCCATTTCTATAAGAAAAAGTGTACTTTCACGTGAGGGTTAACGGATTCTTGCCTCTATCTCGACGTCACAGTTAACGAGCAAAACCGTAGATATAGATTTTCTGTCAACCCACACTGGAAAATGGAAACTCACAGCCAGTTTCTATAAAAACTTAACGTTTAGACTGGTAAGGTTTTTATTTGAAAGTACTTTAACAAGTGAAATAGGGAGGTCCACGGTCGGTGCCATACACGTGCTGAAACAAATAATGGAGAAGACCAGAGAATTTGGGATGAACATGTACCTGCTCTTCGTGGATTTTAAGCAAGCTTTTGACAGAGTGAGCAGAAGAGAACTACTGGAAGCCATCAAAAAACTAAAAATACCAACCAAGATAATTAAATTGGTTGAGATGACACTGGAGAAAACAACAGCTAAAATAAAAACTCCAGCAGGTGAAACAGAGGAATTCGTGGTAAACTGCGGCGTTAGGCAGGGCGACGGACTGTCGGCTACTTTATTTAACATTCTGCTCGAAACAATAATTAGAAAAGCTGGATGCAGTGGGACGATAATAAACAAAGAAAGCCAAATAGTCGCATATGCGGATGACATAGTGATTATATCGCGAACAGTAAATGGAATAAAAAGGATCTACAACGCCATAAAAGAACCAGCGGAGGCAGCAGGCCTCGTAGTGAATGAGGGTAAAACTAAATTTATAAAGTGTCAGCGAACTAACGACAATAGCAGACATAAGCTAAAAATAAACGACAGCAGTTTCGAGCAAGTAACAAGTTTTAATTACCTAGGAGTACAGTTGAACAGCAATAACACTAGAACAACGGAGGTCAGAGCGAAGATCCAGGCTGCTAACCGAGCATATTGCGCAAATAGGCAAATACTAAAAGACAAACAGATATCGCGCCGAACGAAAATCCAAGTTTACAAGTCTATGATAAGACCGGTAATGACATATGCGTCGGAAATATTGAGCCTATCACAAAGAGATGAAGAGGACCTTAGGGTCCTTGAAAGAAAGATTATGAGAACCATTCTGGGCCCAAAACAGAAGAACGGTGAATATAGACCTAGAATGAACCATGAAATCCAACGGGAGACGAATGGGGAAAACGTGGTGAAATATGTAAAGGCGCAACAAGTCAAATGGCTGAGACACGTCATGAGGAGGAACGATGAGGAAGTAACAAGGAGGGTGATGTTATGGGAACCGGACGGAGTTAGAGCCAGAGGAAGACCAAGATTGCGATGGTGAGACAGTGTAATGGAGGACTTGAGACAAACCGGCGCGTTTGTAAGGCCCGAAAGGGTCAGCATAATTCAGCACTGAATGTAACGCTAAATAAATAATTAATTAATTAACAAGTGAAATATAATCTTGAGTTTTTAAGATACGAATTAGTCCTTACACTTGCGGTACCATACCCCAAATGATGGAAATGTAGATACATAATGTCCAACAACAAGATTATGGTACCAGCAAGACGACCAGCAAGCTCCCACTTTTCAGTCTTCGTTCGTGAATATTTAAACCAAGTTTTTATCAACCAACAGATATGTCGTGGAGGAACGATTGAATGACCACTTAGATTTCCAGATCTTACTCCGCTTCATTACTTTTTATGCGCTTATTTAAGAAGCAAAATCTATTTTAATAGACCAACTACCATAATAACAATAAGATACAGCAGTATAGCGTGAAGCATACACGGGTCGACTAAGAAGCGTAAGTAGTGGATCGAATCCTGTTTGCGTTAAATACACTGCTGTGATCAAAAAGTCCAATATCAATCTGCGGACTATGAAGAAGGCAACGAGAAACCATCGCATGAATTATACTCTCTAGTAAATTCATCTTGATTTTGACCAAGTTGAATCGCCAACGTCCGGGGACCGGATTGGCACATGAAAGAAATAATAAAAACTAATAACAAAATAAATAGAAATTATGCTTATTTTAAAAGACTTGAGAACAGTAATGGGATTCTTCACTTGCCATTATATTGCTGTGGCGGCGAATAGTTGTTTTTATGACGGCCTCTCCTCGCATTGTCCGTAAGCTATTCCACAATGAAGTGGAGCAAAGAATGCAGCGTTTCGAAGATCACAACACATTGTTAAATTTGTGTTTAAACACAAAAAATGGACTAAGGGATTTGGAAAATGATAATTTATTAAAACAAATAAGGTAATAAATTAATATTAATTACATATTGTCACGTAGAATACATCATCGTTGGTGTAAATTTTATTTTTTTTTATTAGTAATTAAATTTACCAATCTTTTTTAATTGCTTAACTAAATCAGGCCTCGTAATTAAACCTCTAAAAATTGAATTAGCCAATAAATCGTCTTGAAAAAATGCCGGAAACGGCATATCTTCCAATGCATAAATTCGTACATTTCCTTCGATGTCTCCCACTACCAAACACCGACCACTTTTAGTGAATTGTACTATCGTAAACCTACTACTTGTTGGATTCGAGGTAATGGATTGAGGATAATAGGTTTTTCGTTGCAAATCCCATATGTAAATATCGCTTCCGCAAATGTTAGCAATTATGGTGGAATGTGTAGGACTCCAATCGGCACCTTGTACAGATTGCATCATTTTGGTAAGTTCAAATAGAGGTTCCGAAATGCCTAGAATAAGTAAATAAATGTAGTAAATTATTATTGTTCATTTTATAATCGTACCGTCCACCCAAATTCGAACATGCCAATCGTCTCCGCAGGTGAGAAATATTTTTTTACAAAATGGAGAAAATTTCATAACGTAAACGGGACCGTCGTGTGCTAAAAATAAATCTAAATGTTGATGATAATAATTTCTAGAACATTTATGTATTGTTCCTTCGCCGGTTCCCACGTAGTACAAATTAAAATTAGCAGGATGTTGTCGAATTATTAAAGCGGCAGCGTATCTCGAAATAGGAATACCTGGTACGTGACAACGTCGCAGTGTTTCAATTCCCTTCAATTTTCCTTCTGGTCTTGCTATTCGCATAATTTGAGAATAAATAAGTTCCGTAGTATCTTGCATTCTATAATAACTAATGCGTCCGTCTTGGCAAGTGGTAATTATTTGTTCTTCGTTTTTAAAATAATCGCTACCGCGATACCAAATAATTTCCCAAATGGGTTCAAAAGAAGGCGAATCTTTAGCGCTCATGCCAATAACTCGTTCCGTTCTCGCACTCACGTCCAATAATTTAACGGATCCGTTATAAAATCCAACTCCCAATAAATTGGGATTACTTTTTGAAAAATTTATTGCCGTTACTGGATTTTCAAATCGATAAGTTCGTTCAGGTTGAACGGGATTCTTCACGTTCCATAACATAATCATGCCCGTGGCACGTTCGGTGTAATAAAATTTACCATAACCAACGGCCAAAATGTCCGGATTAGCTTCGTTCCAACACATTGCAGTAACACATCGACCTATTATTAAAATATTTATAGTGTTAGATATACAATAATTTTTATATTTTCATCCAAATGAACTGTAATGGCTAATAGTACGAGATCCCACCGCATCTACATACGTCCATCTGATTTTTAATTAAAATAACATTTTTATAGAGAAATACGATTCTATCGGGTTGCCTATCAAAATATAGCCGCAAGTACTTTTAATTGAAATTTAATTAATTAATTTTTTCTTAAACAATTCATTTCAAAGAGAGGTATGTAAAGAACTTAAAAAGTTTAGGTTGCCGCTTCTCACTTGGCCGCAACCTCTTGCCAACCTGGTGTAAGCAGGTATAACTTTGTTAAATTTATACGTTCATAACGTATTTTAATAAATTATATAGCAAATTAAACTTAATTTTTATCTCTACACCGTGGCATAAGGGTAAAAGTGGCCGTAAATATAGATTGCTAACTGTTAAAAATACATAAGAGCGAGAGAGAGTTATCTTTAACAGTTAGCAACCACTAAACTAACATTAGTTTACATTTTACTAGAAATAACTAAATCTTAATAATTAAATATTAATTTTATGAATAGAAACAGATTTCCATGTTAGTACCTAATTTTTTCCTTTGTTTCCATCAATCGTAAATCATGCATTTGAGGATACCATGCAATGTACTGCACGATGCAATGTTTGATATCAATTTTTAAAGTCATCCAAAGCATTCTATAAATTACTTTTAAAATTTCCCTTAGGGCAAGTGGAAACTTTTAATGCCGCAGCCTTAGATCATTATACTGGGTTTTGAATGGCTTACCCATATATCGGGTGACCGGCTGAAATCTGAACATAGGGAAATAACATGGGAAATAAATTTTTTCCAAATTCCTGCTTTCCATTATAACGGATATGAATAAAAGATATAGTAAATTAAAGAGATTTTTTTATCCGCGTCTAAAGATACCCACCAACACTTGATATTTTGTTTTTTAATTATAGTAAAAAATTCGATATAAAATTAAGAAATAGCGCCTTTTAAAAAAATATTAGCAGGCTTAATCGATGTATTACGTCAGTTACCGCATCGTTATTGTTTTTGTATGAAAATCAAATACATATTACCAACAATTAATTTTGACAAGTAATTTTGATAAGAGTTCGAATTTAGAGGTTCGTAAATACACTTTTTCCTATAGAAATGGCTATACCAAACGAAAGAGCACAAAAATACAAGCGCTTTAAGGTGAGGATCAATCTTGTCGGAGTTGTAATAAGGCCGCAATTTAATTTTGAAAATTGCAATTTTCCCATAAGAAATACATGTACTAAGTGCATTATTGCGTAATATTACGCAATAATTTTATGCATTTTCATGACCGTCCGTGCACATTTACCCTAGTGATCTACCTTAGGGCGGGGCCAACTAGAGCAGCGTTAGAAAGGAGTCAGTCGCTCCCTGAGATCTGCCGCGTCAACTTTCAAACTTTTCGAGTTGGAGCCGCTTAAGGTGGCAAATACCAATGTTATTTGGCCATAAGAACAAACCACAATTAAAAACCGAGTATATATAACGTACCGTGCTCAAATTTGCAACATGATATATTTGAACATTTGTCGATAATATATTATAATTACAAGTAAAAAACATTTATAGTTAATGAATAAATAAATAAACAAAACATGCCTGCGGAACGGTTCAGTTCTTTTATTTATTGTAGTAAAAATAGTAAAGTAATCATGCTGTATTTACAGTATGTTATTACAAATTATCTATTTGAGAGTTTGCAGTTTAAAAATCTGTTATTAACCTCATTAGTAACGAAATTAATCGTGGTTCTTCTAATCCCTATCCTGCTTATGTTATTTGCAGTTTGGAAAATGTTTCATAGATGGCACGCGCATAGTACAGTATATTATCTTATTTTATGTCGAAAAGATTTACAATTTAAGTTGTCAATATAAGCATTTTTTGTGCTCAAAACTATTTTCTGAATAGGTAAGCGGAAAAAAAGTACGAACTAATACAGGCGTCGATAAATTTTGCTGCTCGCATTATCTAGTGATCAATCGATATCAGAGTCATCTACCAGTTGTGTTTGAAAATAATTGATACTTTTCGCCACCTTAAGGGATGTTTTTAATAAGTTTAGCGCGCGTCAAAATCGCTCAGAGCGCCGTTCGCGCCCGGGACGAGCGCGGGTGGTTGCGGAGTGTAGGTTTTGACAGTGCAACCAAATCAGAAACGAATTCACACAAAAAGTTATTTTTTTTCGAAAATTTGTTGTCCGATCACAAATTTAATTCTTTTTATTAGCTAATTACACCATTATCTATCATAAAGGCTGGAACACACATGACCGCACCGTACGAGCACCGCAAGTCGGCCGAGTGTCGGTGCGGACGAAGGGAGACCACACTTGTCCGTATGTGATCCGTGTGTCGGCCGTGCTATCTGTCACACGATTACAGTTTAGTATTTTTTTTAAAGCTTATTTGTACGCAGCTGTTTCGTCGAGACAAAATGTTGAAAAGGTTTACAAATCGTGAATTAGGGATTATAGCACTTGCTTTAGAGGAAGAACATATCAATTGGAAAAGAAATCAGCGCAGAAATCAGAGAAGAATGTGGGTTCACAATGCACGGAAGAAAAGATGTGTTGAAGGGGACCTTCAACCTTCAAGGTGGTTGCAATTATTTTCCACACTCGTTCCTTATATTCAGCATTCCTATATTTTTTACACGACTGGTCATACAGCACTGGAAATTTTCTTATTTCCTCGATTAATTTTTCAATTTCCATTTTTATTATGTAATTTAATATTTAAAATAAAGTAATTGAAACCGTTGTAAACCGCACCGTGCCCGTCAAAAAGTAAACAAAACTAGTCGGGCACGGTGCGGACGCGGTGCGGTGGTGTCGGTGCGGTGTCGGTGCGGATAGGTGGGGACTACGCGGTATATTTACATTGTGCAATTCTCTCGCCGTATGACGTCCTACACACGGCCGTCATACGGTGCGGGCTCGGTGCGGCCATGTGTGTTCAAGCCTTAATTCGTTGTAAAAACCGAGATTCTGGTATATTTACTATCGCCACATCCTATTTCAATTTTGAGAGCGGGGTTACACTTCAAAAAAGCCTATGATAAAATTGCATTCCAAATTAACTTTAAAGCCGTTTTTTTCAAAATTGTGTGAATATTCCGCAAATTTTTTTGTATGCTATTGGGACCCTCATCTTTCATAATCCACTTCAAAAATGGTAAAAATCGTGATCAGGGAATTCGAACCGTCACCCGATTGGTATCTCCCCACCACTAGTCACTGTCAACCCAGGCACAGCACACGTACCGCCTACACAACGTTTTCCTTATTTGGTGTTTTATTACGCAATAATACACTTACATGTATTTCTTATGGGAAAATTGCAATTTTCAAAATTAAATTGTGGCCTTATTACAACTCCGACAACTTTCATTCTTACCTTAAAGAGCTTATATTTTTCTGTTCTTTCGTTTGGTAAAGCCATTTCTATAGGAAAAAGTGTATTTTCGATTTCGGGAATTCGAACTCTCACCCAAAGAAGAATATAATAGTTAACTTACCATCGGTTTCCTTATTTCCAAAGGTCCATAGCAAATCCAATCGATAATTATATTCGATGTCTTCTCTAAACGGACTGGGGTCAGATAAACCCCTAAAACGTTTTTGTTGTTCATTAAAGTTATTGTTTGCTAATAAACGCTCAACGATACAAACGGCTTCTAAAAATTTTTCGTTTTTGATCAATTTTATCATTTGTTTTTCTTCTGTTGTTAACCAAATATCTAGAGATTGCATCGATTCCGATACGTACACATCATCATCTATAAATTGTTTAACAACAACAGTTGCAGTTTTAGCTTGCTTCTTATACGTATCGTACATTTCCCAAATCGATGCAAAAGAGTTGTTGTGTCTTCGCTTGACTTTTTCCGCTTCTGTGCACCGGGATTTGAGTAATATGGGTGCAGTTTGTACTTCTATAGTAACCATTTTGCGATTTCTACCTTTACCATGTGTTAAATAATCATATCTTGCATTTTCACTTTCCACCTCGTTAGCTAATCAATAATAACAGATAATTAAATTTTTATAAATATAATAGGTAGGTACATAATTATGTGTTATAATATATAATAAATCAGTGAGGCACAACCATGATGGCTTTGCTGAACATCTTAAGAAGTTTCCACCATCATAGTGTGTAATCATCATATGGGTTAAAGGTAGTGCTATGTATAGTTACACAAGTAAATATGGCATTGTATATTATTTACCAAGTGCAAAAATTGCAGTGAAAGTGCATATTCATCAACGAGCCAGCCAAATTTAGCGGTAACACGTCAAACGTAGAAAACAAAAACACCGAAAACAAAAACGCCGAAAACAAAACACCAAAAGTACCACTAATCTAAACTAGATGCCTCTTATAGAGTAAAATATATTTGCGACATAATAAAAGATATTTTGACCAAAAATAAAGAACTACTATATGTATTATATTTATTTAATAATAAGGTTCAAGTACGATAATACGAAGTCTTTGTCTGCGATGATTTCACAAAATTTTTTTTACAATTGGTTAGAGAACGTTAAAACGATGAACTCGATATTTCCAATAATAACGCTAAAAATCGATTTTAAAAATCACAAAAACGGGCGCGATTTACATTCTGTTGGCGAGACGTGCGTCCCGATATACACAAATCAACCGTAACGCGGGGTCAACTAAACGAGCACCGATTTGGTCCGGTCGCTCGGTTTCGTGGCTCACGCCTGGAAAACGTGGGTTCGAATCTCGAGTCGATCGATCAATTTTCGCCGGTGTTCCGTGGTAGATGGGGTGCCACGTAAAGCAGGATACACAGTGTACGGAAGCTGAGCTTCCATACGCCGCGGTTCGGATTCCGCGTTAACAATGTAGGTCATTTGTGATATACTTCCGCTGACGTCGTTGCTTCGTTGTGAGTTAGATTGCACTACCTACTACCTGTTTCCTCGATCCGGAATGCGTGATGCTGCCACGTTCGTACACCTTCCGGACCAGCCCGATCGGTATTTGTACCGATTTTGCCTTCAAGTATTGGGAGTGCAGCTTTATACCACAACAAATACCCTACAGTGTGAAAATAGTAGTTTACCAAACGTGTGGGAAAAATTATTTTTTAAAAATTAGTTTATTACGAGTAAACAGATTTGAGCACGAGTCGCTGGGCGAGTTATTAGTGAAGTTCCAAGAGTTTAATTATCTGTCTTTCCTACGAGTCGTGTATAACGTTTTATTTGGATAAATTGGGATCCCATTTACAAGGAAATAAATCCAAATACAAAATTCGAACTTTTCAACAAAATCATACAGGAGCAGGCACAGTTAACATTTCCAGTAAAAACATACAAAGTACATAGCACAAAAACCAAACTCACGAAAGAACTTTTAAGTATGAAGAAGCAAATACAGGCACTCCGTTATCAAAACAAACACTTCAACACCATAGATAAACTTAGTTACAACGCGTTAAGAAAACTATTTAACAAAAAATTAGAAGAAAACAAGAAACGAATAAATTTGCAACAGATCACTCAATCCGACAATAAACAAAAAACGACATGGACAATTATAAATAGAGAAGTTGGAAAGAAAATAAAAGATTCCTCCAACAGTGCAACAATCAGTGCAAAAGACTTTGGTATCCATTTTGCAACGGCGACACATGACCTTCACAGAAGAATTCCACAGGTGGATAAGAAACCCTCACAGTATTTAAATTCAACGTGCGGGAGTTTGAAGAACACGGTGTTCCTAGCACCCACAGATGAAAGTGAAATAGAAAGCATCATCATAAATATGAAGAACACGTCTACATATGACATATATGGTTTAAATGCTAGAATTATAAAACTGATACGAAAAGAGATATCGATTGTGCTCGTTCACATTATCAACGAGTGTATGGGTAAAGGAAACTTTCCAGATGTACTGAAGAGATCCAAAGTAATCCCTATTTTCAAAAACGGAGACAAAGAGAATAGAAATAACTACCGACCAATTTCAATACTACCCGTTATGTCTAAAATATTCGAAAGAGTTCTATATGACAGACTCCAAAATTTTTGCAAAACACAAAATTTTTCAGATAAACAATTTGGGTACCAACACGGAAAAACACCACCGATGCAATAATGAGCCTCATGTCTCACATATACAACATGCTGGAGAAGAAACAAAGGTGTCATACCACATTTTGTGACTTGTCCAAAGCATTTGATATGATGGACCATAAAATATTTTTAGAAAAATGTCAACACTACGGACTACGAGGAAAGGCACACGAAATGATCAGATCATACTTTTATAACAGAAAGCAAACGGTTTTCTGGAATCAAGAGCACAGCGAAGAGATGAAGGTAACCTGTGGAATACCGCAAGGAAGCATCCTGGGCCCTTTTTCTTTGTTCTCTTTATGAACGATCTCCCATCAACTGTAAAGGTGAAATCATCTTATATGCAGATGATACAGCTTACACGTTGGAAAATGACGAAACAGTACAAGAAGGGCTAGGAAAACTTATGGAATGGTTTGCATCCAACAGGTTATTAATGAATCCTGAAAAAACGCAGCAGCAAACTTTCACTATGGATAGAAGAACCGAACAAGAAGAAAGAAGCTCTACAAAATACCTAGGCGTAATCCTAGATACCTTGTTAACATGGAACGACCACGTTTCCTATCTTATCAAGTCCTTGGGGAAAGCTATCTTTGCTATACAGAGGATAAAAGAAACGGCCGGAGAGGCAGCAGAAACCGTATACCATTCTATGTTTCACGCTAGAATGGTATACGGTCTTCTAACATGGGGCACGGATGCACAAATCAAGAAGGTGTTCACCGTGCAGAAAAGGGCCATACGGGTACTGAAGGGTGTACCGAGTAGAACGCACTGCAAGCCACTATTCCGCTCCCTCAGTGTAATGACCCTTCCTTCGGCATATGTATACGCCAGTGTAGTGGAAACAAGATGCGATTCAGGAACGCTACAAAACACGGCCAAACATAAACACGATACGAGACATCGTAATGACATCAAAATCGAAAGATATCGATTAAAATGCTCAGAAAACAAAAACCTGAAAATAAAACTGTATAACAAGCTGCCACAAGACCTGAAACATCTTACACTAACCAATTTTAAAAGGAAGATGAAAGATATGATGATCGAACAGCCGTTATACAGAGTTAATGATTTTCTTGCATGATAGACGGCACACCGAGCGTTGAGATGAAAACCGGCATAATATGCTGATCTCCACCTTTTACATCAGATTATCTTGGAATTGTACCTGTTTCTTTTGTGATGTAATAAAGATAGTTATTATTATTATTATTATTAATATCTAATTTTGGGTGGAAGAGTCGTTTATTAGAGCAATAAAAAAATCTATGCAAATGTATATTATTAATTTAATATAATACAGTTACCAAAATTACTAAAGTTATCTACTAAAACACAATGATTTTCATAGAATGTAATGGACATTATACAAAGATTTTTATAAAAATCTTTGCGTAATAGAAACTGATTTGACAATATGAGTCAGTCAGCACATAATTTTTGGTGCCCGAAAAATTGCGTTCTCAACGAAATTGAATAAAACATGTTTTATTATGTTTTTCTTACTTTTAACTAAAAAATAAATTATAATTTAGTACCAACATTTATTAAATTAATATACATACATAATTTATGTACGTACATAGGTACATAATTAATATAGGTAAGTAATAGCTTGAGCAACCTAAGAATTTAATTTTAGTTTAATTTGTCGTTTTAACTTCAATCGAATCAATATGTATGTATATTAATTTATTTTGTTTGACTTGTTTGCAGTTCTCGACTTCGCCTCGCGCTGCAATTCCACCGCACGTAATAAACATGTATTTTTGGACATACCACGGATACACAAATATTTAGAGTTAAATTATTCACGAAAAATAATATTATTACATATATTATGCATCATTGTTAGTGTAAAATTTAACTCATGAGTTTTTTCGTATAAGTATACATACTGCACATAACAAATTACCTTCTTCTGTATTTTTCTCTACAGTTTTGCTAGCCAATTCAAATAGAAATATGGTAGGTGTTTCGGTCAAAACAAGTGTCAAATGCTTAGGTATTTGAAATGAAACACCATCTTTTCGTGGTGCGGCTTCGGCTATATAGTCGCCTTCTTCTTCTATCAAACTACACATGGTCGATTCCTTTTTTTCTGGCCCTATTATCACTTCTTCTCCATAACTGGTGCTGATGACGCTTTGACGAAAAACACTTTCAGCTTCCATAGTCTGTCGATGTAATTCGGTGTGAAATCGAGAAGCGGATTGAGACTGAAATATTTTAGTATTAGATTCGGTTTGACTTCCTTCGCGACCCATTTCAGAAACACTCGGTTGCTTTTCTCTAGGATTATCAAAAACTGAAAGATTAAGAGGTTCGGGAGTTAAATCTTCGCCTTCATAAATGATTTTAAATATGCCAGTTTGCTTATTTGTAAGAATTGATTTGTGAGTAGCTATTGTCTTTTTTAACCGGTTTTTTAGATGATACTTTTGATGCGGATGTTCCGAACTCTTTTTTAGACACTTTAGTGTTCATTTATAAAAAAATATGTTTGAGAAATTAAAAATAATGATGTATTTAATTAAATTTTTTTATACGTCAAATAATATTGAAACGATCATCCTAGATACATTTTTATTGAACTAATATTATAATATTTATTACATACCTAATATATAACTGCTTCGTTGTAATAATTTTCGCATTAGTTGAAATCCATCTTAACTTATATACTTAAGACCTACCTACATTATTTTTACTTTATCATATGTAATATGAGAAAGTATTGTTTTCGTGTAGAAAAAAAATTTGAGATTTTGATGGATTTACACTTTTTCAGGTCCCCTGAGTAAAATAAGACCATTTCCAAAAAATGTCTGTGTGTGTGACTGTGGTCAAATTTTGTGTACGACCTACAGCAAAAACTAATAGAAATTTTCAAACAAAATTTTGGATTTTGTATTTTTATATTAAGACTTAGAGCTTATTAGATTTTGGTTAAAATTGTTTCATGAAAATTATTTTTTTTTATTTTTTTAAATTTTATTATTTAATGTTAGTTTTTAATTATTACTTCTAAAAATAATAAAAATTTCAAAACCAAATTTAAGTTTTTTGCATATTTTATTCGATATTTAGAACTGATTAAATTTTAGTTACAATTCGTTTATAGAAACTATTGTTTTTTATTATTTTAAATTTTATTATTTAATATTAGCCTTTATTTAATATTTTAAAAACTAAAAGGATTTTCAAAACTAAAGTTGAGATTTGTTATGTTTATGAGAGGAATTAAAGTTGATTAAATTTTGGATAAAATTGGTTCATGGAAGCAATTTTTTTTTAATCTTCTTATTTCTGTATTTAATATTAGTTTTTATTAAATAAAAACTAATAAAAAAATACAGAGAAGCATGGAGGGAACATCTGGATAGAATGGATTACTCCAGAATACCAAGAAAACTGTATCTATACAAACCCAGAGGGAAAAGATCCGTAGGTCGCCCCAAGAAGAGATGGCGAGATCAATTATGAGTGACGTAACGGACCGCGGTCTTACACGTGTAGTTGATGATGATGATGATTAAATATTTCAAAAACTAATGAGAATTTCAAAACTAAAGTTGGTTTTTTGTATCTTTATATTTAGACTTAGAGCTGAATAGATTTTGAGTCACATTGGTTAATGGAAAATATTTTTTTCTTTTTATTATTAAAAATTCTTTTTTAATCTATATATATAAAAATGGATGTATGTTTGTGTGTGTGTGTGTGTGTGTGTTTGTTCCTTATAGACTCCTAGACCGTTCGACCGATCCCAACCAAATTTTGCACAGTTACTCTCTAGGACCCTAAAGAGGTTTTCCGCTAAAAACCGAGACCGAAAAGCTTAATTTAAAAAAAAAGTGAAAAATTGCGGACGCGCATGAATGGAACGAGATTCCCATACAGGGTGAATTTAAAATTATCTTCTATCTTCTATCTATCTTCTATCTATATATATAAATGTGAAATGGTATTTCTTTGTCACGCATGATCTCCGAAACTACTGAATCGATCGACTTGCCGTTTTTTTTAAATGATAGAGTACATCTTGGAGCAGGTTTAAAGCCTAATTCCGCGTTTGTAAGTTAATAAACAATGAAGTAATTACATTTTTTGTACACACACGTCTGAACAGATTATCTACAGATTTAATCTGATAATCTACAGATTAGTGACATTTTTTAGGTTGGTTAAATAACCTACTTCAAATTACTATATAAACTAAAAATCTGGAAATCAACTGACAAAAAAAAGGAACGAAGGAATCATAACAAACAGTGGCATATAAAGTTAAAGAGAAAATTAAATCTTGATCGTTCTTCTACTGTGGCCAAAAGACAGCGTTTTTGTAGACAAAATCAAAGTACCGATAACATAAATGATCGTAATGCTTCCGACCCAGCACAGGATTCCATTTCACAGCAAATCCAAGCCCCAATAAGAGTTAATGATGGTGATCATTTGCATGATATGGAAGTAGAAAATGAAAGTGTTCCTTCAGTCCCATGGAAAAGTAGAGAAATGTCTGGATTTAATTATGATGTCTCCATTGATTATGCAACCGATTCTCACGTTTCGATTGAAACCATGACTTCCAGCTGTAACTACTGTCGTGCATTAAAATGGGAAAAAGAAGCACCTGGCCTGTGTTGTTGTAGTGGAAAAGTTTTACTCGATGACATTGTTGAACCGCCAGAACCATTAAAGAGTTTACTACTTGGCACTCACTATAATTCGGACAATTTCCTTAGAAATATACGAAAGTACAACTCCGCTTTTCAAATGACATCGTTTGGTGTCACCGAGATACGGCATGGAAATTTTATGCCCACGTTTAAAATTCAAGGCCAAGTTTACCATGCAGTTGGTTCCTTATTTCCAAAAATGCAAGAAGAACCCAAGAAGAAGACAAGATTTCTTTGAATCATCAAACAAATAAATTTGTTTGGTCCGAACAAACAATTTTTACCGTTTCCTTAACTTAAAATTCTCAAACTTTTCAAAAAAAAGTAAATTCAGACAAAGGCAAAGTATTTTATTTTTAGTGAGACCCCGGGCAAAGCCGGGTATCCAGCTATATACTATGTATGTGCAGCTGTAACAAATATTGCGTTATATTGGACTTTTGACTGCAAATATTTTTATTTTTAAACTTTTAACATTTTTACTGTTCACTTAAAAAATGTATGATTAAATATAATAATAGACCATACAGAGTGAATTTAAAATTATTCCCAACAGTGCGGCCTTTAGGCCGCACAACCTTGGTCAGCTAGTATTTAATAAAAGTATGATAGTCATGGGCATGGCCACATCCGATTTTTACTTTATCATATGTAATATGAGAAAGTATAGGCCAGTCAGTAAAGGAATTGTATGTTGCAAACGGTGGTGTAGAAGATTTTATTTTTTTAACTTGTATAAATAGGTACAAGCATGTGAAAACAAAATGCTAACACGGGCGACCTCAGGAGAACTTTTGGCAGCCAAAGAACTTCAAAATTTTAGGACTTTTTAGTTTTTGCATATAACTCCTAAACCGTGGATCTTATCAAAACATTTGTGGTTTAACAAATTAAAGAGCATTAAATTCTGCGTCGAATAGTACCACAACTTAATAATTTGGTCAAGTGGTATGGTCGAAAACTACGGTCAAAAAACGACGATTTTTTCTAATTTTGTCAAAAACTGAGATATACGTATACGTGAGTGCGCGTCCGGCATCGATCGCGCTGCACTAAATTCGTTGTAACTTTTAAACTAATTAATGAAATTGAGCATTCAAAAGCTCAAATGAAAGAAGAAACATGTAGCTATTGGACTATTATATTTTAAATATAAAAATGAATTATATAAGAGTAGTATATGTATATAATTGGAACATACGGAGATATCCGATAAAATCGCTAAGAGCTATTATTATACATTCTAAAATTTTTTTTACACTAAATTCACTTATTTTTAAATCCTATTAATAATATATGCTAGTTAGGTAGGTTAAATAAATTTTTATAAAAGTTATTAACGTTTAACGTACTCTAATTTAACGAATTTTGGAGCAAAAAAATTTATTTTTATTTCTGTAAAATAAAAGGGTTGATTTACTTTTAACCTAAATCCTCTTATAGCATCTTAAAGTACACATTTCAAGCTTTAAAAATCGCACCTGTAGAATCCAATAACCGATTTAAGCAAGAGTAATATGTGGTTAAAGTTAGGTATACATTTCAGATTTTATTACTTACCCAAAATTTTGAAATTTTGAAGTATACATCTTCAATACTAAATTTTTGAGATTTTTTACTTATCGGATATTTTATACATTACTTCTAGAGTAATTTATGAAAATTTCAGATCTTTATTTTAAGAATTGTAGAAATGGTAGAGCTCTTAGCGATTTTATCGGATATCTCCGTATGTTCCAACTATATACATTTACTACTTTTATATACATTCATTTTTATATTAAAAATATAATAGTCCAATAGCTACATGTTTCTTCTTTCATTTGAGCTTTTGAATGCTCAATTTATTAATTAGTTTAAAAGTTACAACGAATTTAGTGCACGATCGATGCCGGACGCACACTAATACGTATTACGTATATCTCAGTTTTGACAAAATTAGAAAAATCTATCGTTTTGCCGTAGTTTTCGACCATACCACTTGACCAAATTATTAAGTTGTGGTACTTATTTCGACGCAGAATTTAACGCTCTTTAATTTGTTAAACCACAAATGTTTTGATAGGATCCACGGTTTAGGAGTTATATGCAAAAACTAAAAAGTCCTAAAATTTGAAGTTCTTTGGCTGCCAAAAGTTCTCCTGAGGTCGCCCGTGTTAGCATTTTTGTTTTTCACATGCTTGTACCTATTTATACAAGTTAAAAAATAAAATCTTCTACACCACCGTTGCACATAACAAATTACCTTCTTCTGTATTTTTCTCTACAGTTTTGCTAGCCAATTCAAATAGAAATATGGTAGGTGTTTCGGTCAAAACAAGTGTCAAATGCTTAGGTATTTGAAATGAAACACCATCTTTTCGTGGTGCGGCTTCGGCTATATAGTCGCCTTCTTCTTCTATCAAACTACACATGGTCGATTCCTTTTTTTCTGGCCCTATTATCACTTCTTCTCCATAACTGGTGCTGATGACGCTTTGACGAAAAACACTTTCAGCTTCCATAGTCTGTCGATGTAATTCGGTGTGAAATCGAGAAGCGGATTGAGACTGAAATATTTTAGTATTAGATTCGGTTTGACTTCCTTCGCGACCCATTTCAGAAACACTCGGTTGCTTTTCTCTAGGATTATCAAAAACTGAAAGATTAAGAGGTTCGGGAGTTAAATCTTCGCCTTCATAAATGATTTTAAATATGCCAGTTTGCTTATTTGTAAGAATTGATTTGTGAGTAGCTATTGTCTTTTTAACCGGTTTTTTAGATGATACTTTTGAAGCGGATGTTCCGAACTCTTTTTTAGACACTTTAGTGTTCATTTATAAAAAAATATGTTTGAGAAATTAAAAATAATGATGCATTTAATTAAATTTTTTTATACGTCAAATAATATTGAAACGATCATCCTAGATACATTTTTATTGAACTAATATTATAATATTTATTACATAATATATAACTGCTTCGTTGTCATAATTTTCGCATTAGTTGAAATCCATCTTAACTTATATACTTAAGACCTACCTACATTATTTTTATCATGTGTAATATGAGAAAGTATTGTTTTCGTGTAGAAAAAAAATTTGAGATTTTGATGGATTTACACTTTTTCAGATCCCCTGAGTAAAATAAAACCATTTCCAAAAAATGTCTGTGTGTGTGTCTGTGGTCAAATTTTGTGTACGACCTACAGCAAAAACTAATAGAAATTTTCAAACAAAATTTTGGATTTTGTATTTTTATATTAAGACTTAGAGCTGATTAGATTTTGGTTAAAATTGTTTCATGGAAATTATTTTTTTTAAATTTTTTTAAATTTCATTATTTAATATTAGTTTTTAATTATTACTGCAAAAGATAATAAAAATTTCAAAACCAAATTTAGGTTTTTGCATATTTTATTCGATATTTAGAACTGATTAAATTTTAGTTACAATGCGTTTATAGAAACCATTGTTTTTTATTATTTTAAATTTTATTATTTAATATTAGCCTTTATTTAATATTTTAAAAACTAAAAGGACTTTCAAAACTAAAGTTGAGATTTGTTATGTTTATGGGAGGAATTAGAGCTGATTAAATTTTGGATAAAATTGGTTCATGAAAGCAATTTTTTAATCTTTTTATTTAATATTAGTTTTTATTAAATATTTCAAAAACTAATGAGAATTTCAAAACTAAAGTTGGTATTTTGTATCTTTATATTTAGACTTAGAGCTGAATAGATTTTGAGTCACATTGATTAATGGAACATATTTTTTCTTTTATTATTAAAAATTATTTTTTAATATTTAATAAAAGTATGATAAAGTCATGGGCATGGCCACATCCGATTTTTTATCCGTGTAAGTACGAGTGTCTATATAATTAATTTAAATATATAATATATACAGGTTGGTTGAAAAGTACTGAAAGCGATTCATACGTCATTTTGATATTTGATCTTTCATATGAACCTACAAAAAATTTTATTTCGATCTGTCAATTCATTCATTGTTTACAAGCCATTTGAAGTCGACGTGTCGGTGTATTTTTTAACAATGGAAAAAACTGAGTATCGTGCAGTGATAAAATTCTTTGTTTTGGAAGGTTTATCAGCAACAGAAATTCATACAAAAATGGTGAGCGTGTTAAAAGAATCTGCTCCTTCATTTCCAACTGTACATCGATGGGTTTTAGAGTTTAAACGTGGTCGTACAAGCGTTGAAGATGAACCACGTAGTGGACGACCAAAACTGCAACAACACCAGAAATCATTGAACAAGTACATAATATTGTTAGTGAAGATCCAAGTTTGACTAAGCGTGAAATTGCTAATACCATAGGCATCTCAGACGAACGAGTACTCTATATTTTACATAAAGAATTACGTATGAAAAAGCTGTTTGGAAAGTTAGTGCCGCATTCGTTAACAATTCAACAAAAACTCACACGAAAGCAAATTTCTCAGCATCATTTGAATCTTTTTAATAAGAATAAAATCGATTTTGTGCGTCGTTTTGTAACTATGGATGAGACTTGGATCTACCACCATGATCCTAAATTGAAACAAGAACGATTACAGTGGACTGAGGCTGGTTGTTCAGCTCCAAAACAGGTGAAGTCAGGACGATCAGCAAAAAAGGTTATGGCATCAGTTTTTTGGGATGCAAAAGGATTTTATTGATTGATTATCTTGAAAAAGGTAAAACAATTAACTCTGAATATTATTGTAACCTTTTGGATCAATTGAACGAACAAATTCGTGAAAAGAGACCCGGTTTGCAACATAAAAAAATCATCTTTCACCAAGACAACGCACCTGTCCACAAAAGTGTTTTAACAATGGCAAAATTCAATGAACTAAAGTACGAATTGCTTGAACATCCACCGTATTCGCCAGATTTGGCTCCTAGCGACTATTACCTCTTCAGAAACTTGAAACAATTCGTTCGTGGAAAGCGTTTTCATCGAATGAAGAAGCTATTTCAGTCGTGGAACAGTATTTTGCAGAGCTTCCAGAAAATCATTACAGAGATGGAATAAAATTATTGCAGGATCATTGGAATAAGTGTATTGAAGTTGAGAGAGATTATATTGAATAAAAAAACTAATTTCATTTAAAAGTTTACATTCTTTCATTTTTGCTTTAAATAATTTACAACCAACCTGTACTAGGTATTATTCTTGTTAATAAATTCTTCAGAAGCAATGTACCTACATCACAAAAATATAATATAAACTAAAGAGTTATTACATTTAGAAAATTTAAAAATCGGATGTGGCTATGCCCATGACTTTATTATACTTTTATTAAATATTAAAAAAATAATTTTTATTAATAAAAATTTTAAAAAATTATTCCAAATAACGAATTTGAGCCAAAATCTAATCAGCTCTAAGTCTCAATACAAAGAAACAAAATATTAAATTTAATTTTAAAATTCTTATTACTTTTTGAAATATTTTGTAAAAACTAACATTAAATAAATAAATTAAAAAAAGTTGTTTCCATCAACCAATTTTAACCAAAATTTAAATAGGACTAACTCCTACGTTCACAATACGAAATCTCAAATTTGATTTTGAAACTCTTGTTAGTTCTTAAAATATTAAATAAAGACTAATGTTAAACAATAAAATTTAAAAAAATAGAAAAACAATAGTTTTCATGAACTAATTTTAATTAAAATTTAATCAGTACTAAATCTTGGTATAAGTATGCGAAATCCTAAATTTGGTTTTGAAATTCTTATTGGTTTTCGAAATAATAATTAAAAACTAATATTAAATAATAATATTTAAAAAAATAGTTCCCATGAACCAATTTTAACCAAAATCTAATCAGCTCTAAGTCTCAATATAAGAATACAAAATCCAAAATTTTGTTTGAAAATTCCTATTAGTTTTTGCTGTAGGTCGCACATAAAATTTGACTACACACACATACACCATCACAGACATTTTTGGAAAATGGTCTTATTTTACTCAGGGGACCTCAAAAAGTGTAAATCCATCAAAATTTCAATTTTTTTTTCTGCACGAAAACAATACTTTCTCATATTACATTATGATAAAGTAAAATTTATCGTTAAACATTTTTATATAAATGTTTGATTATATATATTATGTATATGCCACCTACAAGTATTATAAGCATTGATTATTAACTTTTAACGTTAAGAGGGTTAATGGTCAATGATAAAGTAAGCAAACTAATTTTGGTCCACACAAGCTATTATTGTGTTTATATAACGTTATGTAAAATAAAATAATATTCAAAATTATTCATATTATCTACAATAATACAAAATAGAATAAGATACTATTTTATAAGTTTTTGAATATAGGTTATAATTTTTCGGGGAATCTATGTTTCCTTAGTTGGCGAATAAGGAGGTTTATTGATTAAAACTGAAACGACACAACGGAACGTACGAATCAGTTAATATATCACCTAAATATTTTTGAGCGATTTAACAATCGCAAATTGTGATTATTCGTTAGACATATTGTTTC